>CALYLW010000368.1:559072-879250 GCA_944989445.1 Ampullaceana balthica
GACAATAGACTTTGGCTAATGCGTTTTACAATAAATTTATACCTAATTTTTCACGATAACAGCCCCATTGACGGACCTTACAAAGAAAGGTAAACCTAATAATATGTTGGACTAAGGAATGCCAACAAGCATTGGATACAATCCAAAACTATTTAACAAATAACCCCATTTTGGTTCTGCCCGACATTAAGGAACCTTTATAGTTCGTACAGATGCGTCAACGAAGGGATTGGGGGCATGTTTGATGCAGAAGAGAGACAATATGCTCCACCCGGTTAAATATATTAGTCGTAAACTGGTTGACAGGGAAACTAGATACTCAACAATAGAGAGGGAATGCTTGGCAATAATATGGGGAATTCAGAAATTATCCTACTATTTAATGGGGGCAAGATTTACGCTCCAGTGTGACCACCAAGCGTTAAAATATTTGAACACGACTAAATTTGAAAATTCAAGAGTTTCCAGGTGGTCTTTGATGTTAAAGGAATACGATTTCAACGTGGAATACATTAAAGGTGAAGATAACATTATTGCAGATTTTTTATCTCGGCAATAAGCAGATATGGGAGCTGATTGGTTAGATATTTACAATCAAAATTCGGTCGAGTTACGGCGACCAGGGGATAGAGGGGAGACATAGTGGAAATTGAGAGGTCAAGAAAAATTGTTGTGACAAGGGCGGCCGGGTAGATGTTGTTGACACAGACAAACTAGTAAATCATGACAGATATGGTAATGTCAATCATAATTACTGAGCAGAAATCAAACCATGACCGACAAGGACTCGCAGGACAGGTTTATGATTCGGCCGAGTCACGAAGGTCGAAAAACAAGTAGAGTTGCTTGTGCATGGGGACTAATTTGGGTAGAAATTGAGGTCTGAGTCACCTCGGGCCAGTATTATTATTATATGAACATGATTGTAAGGTTTCATAGCGATTATGTACTTATGTTAGTTAGTACTTACGGATGGTTGTAAATAAATATGAGATGGTTGTACTTTCGTGCTGATGTTTTTTATTATAATTTTTTGGCTCCGAGTGACCTCGGGCAAAATGTCATTATAAGGAGATGTAATTATTTATATATATATATATATATATTTATGAAATTATGAGATATGATGATGATTTTGTTCATGATTATGAGTATTATGATGAATTATGTTGATTATGACTACTATATGCACATGATTGTTATATAATTGATTGTAATGGGTTAAATAAAATCAGGCTGAAATGTCTATAGTTTGGATAAGTAGTTATCCTATAACATTATCTCATGCTGGAGCTAATCCTGGAATAAATATCTTAAGGCATTTATATGAGGAACCAGTAGAGTCAGTTGGTAAATTATAAAACACATGAGATTAAAGATAATGATAACGTACGAGTTGCGGGTTAGTGAAGTCGTATAAAGGTACGACCAAGTGGATTTATGCTCTGTTGTATATACTAGTGTTTTTTTTCATGCAATGTTGTGTATAAAATTATTTTGAAAGATATTATTTCATTATGTATTATATTATTGTAATTGTAATGTGCAGTGATTCCATGCCCTGACTTTGTTGTATTGTGAGATTCTACCCGTAAGTAGAATCTAACGGAAGAGGGGGGATATGTCAGGGTATGAGAATCACTGCGAATGATTGTGTTGTGAGATTGTTGTGAGATTGTTGTGAGCCAGTGTTGGAGTCGGGTCAAGGCGTTGTTGACGGGTATGAACTCCTATCACGGGAATAATGTCTAGTGATGTCTGAGTGAACTTCTGGTCACACGGGATATGTCAGGGACATGACCAGAGGACACGCCAGGGTCAGTTGAGACCAGTTGGGGGGTATATAAGAGAGTAGTCGAGACGAGTGCGGGGTGTGGCAGAAAGCTGGGTAGTTCGCACAGTGTTGTGCGGTCAGACCGGTCAGGATAGACCGGGGAGCTGCAGGGTTGCAGTAAAACAGAGTTGAGTTTAACGTCGCCCAGAAGCGGTCGGGTCGGACCGAGGGCATGCTTGAGCATACAGCCGTTATATATAGATGTATTTTATGTCAAGGCAAGACAGCCAGTTGTACAGTTGTTTATAGTAGAATAAACATTGCATCGTTACACAGACTTGTGTCATCTCTTGTGTATGTTGTGTGTAGCGGAGAGCAAGCAATAATCCAACAACGAATGAGACCTTAACAAAAGGCATAAATGTTTATTGCAATTGCATCGCTACTATGGTCTAAAAATGCATACAAATATTATTTAACAGTTTATAGTACAAACTGCATCATAAATAATTACTTAATTAACTCAAGAGAGAAAGATTTCTCTCAAAGAAATTTTGAAAGTCTTTAGTGTAAAATCTTGAAATCAACAAAATGGGACCATAGATAAATGCAGTCAAAGCACTCATAAGAAGCACCTCTCATAACGAGAAGTTCACATAACGCGCACATGTTTTTTGGAAAAAGTTGCTCCTTAACGAGCGAAAATTCGCATAACGATTCACACAGAAAGGGAAAATCCCTTTTCCTGAAAATTCATTTGTGAGCAGGTATTGCAAAATAAATCCTCCCCCATACAGAGTCTCCCCCGGGGGATTTATTTTAAAATAAATCCTCATGGGGAGAAAATATTTTCCTCCCGATTAAAAAAAATCCTCCCCTACCCTGTAAAATATTGTCTCCCCCCAAAATAAATCCGCCCCCATCACGTTATCGATATAAAACAAAGATATCATTCAAAAAGAAAAGAATAAAGAATACTTACCTATGTATTTCTGTATTATATTCAAACATATTTACTCTAATACTATTTATGGTAGTGGCGAGGAAATAGAGAGATATGAGGAGGGTGAGGACCTTGCCGTTTGACATTTCTCAGCGGCGTGACATAATTTGAAAAATTGCTTAATTACTTGATTTTTTCCCACTGTACAAATTGAGGAACAGGCAGTTTTGGGGTGTATAAAGGCAGTTGTTGTGTTTCAGAAAGCAATGATTATGTCTTTGAAGACATGGTTTTGTGTTGCTACACTGTAAAAAATCTTACCGTAAAACGACAGTAAGTTATCGTGTACTAGCTGCCATTAACTAAGCGCTTTTTAACGGTAACTTACCGCAGCGATAACTTATCGTTTTTGGCTTACCGTTATTTTACGACGGAATGTCGTAAACTCTTAGGATACCGTTAACGTTAAGTTAACGTTATTTTAAAAAAAAACGATAACCACCCCCCCTCCATTTTAGGGCAGTCCCCCCCCCACCCTCATTAATACAGCCCTTGTTTTAACATTAGCTACTAATAAGCAATACAAACTGGACGCAAAAAAATGAGATAAGTATTTTAAAAATTAATACATTTTTTTATTAAGTCCATTCAGGTCATAACAGTATCAACATTCCTCTTTGTGTACATTCAAAGTCTGAGAGATCTCTTATTACGCTTGCAACTTTTCTGCCAACGCCTTCTTCTGTTGCTTTTCCTTTACTGGGTGTGCTGCTGCCATTTTCTTTTATCTTGCATCCACCTAATTGAAAAAGAAAGGAATAACAGGTTTATTAAATTCTGTAACTGAAAATACATTTAAAGGAAAGCTTAAAATGTAAAAACACACAATACATTGATAGCAGTAAGTGTTTTTGAAAATTACATGTTCAACCAGAGCATTTCAAAGCATCCAAGGTTGAATACAAAACCAGTCATTGTCATAAAAAAAAATAAAAAAGAAAAGAATTAAAACCATTTCATAATTTTTTAAAAAAAATAAAAAAATTTAAAATTTTTTTATATATATACATTTTTTAAAATTTATTTATTTTTTTTTGAATTTTAAAAAAAAATAATTTTTTAAATTTTTATTTTTTTTTAATTTTAAATTTTTTTAATTCTTTTTTTTTAATATTTTTTTTTAAATTAAAAAAAATTGAAGGTTTTCTTAAAATGGGCAAGAAAAATTTGATAAATTAAAAGTAATAACAAAACTTTAAAAAATATTTTTAAATAATTGGTGAAAAAACTTAGTTATTTCAGCTTCCAAGAGAAAGCTGCTTCTCAAAAAACAGTTTTGCTATAAGTTTCTTGTTGGCTGAATAAAAGGGCACACATAGATGGGTTAATGAATACTAAACCTCCTTGGCTAAGATTTCAACAAAGAAGTATAACAATAATAACATGACTAGAAGAAAACGATTCAGAAGACAAAGTAGAAAAAAGACAACACAAAATTTAGTTTATTAACGTTTAAAGCCCCATAAGGTTTTCGGTAAACTTCCGCCTCAGTCCCGTAAGGATTTCCCTTTAATTGCGATCAACTGGTTATGCAATTTAAAAAAATTACGGAAAATGTATTTATATTATTATTATCATACTGACTTCATCTTTTAGGATAAGAATGGTTATTTTATGTATCCAAAAGACCGACTTGAGTTTAATACTAATTTTATCTGTAGTTTAGTACTATTATATTTACAAAAAAGCATAGCAAAATCACATCTTCAATTTTTTAAAATTTAAAACACGCACAACTTTGCGAATGGAGCGATAACACTAGCAAAGGCAACCGTCGCCATTTACGGAAGTCGACTAAAGCTTCTCTCACTAAATGAAGAATTTCTTTTTTTTATGATCTCATTACTAAAGAGTGCCATCGAGGCGCGCATTACCGCGCTTTGGGATTAGAGACAAGGCGCGCATTACCTCGCTTTTGGGCATTAAACGTTAAAATTATCTATATAATCTGGAAAGAGCCTTTACTAGTTAATCTTAACATCTGCAACCATAAGGCGGAGAGGGACGCATACCAGATAGTTAAAAACTTGTTCATAGAGGGAAAATTAATTGTGGAAAAAAGGAAAATTAGAGTAAATACTTCTGAAATGAAATTTACAAATACATTTAATCACATATGAAAACATAAATTTCTAACCTTTGCAAAAACTCCAAAGTTGAGATTGCTTCTGTATCATATTTAATGTTGAATGTGTAATAGGCACCGCAGAGGCAACCAACAGCCTTTAGAAAATCATTCTCATCAGCATGGATGACTACTTTGCCATCAATGGAAAGCATCCAGTCCTCAACTCCCATGAGACTGTTACCTAGAAACAAAATAACAATTTACTAGTGCAAAACATTAAAACCATGTAAGTCTTACCCTAAGACAAGGGTATTCAAATGAAAGCAACTTTTCAAGTTTTATTTTAAAAAATTAATGTGAAAACGTAAAGGAAACCAAAAAAAAAGTGTTTAACTCATTAGCTCCTGATGCGACTAAATGCGTCCTTATAGGGGTCCGTACGGATGCGCCTAATGCGTCTTTTCGTCTAGCGACGCACTATCGTATTTTTAGTTTAAAAATAGCACGAAATCTCGCTTTCCTCGAGACTTCCGGCTAATGCGTGATTCTACTACGAGATTTCAATAAACATCACCGGATGTTTTTATCTTCTTTCACTTTCGATCCATGTGTGAATTAGTTTGACGCGTCTATATGGCGTATGTATTCAGCCGAGGTGCCGAAAATCGCGTTATCAGACTGCAATCCTCATTATTTCGCAGTGCATGTTATATTATTATTAAACTTAATTCATTTCTTGATGCATTAAACATTTTATTTTTTAAGATAAATGAATATCTTTAGAAAATAAAAGCATTTCTCTAATGGAATCAAAAGCTTAACGAAGTTGCTTCCCTTTTGTCCGGAATATGAAATAGATTCGGAAGTAGCCCTTCAGGAGCTAATGAGTTAAATTCACTAAATATTTCACATACCCCTTAGAATTAGATAAGGTGTAGGGGGCAAAGATTTTTCTTCAATTTCCTCCACAGTGCTGGCAGGCTTTAAAAAAAAAGAAAAAGTACAAATCAAATCATGGTACAACAAAAGTCAAAGGGTATCTGTAATACACTCCCAAAGAACTTTTTGACTTGAAGATATTCACTTAACTTTCAATAAAACTTGTAACCCTATAAAATTAAGTAGAGTCATTGAGATGGGATAATAGAATATTTTATATTTTAATATATAGAAATTACTCAAACCCCAATTTTACTGATATGTAGGACAAAGAATAATACATAAAAATAAAATTTAACTATGAAACATATTAACCTTAGAATAACAAGGTTCTATGTAAACTTTTGGTCAAACCAAGATATTGGCGTTTGAAAATTTGATATTATGTAGGGCCATATAGAATTAGAACCTTCAGTTATTTTAAGGTGGCGATATGTAAGCAAAATCTAAATTAACAAACAAGATGCTATTTCCACTTACTTTACTTATGATTTAAAACAAAAATATTGTAGCACTCTTGAGTAAAATCAGAATACAATCTCACATGTTAAATAAGTGTAATTATGACATAATTATTAATCACAAAAATAAGCTTTCAAAATAAAATCAACTTACCATTTCAATATGAAGTTCGAATATTGAACACTTTATCTTGGTATTATATCCACCGTGACATTATACGCCTTGACTAATCTGTAATCAAAGACCACCTTATTTCTCTCTATTATCTGAAATGGAAAGTGAAAAAAAAGAACTTTATGATTAAAACAAATCTGATAACTGCACAGCTAGTAAGAGATCTAAATGCTCTGATTGATTTTTAGTCTTAGCCAAAATACAAATTATATATTATCTAGTTTTGACAAAATTAGGGTGACAATAATCTTAACCAACACCTAAATAATAAAAAATAAATGTTAAATCTCTAACTAACGTTTAAATGTACACATGGTTTAAATATCTCAACTGGCATTAGAACCAAAAAATATTACCATGATTTATAAACTGATAAATTTTGTTAAGACTGATACTTATTTATAATATAACTTAAAATCAGCAAAACATTCAATTTGAAAACATTCAAATTTAACACCTTTCATGACAGACCTTAAGTGGTTATCCATCTTTTTATTGTATGCAATGGTCATTCTGTAATCAAAGACCTCCCCTTTTGTTATTGTAAAAGACAGAACCTGAAATTTCAAGTAAAAATAATTAACTAAATGATTACAAATAACAATTTTCCTTTTGTTACAGAATTTATACATGTGTAACATAACTACATACCTATTAAAAATTAAGAAAATGTAAACAGTTTTTAATATAATTAGACTACATCTACTTAATTCTGTATAATAATATTAAAAGACATGAAAAATATTCTGCATATAAATATTTATATGCCATACACTGACTTTAAAGTTGACAAATGATAAATTCTCGTAACTTTTTCTAGACTCATACTTTCATTACTGTTTAATTTAAAATGTATTAATACTTACATATCGGTAGTGGTAATGTTAAAGCATATAATTTGCCAAGACTTGTATTGTTCAGTTAGTTTAACCTAGACTCCCTGTTTCATGTGATATTTACCTGAAACCAAGTTTTTTTGAAAATATGTCATAGATGTCAGGAAGAGTCCTAACTTACATAAACTTAAGGTATTATTAAGCGTTATTAAACTTAAGCGTTATTCGCACGGTTTTGGCAGTGCAAATAATGCCCAACATTATCCGCACGGTAAACCGTGCGGATATACCGTGCGGATAATGCCTAGCGTTATTCGCACTGCCGCACGGTTTTGATTGTGAGAATGATGCCAAACGTTATCTAAAGGCCTTGGACTTGGGTAATGCATATAAAAATGATAATAAAAATTAACAAATAATACTAACAGTCACTGTTACTGACTCTCACTTTAAATTTTAAAATTTTGACCGTGAGAATAATGTCGAACAAATTCAATTGTCATTTTAACCGTCTTTCAAGTGTCTGGAATCTTATATTTGTATCCATTTTAGCAATAATCTGAGCGGACCTGCATATCGTTTGTTAATGATTAATCATTAATTAATTAGTAATACTGCGGATTTAGCTGATATAAAACTATACTTTTATTAACTGTTCCAGTGCAATCAACTTTGTATTTTTATTCTGTATAATTATGAAGTAACTTTTTATTAACTTTCATACATAATATTTAATTGGACGAGACTCTGTAATGAAAAAGAATAATTATTATTCTCCCCAAAACTAGCATTGTACCTGTGGTCAACATAAATCCATTAAGTTAATTTAAAGCATGAAAAAACGAAAGACGATACAATGGTATAGCCAGTATAGCATAGAAATTTTAAAGTGAGAGTCTGTAACAATGACCGTTAGTAACAGAATAGATAAGACAGGCATGGATGGGGGAAAAATCAAATGTTTCTGGGAAAGCGCCTGCTTGTGCGTTTGCAAACATCCTCACTGTGGTTGTAACTTTTTCAAAAAAAAAGAAAAAAAGTAAGACTGTCCTAGGATTCGATCCGCTGACCAGTACCATTATGATAAATTGAACTAAGCTAGATTAACCACTCAACTGGAGAAGCTGATGAAAATATTTGTTATTTAAAACTTATAAGTAACTATCATTAAATGCACACTAATAAATTTTTATGGCAATGGTACTTTAAAATTTCACCAATCATGAAATTGTAATATGTGTTAGCATATAAATTACACATTTTAGCCTAAATTGAGTGATATCGGCCATTATTTTGTCTACACCGGGCGCGATTTTTTTTCATCGTGACCAGCCACTATAAGTAAGACGCAGACGACCCGTGCAGATAATATCAGCATTATCCGCACGGCCAAAACCGTGCGAATAATCACTTCGTAAACTTAAAGCAGCAAATTAATGTAATAAACTTGTGGCAAGTTTTAAGGCATAACTATATTAAAATGGATGCTTGGACTGTGATTAGGACTTATAGATTTATTAAAGATCTCATGAATATTCCAAAGCATCTTATGCTTCTTTTTACCTGATCCTCATCGGATTTACAACTTCACAAGAATCTTGGTAAATAATTAGCCAAAAAAACATTTTCATTATTAAAAAAGGGATTTGATGTATACAATTTGCCATCCACTAAATCTTCAAACACACCATTTACAAATTGTTTGTAAAAAGAATTGCTATGGACATTTAAAAAAAATTGAATATTTGTATATCTTAGTCTACCAATACCTTACTACAATATTAATTCTATCTAGTGGTCTTCTATTTATCAACTGTAAATGAATACTGAGATAATTATGGGCTTATGAACACAGTGCGTTCTATTAAAGCTAAAATATGTTAGGCCACTTCTCACCCTCTCTGTCAACTCAAAAGCCAATACTTAACTATTTTTAAAAGTCTATTGGGAATATTTTTGAAACTATAATGGCAGAAATTATTCTCTAAAGTACCGCCATGTGCTTTGTAAATATTTAAAATCTTATAGGCCTATGGTGCATTGCACATCGTGCAAATTAAACATGCCTCGGACTAGACCCCTCTACCTATAGGTCTTGCCAAATATTTAGGCCCACTCCATCACCAGCTTATTCTATATTTTCTATTTCAAAATTAATGCCTATTGACATTTGCTATGCATTAATGAACATTGACCATTATTATATTATGATCACTATAATACTATTGAAGCTATTGATAATCTAATTGTAACAGATACAAACTATTGACTAAAGTGTTTAAAGCATGACCGTGTCAAGCCATGTGCTTTGGACCTTGGACATATTTTAAGTCCTATACGTTTAAGGTATATTGCACACCACGCAAATTTAATATTTAAATTTCTTGAACTCTTCTACTCTGCCTGTAGACCGTCATGAATTTCTATTATTTTCATTAATAATACTAATGACAACTTAAATGTAATGGACATTAACTATTCACTAAAGCATGGCCATGGGCCATGTGCTTTGGAAATATTTAAAATCTTACATTTCCTAGTGTGCTATGTAATCCATGCTAATTTACTATTACTCGTACTTGTTACACTTTCCCTATAGTCTATAGTTTTAGGCTTTAACTTTAGGCCTTGCCAAATATTTACACCCACTACATCACTGGCTTATTTAATATCTGAATCTGCTATTCAAAATTTAATGCAAAATATGCTAGTTAATGACTATTACTATTTTTATTGGTAAAATATAAAATGCAATTAAAACTGTTGACACATTTAGTTGACACTTACTACTCAGTGACTGCTGAGAATGAATCATAAAAATAATAAAATGGCCATGGCATGTGCCGTGGACCATTAAAAATGTTTTCAATCCTTACAACTGTAAGATTAAAATTAGTATTAGGTTATGGCATATTTAAATACGGCCATACAATCTTATGAGCAATAAACAATAGATCAATAGAAGCAGTGAATAATAAGCCTGATATAGTTCGACTCAACTTATACTTTTTTTTAACACAATGGCGGCTTATCGTCATGCCGTCAATAATACTATCAATTGTGAATTGGGGCGAATTTAATTAAATTTAAACGGCTGAAGCTATAAAAATAGATATATAACCATTTCAAATGAAATAATTACCTGTTTCTTAATAATTCAATTATACAATCAAACGCAAAGACGAAATTTATACTTAATATACTGACGAAATATCAACTAAAGTTAAAGTAATTCCATTGTCAATATGTCGATTCCAGTAGGGCGGAAGTTTCTTATTAAGACAAACTGATTTTTTAAAAAACACCACATGTATAGATCGGAACAATATTTCAAATATTTTGAATAAACAAATTTAGTATAATATTAAAGAAAACTTATTTATTTTCTAGTAAATATTTAATATTTACTTATAAACATTTAAATTATAAACATGTTGCAATTTTTTGTTTAAATAAAACAAATTTAATGTACGGAATGGATAATGAGTCAAAAATTGTCTTGTTAGTTTTACTGTTCCAATATAAAGAAATATATAATATATATATTAAAGCTTTTAAATTTAAAAATACAAAATGATAATTAAATATTTTTTAAAAATATTTTTAAAAATTAAATTTTATTATTATTATTATTATTATCTTATTATTATTTTTTTAAACTTGAAATCTTACCTGGAGTGTTCTCAATTACTTTCAATTCAAAAAATGTATTGCGATAGAATACAATAATAATAAAAATATTTTAGGGCTGTTAACGATTAATTAAAATTTAATCGTTATATTTTGAAAAATTAACAATTAATTAATCGTTAATTTCGATTAAAGCCAAAAAATTAAAATGTATGATGTCATAAGTAACGCCTATTAAACGTTCTTGTTGAAAATCTAAATAACACTGGAATGTCTCCTTTATTACTTTATATGTCATCTTTTCACCAACTTCGCAAAAAGACAAGTATGTTGGCATTATTTGGTTCAAGTGATGAGCGGGTCTAATTGACAATATAACCAGCCGATCTGGACAATCCTTCACTTGGAACTGGAGTAACTGGTATGCACTAACCGGTCTTGGCAAGGAATTGCATTGTCGGATATCGGTGTTCATTAACTTTCCACCATTGTAGAGGGTTAATGGATTCGGGAAGTTTCATCTCCATTTTGTAACGAAGTAATTCATCAGAAGAGCTGTGGTCATTTTCTGTCTCTGAGTCAGACTCCATTACTGCCATTAGCTTAATAGGCTTTTCATTTGGTTTGATAAGTAGGCGAAGTGTTAGAACCATGGTAGGCAAAAGTTTTCAACATTTTGAACATTCCCGTCAGTCAATAGTTTAAAACCAAAATGTTCATGTAATTTATCAGGCGCTATTTTTTTTATTTTTTTTTAAATTAAAATTTTTAATTTAATTTTATTTCATTTTGACTTTCAATAATTTTTAAGTGATGGGTCGACTAATCGTTAAAAAATAATTTAATCGTTAATTTTTTTTAAACGATTAATCTAGAAATTAATCGTTAATTTCCGAAGCCCTAAAATATTTATATTGAATAGCTTAAATAAGAAAAACAAAACTTCATTAATTAATCATTATGGGTTCCCGGGCCAAAACGTTGCAACATTTTAAATTTAAAACCCCTACAGTATAGATTTTAGTCTGAATCATGCCTAATGTTTATCTATAATATTATTATGTCAGAACTCGATAATTTGTGGGAAAAAATGTGTCTGTTCCCATGTGAAATAATTAATACTGATTTTTAAATTGAGCTAGATTACCTGTCACGCATTGCAGTAATGGCAGAAGAAAAAGATATTCAAAGAAAACTTGAAGTAATTTTTATATTTTAAAATAAAATACTATACACCTTTACTTTTGCGAGAGTGTAGGCTTACTCAACAGCTTTCCAAAATTTCATTGCGATCGGGTGAATAAAATAACATTTTTTAGCTTACATAAGAAAAGAAAACACATTAAGGTTCACCGGCCTAATTAGTGCAAGTATAATTTAAAATTAAAACCCTTATAAGGCTAATCATATTTTGAAGGAAATCAATTATTTATTAAAAATTATTTATAGTATTTAATACGAAAGCTGTAATTATATTTAAAATCATGATATTAGTAATAGTATATTACTAATAAATACAAAGGCATATTATTTCGTAAGGACCAAAGAAAAAAAAAGAATTAAATGTAAGTTAAGACTAGACTGCTAATACTAATACTAGGACTTGAGTTTACGACTATCGAATGATCACTCTTTACCACGTTTTTTAATAACTTACTTTCGGTCCTTTTTGTCTGTTTGTCTGTCCGTAAAATATTTTTTTAAATAGCTCATATAAAAGAAAAAAACGCCACTTTGGGCACCAGGTCAAAATATTTGTCATTGTCCTTCACGGTAGTAAACTCAACAACCTCCAAAATGTTTATGTCTATCGGATAATATAATGTTTAGTAACCCATAAAACGCTTTGCATTTATTTATTTATATACTGTATTGAAAATATTTATAGACGAACATTGATTACACTCCATTACTGTTAAAAAAGGGAAAACAGTGAAAAGTAGTCATTTACAACCATTTAGCGTTAAATAACAGTATAAATGTGTTAAAAAAACATTATATTTTTTACAGTATAAATTAATACCGGATTTTATTGTAAATGAACTTAAATTACATTACGTTACTGTTTTTTAAAAAAAAACAGTAAAAGAACATTCATTTACAGCAGTTTAGTGTAAAATAACGGTATAAACGTGTTAGAATACATTGCATTTTTTACAGTGTACTATCAACGGTCAAGTCGCACAAACGTCGGGTTGTTCCGAAATCCACTGTTTAAGTCGGGGTAAAAAGGGTGGGAGCGACCCAATTAATAACCACACGATGGGAAACAAAATTCGGTCTACGCAATTGACCTATTTAACCTATGATCTGATTATACAGTGTTTTTTTAAACTATGTGGGCTATGCGGTGTGCTGTGAGACCCGCAGGTGAGGCTCAAATAGAGGGTTGGTGCTGGTGGTACTGGTGGAGTTGGTGCTGGTGGTGCTGGTGGTGCTGGAGGTGCTGGTAGTGCTGGTGGTGGTGGTGCTGGTGGTGGTGGTGATGCTGGTGGTGGTTGTGCTGGTGGTGCTGGTGGTGGTGCTGGTGGTGCTGGTGGTGGTGTTGGTGCATGTGGTGGTGGTGGTGCTGGTGGTGCTGATGGTGCCGGTGGTGGTGGTGGTGGTGGTGGTGCTGGTGGTGCTGCTGGTGGTTGTGGTGGTGGTGGTGCTGGTGGTGCTGGTGGTGTTGGTGGTGCTGGAGGTGGTTGTGGTGGTGCTGGTGGTGCTGCTGGTGGTTGTGGTGGTGGTGGTGCTGGTGGTGTTGGTGGTGCTGGAGGTGGTTGTGGTGGTGCTGGTGGTGCTGACCGTACTGGGTTACACTATAACAAGGGTCGACAACAAAGGTAAAGTTATGTATGTTCCCGTTATTTGGCAATGGAAGCATCGGAGGATGTATATGGGTTTAGTCGTGATGGGGTGACACCATGAGCTGACCGCACTAGGTTACACAAACCTTAGTGACGCCTCTGGCAAGACAGCCAGACTAATAATATATATAATAAATTATTCCTTCAATAACTCTACCGAGACGTTTATTACTTTCAAATATCAAATTTAAAATCCATTAATGTACTAAAATATGGCTTCTTGCATTTACATATTTTTCAACACTCATTTATATATGATACAGTAATAATGTGTCAGACTATTTATATGACTACAAGTAAAAAACAAAACTGCTAATAACCAAGCAAACCTAAGCTTCAATTTATTAAAGACATAACAATGCTTATATATATATATACATATATAGGTATATATATATATATATATATATATATATATATATATATATTTATATATATATATATATATATATATATATATATATTTATATATATATATATATATTATATATATATATATATATATATATATATATATTATATATATATATATACATATATAATAATAAATAATAAATTGATTATTTATATAGCGCTGTATCCCAGTAAGGAACTGGGCTCACAGCGCTTTACATGACAGAAATAACATACCTATAAATATTAAATTAACTTTCATATCATAAAAAACACAAAAATTACAGTACATTATACATAAGCTACGTTAATCATTTACAAGAAATGTTGTTTCATTAATTTTGAAAATAAATGTTGAAAAGGTGTGTCTTAAGTGCAGTCTTGAAGGACTTGGTTGTTTGAATACTACGTATGTGTAATGGTAGAGAATTCCATTTTTTGGCTGCACAAAAAGAGAACGACCTTTCACCAAATGTTTTGGTGCGTGTCGTAGGAACAGAGAGAATGCGTGTGTCCGCAGAAGATCGTAGCTGGCGAGTGGGTGAGTAGACCGACAAAAGTTCAGTAAGATACGATGGGCATGAGTCCGAAAAGAAGTTGTGACAGAGAACGGCCAGTTTGTAATCAATACGGGCTTGTATAGGCAGCCAATGAAGTGAGTGAAGAAGTGGAGTAACATGGTCATGTTTTTTTGCCTTGAGCACCAGTCTGGCAGCTGAATTTTGAACTTTCTGTAGTTTTTCAATGCATTGTTTAGGCGCACCTGACAGAAGAGAATTGCAGTAATCCATACGAGCTAGTACAAGAGCACAGACTAGAGTTTTTGTTGCACTAACTGTTAAGTAATGACGGATTGAGCTGATCTGACGAATGGCAGTGTAGGCAGAGCGACAGATGTGATTGATAAAGTTGTTAATAGACATGTTGTCAGAAATAATGTAGCCAAGATTCCTAGTCGATGTTGTGAACAGAATATCCGAACTGGCTACCTGAATTGACTTCGGAAGAGACAAAGTACTGCGTGATTTATTGTTGCAAAATAGAAGTGCTTCAGTCTTGTCATCATTCAGCCTGAGTTTGCTGAACGTCATCCAAGACTTCACCTCATCAATGCACTCTTGCATCAATTGGACAGCGGAGTCCAAATTAGAGGGATCTGTGTGAGTATATAGCTGAGTATCATCTGCAAATGATTGGCTTTTAACTGAATGCTTTTCGAGCAGTAGAAGTAGTGGTCTTGTATACAGCACAAAAAGTACCGGACCCAAAACAGAGCCCTGAGGCACACCATAAAGCAAGTCAGCTTTGTGAGAGATACAGCCATCTACTGATACTACCTGTGATCTGTTAGATAAGTATGATTGAAACCAAGCCAGAACTGAGCCAGAAATTCCAAAATAATTTTGCAGGGTTTTCAGCAGTGTTTGATGGTCGACAGTGTCAAAGGCTGCACTAAGATCTAAGAGGACCAATATAGAAATTTTCCCACTGTCCAGTGCGAGTAGGAGGTCATTTGTTACCTTTAACAGGGTGGTCTCTGTGCTGTGAGAAGGTCTGTAGGCCGACTGATTGGGACTTAGAAGAGTGTGGTCATTTAGATAAGCAAAAAGTTGTTTTAAGACTAGTTTTTCAATGACTTTCGACAAAAATGAAATATTAGACACAGGTCGATAGTTGTTTAAATTGTTTTGGTCTAACCCTTGTTTTTTCAGCAAGGGTTTTATAATAGCAGATTTACATAATGAAGGAAAGGTGCCAGATTTTAGACTTTCATTAACTATATTTGTTACTGTTGGGAGTAAGAGATCTAATGACTCAACCAATAGTGGAGTGGGGATGGGATCAAGAGAGCAGGACGTTGGCTTAGATTTTAGAATAATACTTTTGACCTCATTTTCCGTAACAGGCTGGAACATGTCAAAGCTTGACCTCACAGCAAAAGAAGGAGATAAATCATGTGGTGGCAACAACGTTCTGTCAAGTTCCTTACGAATTTTAGCAATTTTGTTGATAAAAAAGTTACAAAATATATCTGGCTGCTGATGCAGGGGATACACAGAGGGAAGGACCATAGCTTTACCACTCCCTCTGAGGTTATTACATACATTAAATAGCTGCCTACTAGTACTACTTGTGATTACTTTATTATTAAAATATGATGTTTTTGCTTGATGTACAATATATATTTGTGTGTGTAGTACAAATGCTTTGTAAGGAATAAACGTGATTTCAGATTCAGTTAATATTGTTTAATAACAAATTTTTGTACACACACACATAAAAAGATGCTTAAAATTCAATTATATTTAAAACATTCAGAAATTCAGCGCAATCATTGAACCTTATTTTCATAACATCACCATGCACGAATAGATGCTCTCATATAACGGTTATGAAATTATTATTTACATTTCGAAGTGTATTATGTTTCTTTTCGAATTTGAATTTTTAAAAGCCATAACAGTTTTGAAACACAAAATTTATAAGCATTTTATTGATGTGTAGAACATCAGTTTAGCTTTGGGTTATTACATAAAATTTTGACGTATGCTCAAATAATCATAACCAACATTAAATGTTCTGTGTATAATTTATACTTTCTCCTTCTAAAGTGTCTAAACTAATTATGAAATTAAGGACAGAGAGACAAAGAAATAAAAATAAAATATGATAAATCTTTAGGAAAAAAAAAGAATGAGGATTAACACAAGAAAATCACAACTACAAATTAATATTATCTTTTAGTAGGTATAAAATAATTCGAGGATAAGAATTAAGCTACAATTGCAATTCGCATAGTAAGAAAATTTATTTTTAAATAAAGCATCAATACTTTCATTACAATTAACTAGTATTGCAAACTTTATCTTTCAAATATAATAAAAAGAAATATTAAAAATACATACACACATTCATACATACACACATACATACACATACACACACACACACATATGTTAAGTACCTGAATATATTGTTCAGAATTGTTAGAAGTTTAGAACCATTGGGGGATAGGGTTTCAGACGCTGACCTTGAGTGGACAAAGATTTTGGAATAATCTGATGGGTCATGGACAATTTATTAGGACGCTACAACTACTTAAGTCACATGTGATCACGTGTCAGGTGCCTGATGACGCCTGAATGTATGCATGCGAGCACGTGCAAAGGAATTGGTACATGAGGGCTGACCAATCAAATTAAGAGTTGCACGCTGACCCATGCCACCCAGTTGAATAGCCAATAGTAACGGTTAGGGATCTAGGACAGCGGGTCACCACCCACGCGGTGAGCAGCCCAATATATACCCCAGCAAAACTCTAAGGCGTCCTCTCTCTCTCAGAAGATCAAAGTCACAGACCACCATAAGATTGAGTTCTGAGGTGTGACTGTTTGATTAGAGGAGCCTAGCTGAGAAGTTTGTTCCCAGGTTGAGTACTTAGTAATAGCAGTTGAAATGTTTTTTTGTGTATATAGTAAATGCTTTTATTCTTAACTATATTGATTATTGATTGTTAGTTAAGGTATGCACTATTTTTATTGTCTTCAGCTAGTATAGTAGGTCATAGCGGAGAATAGCGGTTAGGCAAGCTAACCTATAGCAGACCAGACAGGAGACGTGCTGCTTTGAAGAAGGGGACAAGGCGACCCCATCTCTACACGTGAGAACCACTGTGGAAGACGCTCATCCCTGTGAGCAGACCAAGCAGACTGTCAATCATTCCACATAGCTGAGTCTTGACCCCGGACTGACCTCCGGAAAAGAATTGCCCAACCGAATTGGGAGACGCTACGCTTGACTGCGGAGCAGGTAGAGGCAGTGACGTAGAAGTAACAGTCACTCATTCATTGGCCACACCCGTTTGACCAGAGGGGAGTTGGGTCAAACGCGAATCATTGTTAGATTCAGTCGTTTATCTTATGTAGTGTATTGTCCAACCATATATGTTGCTAAATATATTCTATGTCGTATTTATATATATACTAGTAGACCCGTCGTGCGTTGCAACGATCAAAGTAAAAGGAATAAATTTAGAGAAACCAATGAGTGGTATGTTTAAAAATAATTCAGAAGAAATCTTCGTGGAAGTGTGGAAAAAAAAATCCAAGTTTCATAGCAAACGGATAAATAAATTAATAATTAAATAGCGTACAAAAGAAGAAACGATATTAAGGGCCCCGGCCCCAAAATGAGTGATATTATAGGTTTTTTTTAATTGCCATTGTACTCATTTCTTAAACGTTTAAGATTTTATTCACTATTCAGTCATTAACAATCTTGACAAATAATGACACATGTATCCATTATTATACAAATTGAAATTAACAGGTGTTTTGAACTTTATATCTTGCCCAGAATGGGCCCTGGGGCCCTTAATGTTGTTTTTTATCTATTGTACTCAATATATATTCCTCAATATCGTGTAAAATTGAATAGGGAATACAATGATTAAAGTTCAGTAAAAAGACGTTTTCGAAGGAATGGAAATTAAGAGTTCAGTCCCCTATAGTAATATAGGCTCTTAAGTTTTTATATTCTAAGTTTTGTCAAAATCCAGTTTTTTTCTCAATATCTAACTCTTAAACTACTTTTTATATACCTACAATAGGGGGAAAATAGCATTAAGGGGCCCTGGCCCATTCGGTGCAAGAGGTCCATTTCAAAAACCTGTTCATTTTAGTTCATTTTTATTGTGGCTATATTTCTCAAGCTCTTTAAAAAGTAAATAGGAAAAATATCTTAAACATATACGAAAAAAGATATTTGGGGCCCCGGCCACGAAGATATTGGCATTAGAAGTGCAGTGTCTATAGTATTTTAATATAGGCTACCAAGTTTTTGTGTGCAAAGTTTGGTGAAGATCTATTCATTTACTAAGTAGCTAACGTAGAAACTATGTTTTATATAGCTCATATAAGATAAAAACGACATTAAGGGTCCCAGGGCCCATTCTGGGCAAGATATAAAGTTCAAAACATCTTTTCATTTCAATTAGTATAATAATTGATACATGTGTCATAATTTGTCAAGATTGTTAATGACTGAATGGTGAATAAAATCTTAAACGCTTAAAAATTGTGAATTTTTGGGCCCCAAGCCCCAAAGGAATGAATATTAGCAGTTTAGTGCCCTATAGTATTTTAATATTGGCTATCAAGTTGTCCTATACACATTTTGGTTAAGATCCAATAATTTACACAGTAGCTAAAGCTTAAACTAATTTTTATATAGCTCGTATAAGCAAAACATGACGATATGGGCCCCCGGCGCCCCATGAGTGTTAAATTTTGAAAAAAGTGATAGTTACCATCCCGGGAGCGTACTCAACAGTCTTGAAAAGTTTCATGACGATCGGGTGAATGGTTTAGACAGCTATAAAGGACATTCATACACACACAAACATATTTAAATATTTATATATATATATATATATATATATATATATATATATATATATATATATATATATATATATATATATATACTTAAAAAATACCCACACTTTGTAGCGGGAGTGTGCTGACCCTTTATCCAAGTATTAGGTGATGGTTATTACAATTTTTATTTGCCAAGTTAAATTTCAGATTCAACTATTTAGTTAAAATCTTATGAGAAACAGAGATATGCCATTTTACCGCGTGAGTTGTTTTCACTTAATGCAGTGCCTTTTAACATAACCATACTATTCAAAAGATATGACTTATTAAATAATGATTCTTGCCGACCATAATAACTAAATTTACAATTTCATTCCCACTTGTACAAAATTAACATAACTTATATGTTTTCCGAAAGAGCTCTACCACCCTCGTCACTCAAAAATTTAATATATAATTACGAAACTGCATCGTATCACAATTGTAAGTTATATAATATTTGTAACCACGTCTATGAGATAAAGAACATGTGGCACTATCCCTTTAAAAGGCAAAAGCTAATTGACTCATAGCGCAAATAAACAAAATTATAAATGTACTTTCTAAAATACTATTTTTAAAAAAACTGTCGTATTAAAATGATATAAAAAAATGTGCACACCATATTTAGACATATAGAAAGCTGGCAGCATAAAATAAAGTCTTGTTATAAAGTAAATGTACTGGACCAAAATAACTCTTCATTTTGACGTATTCATCATTGTCTAAATAGGGAAATATTATTTAACATTTTTATGTCTCTATATTTTACGATTTATATTTATTTATATTTACGGTTTATAAGCAATGTGTATAATTTCAAAAAGGAATCTTTTTTTTTGTTCCCTATTTCGGATAAGGCATCATATTTTGTAAATTATATTCAATGCACACACACACACACCAGATTTTATATCTGAAAAATAAAATACATTTAAAAAAAAGATTCAACCGTCTGTTAATAAGCGCATCTTAAAAATGATTAAAAGGCAATTTTAGAAATGGCCTATGCTATTCTGAATGCAAAGGAATGAACATTAAAACATATTCAATTCGCAATTCATATTAATTAAGCGTTTTCAGGATCACTTCATTAAATTTAGTCAACTTTTGTTAATACGTTCGGTAGCGAAAGTTTATAATGTATAGTGTATATAAAGATTAAGTAAACAGTTTTAAAGTGTACGTTTATTTGACATAGGCCATCACTTTCAACATAAAATAAACTCGCTACATCTATGGTTTTTAATTAAATGTCGAGTTATGAATTAAATTTTAAAAAATCCCAATTGTATTCATTGCATGTAAAATATTATTACAATGCATCGTGAAAATAATTGAAATAAAGTAATTTAAACGCATATGTAATATATAAAGCTCAGTTTATATTTTTATGTTTGTTTGTTTGTATCCATTAAAAAAAGGCCACTGCTTTGTTGACATTTTTCCAAAAGATCTCTGCCACCGTCGTCACTAAAAAAGCTCTGATATATTTACGACACTGCAATGTAACACAATTGTAATTAATACAATATTTGCAACAGCGTCTATGAGATAAAGATAATAAAGATAAATTTAAAAAATTAGGATATATTCCTAATTTTAAAAAAACAAACAAAAAAATCAATTTTATGTTAAAAATGCATGTGAAACCATCAAAATAATCGATTTTAAAAATGGCCTATGTTAATCCATCATCAAAGGGATGAACATAACATATTCAATTCGCAATACAAAATAATTAAGAGTTTTCAGGATCACTTTATTTAGTTCAATCTACTTATGTTAATAAGTCCGGTAGCCTAAGTTTAAATAGTATAAGTGTATAGGTTATGTAAAAGACAACAAACAAAATATAAATGTTTTATTAATAGGACACAGCTAAATTTAAGATGCGTACACGAACATGTGCGCACAGTAATCAGGCGATAAAAGATTTTAAAACGTGCACCGCTAAAAATGAAGCCTTGAAAAAAATACTGACACAATTATTACATAAATAGGTTTTTCATTAAATGTCCAGTTATGGAACAGAAAATAATTAAAACAAATTCGCAATTAAATTTAAACGTGTAAACAAATAAATATAATGCATCGTGTGGCAGTTGTAATTAAATAAATATGTTTACGTGTCTATCTAATATATAGAAAGTAACAGTAAAGAAAATGACAAATCTTTGTACTACACAGCTCAAATTATGAAGCGTATATGAAAATGTGCGCACCGTAATTAGACATAATATTTTTTCAAATGCGCACGGCTGAAAATAAAGTATTGGCATTGGGGGAAAAAAACGTCACCAAAAGTAACTCGCTTTGAACGGCATTTGAACGTCCGCGTAAATTTGTTCAATACAGAAATGAGGTTAAATTTTTTATTCTTTGTCTCTGCATTTTCTGATTATTTAATTTACGGCATTCGGGCAAAAGGGACGATTACAAAAACTAACTTAAAACCACCTTCGGGGTAAAAGGAACCGTCCTGCCAAATTTGGTCCCCGTCCGCCATTTGGTTTTTCCGTGATTGTCTAACAGAAAGTCGAAAAGTGAAACATACAAACATACAAACATACAAACATACAAACATACAAACATACAAACATACAAACATTTGAGCTTTATATATTATTAGATATATATATATATACTAGAAAAATACCCGCACTTTGTAGCGGGAGTGTGCTGAACCTTTATCCAAGTATTAGTTAATGGTTATTACAATTTTTATTTTCCAAGTTAAATTTCATATTCATCTATTTAGTTAAAATCTTATGAGAAACAGAGATATGCCATTTTACCGCGTGAGTTGTTTTCACTTAATGCAGTGCCTTTTAACATAACCTTACTATTTAAAAGATATGATTTATTAAATAATGATTCTTACCGACCATAATAACTAAATTTACAATTTCATTCCCACTTGTACAAAATTAACATAATTTATAGGTTTTCCGAAAGAGCTCTACCACCCTAGTCACTCAAAAATGTAATATATAATTACGAAACTGCATCGTATCACAATTGTAAGTTATATAATATTTGTAACCACGTCTATGAGATAAAGAGTATGTGGCACTATCCCTTTAAAAGGCAAAAGCTAAGTGACTCATAGCGCAAATAAACAAAATTATAAATGTACTTTCTAAAATACTATTTTTTTAAAAAACCGGTCGTATTAAAATGATATAAAAAAAATGTGCACACCATATTTAGACATATAGAAAGCTGGCCGCATAAAATAAAGTCTTGTTATAAAGTAAATGTACTGGACCAAAATAACTCTTCATTTTGACGTATTCATAATTGTCTAAACAGGGAAATAAAATTTAACATTTTTATGTCTCTATATTTTACGATTTATATTTACGTTTTATAATGTGCATAATTTCAAAAAGGAATCTTTTTTTTTGTTCCCTATTTCGGATAAGGCATCATATTTTGTAAATTATATTCAATGCACACACACACACCAGATTTTATATCTGAAAAATAAAATACATTAAAAAAAAAGATTCAACCGTCTGTTAGTAAGCGCATCTTAAAAATGATTAAAAGGCAATTTTAGAAATGGCCTATGCTATTCTGAATACAAAGGAATGAACATAAAAACATATTCAATTCGCAATTCATATTAATTAAGCGTTTTCAGGATCACTTCATTAAATTTAGTCAACTTTTGTTAATACGTTCGGTAGCGAAAGTTTATAAAGTATAGTGTATATAAAGCTTAAGTAAACAGTTTTAAAGTGTACGTTTATTTGACATAGGCCATCACTTTCAACATAAAATAAACTCGCTACATCTATGGTTTTTAATTAAATGTCGAGCTATGAATTAAATTTTTAAAAATCCCAATTTTATTCATTGCATGTAAAATATTAAGACAATGCATCGTGAAAATAATTGAAATAAAATAATTTAAACGCATATGTAATATATAAAGCTCAGTTGATATTTTTATGTCTGTTTGTTTGTATCCATTAAAAAATGCCACTGCTTTGTTGACATTTTTCCAAAAGATCTCTGCCACTGTCGTCACTAAAAAAGCTCTTATATATTTAAGACACTGCAATGTAACACAATTGTAATTAATACAATATTTGCAACAGCGTCTATGAGATAAAGATAATAAAGATATATAAAAAAATTAGGCTATATTCCTAATATAAAAAAAACAACAAAACAAATCAATGTTAAAAATGCACGTGAAACCATCACAATAATCGATTTTAAAAATGGCCTATTTTAATCCATCATCAAAGGAATGAACATAACATATTCAATTCGCAATACAAAATAATTAAGCGTTTTCAGGATCACTTTATTTAGTTTAATCTACTTATGTTAATAAGTCCGGTAGCCTAAGTTTAAATAGTATAAGTGTATAGGTTATGTAAAAGACAACAAACAAAATATAAATGTTATATTAAACGTGTAAACAAATAAATATAATGCATCGTGTGGCAGTTGTAATTAAATATGTTTACGTGTCTATCTAATATATAGAAAGTAACAGTAAAGAAAATGACAAATCTTTGTACTACTCAGCTCAAATTATGAAGCGTATATGAAAATGTGCGCACCGTAATTAGACATTATAATATTTTTTCAAATGCGCACGGCTGAAAATAAAGTATTGGCATTGGGGGAAAAAAACGTCACCAAAAGTAACTCGCTTTGAACGGCATTTGAACGTCCGCGTAAATTTGTTCAATACAGAAATGAGGTTAAATTTTTTATTCTTTGTCTCTGCATTTTCTGATTATTTAATTTACGGCATTCGGGCAAAAGGGACGATTACAAAAACTAACTTAAAACCACCTTCAGGGTAAAAGGAACCGTCCTGCCAAATTTGGTCCCCGTCCGTCATTTGGTTTTTCCGTGATTGTCTAACAGAAAGTCGAAAAGTGAAACATACAAACATACAAACATACAAACATACAAACATACAAACATACAAACATACAAACATACAAACATTTGAGCTTTATATATTAGATATATTTATATATGTTTTTATTTTTGTGTGTTGTTGTTTTTAATTATAATGTAGTGACTTTCTATCAAGATGAGATTTACAACATCAAAAACAAATATATTTTTTAAATGAAAATTTTAAAACTGCATTTTGCAAATTAAGATTAAAGAATAATCTCTGGGAAACACCAAAGAAAGGGAAGGTTTAAATTAAAATTGTAAAATAATTAAATATGTCCTTTTTCTTTTTTTCCATCACTAATAGATAGGCTCCTACTGGATAAATATACACATATAAAATAACATTAAAAATATTCATTTTAAAACTAGTTCTCAACCTTAAAACATGTATGTCTTAAAAAAAGGAAAATGCAGATACAAATAATTAAGAGGAGGGGGTATCTTTTTTAAAAAAAGATATGTATAATTTTTGAAAGCTATCAAATCTCTAGGATATTAATCATTTGAAATATTTCTTTTTTGTTTTGTTGCAGACTAAAGTGCACTCTTTACAGCAAGTTCGAAAAGACGACATTCATATAGTAAGAAATCGTCAAAAATAAAACCGGGAAAAAACAATTTCTTACTAAAAAAATAAATTAAGGATGAAATTGTTTTTAATGTTGGTCATTTTTGTCCTAATGTCTCTAACTTTGTCTATTCCACGACATACTCAGAGATGTTCTGACGGGGACTCGAGCAATATTGAGTCAGTGTCTCGTGTTGCTATGAATACGTCACCATGTCATGTGACAACAACAGAACATGACGTCATTGTGGACTGTGCCAACAAAATTTTGGATCACCTAAAGCCAGAGTGGTTTCCCCTAAACACAACTATTTTAAATCTAGAAGGAAATCTCTTAGACTCAATCCCCGATGGAATATTTGAAAACTGCTCTCAACTTCAAACACTGAATCTGAACAACAATAAAATTAAAACGATCATGCCCAGAGCTTTCCTTGGACTACATAAATTGGAAAATCTTGATTTGGGAAAGAATAAACTTGACATCTGTGATGAAAGATTTTCAGTTGAAGCTTTTGAACAACTTGACAATCTGAAGGTGTTGCATTTGTTACAAAATTTACCATTTGATAAGGGCCAGTACTGTTACGGTTTTATTGGTAACATTGTTAGTCTGACGTCACTCTCCATAGACACACAAGGTAAACATTTGTATTTTGGTGAAGAGTTTCAAAATTTGACTAAACTCGAAAATCTGATAATTACTGGTGATGCCGAAATTATAACAGACGACAGTTTCAAGTACTTGGAGAAATTGAGATATTTAAAGATAAATACAATGAGGTCAATAGTCAATGTCAGCACCGATTTCCTGGTACCCTTGATCAACTTAGATCAAATATTTATCTTCAATTTTCACATCGGAATACAAAACACCTTAAGTTTCTTACATCCTCTCATTGGCAGGAAAATTATAACAATTGATTTGAGAAACATCTATCTGCCCACCCCGTGGTTAGCAACTGAGAGATATTTCAAGGATGGTATTCTAGACTCTAACAAGACCGGGACACTTGGTAAAATATGTGTGTCTGAATTTACGTTGAGGTCTTCACATTTATTTTACTTAGAAGTGGGCGCACTTACAAGTGAGACATGGAACCAATGTCTTCAGAATCTTGATTTGTCTTTTAACCCGTGGCAGGGGAGTATAGAAGCCGTTGTATTGCTGTTAAGAATGAGAAATTTAAGAAGTGTTTCGGTTACCGACATCGCGCCAAGTTATTTTATTGAAAAGTTTCCAGTGTCGCATTTTATCACTGCTTTTCAAGACTTGAGTTTTTCAACAAGAATACAATTCGGATTACAAGAAAGAGGCAAATTGCAAGCAAGCTTTAGGCAAAGTCAAGAAAACGGCTGTGTTTCTTGGCTAATCAGCGATTCGAAGTTTCTCAACAAGGAAATAAAAATTAACATATACAATGACAATACATTCACGGTGGACATGCAGAACTCGCCTGTGGATTCAGCAATGATATTTTTTAGGATGTCTAATACCATTTCCTTTATAGACATAAGAAATATGCAGGGTTCTTTCATAATGACTAATCAGATTACTTTCATGGGTGCCGGAAATGTCGAATACATGGACATATCGAATAGCGGATTCCATTTATTCACTGGAAAACTTGAAGGTTTTACAGGGTTAAAAACTTTTAGAGCGTCTGGAAATGACATGTCCATACTATCACCTTCATTCTTTGACACTTTTCCGACCCTTGAAACTCTCACGATTGCAAATTGTAATTTTGATGTCAATTTTTTTGCGACCCAAGCCACGAGACTTCTATCGAGTCTGAAAAGATTAAAGAGTCTTGATATGTCTTCAAATTCGTTAAGTATGTTTTTTCCAGACATATTTCGCACCAACAAAAATCTTATAGAATTAAGTCTATCTGAAAACCGTTTCTCCGAGATTCCATTTAGTATGACCAACACACCAAACCTCACGAGACTGGACATTCGTTACAACGCTATTACGTCATTGCGAGAACACATCACGAGTCAAATAGATGTGTTGGCACACAAGTGGGGGAAATTTGAATTATTTTTAGATGGCAATATCCTGTCCTGCGCATGTCAAAACATCAAGTTTCTTCAATGGCTTCGTTTGACGGCAGTCACTCTAGATCGAGATGGAAACTTTACTTGTATCAATGAACAAGGTGTCCTGACTTACACGGACGTTTACATCGACCTGGAAGGTTTCTGGCGCCAATGTTGGGGTCAGTTTTTCTTTTACGTATCTCTTATTCTTTTTTCTGTCATGACCATTGGGTTCCTGTGTGCATTTTTCATCAACAAATACAGAACTTTCATCATTTCTCAGTTGTTGGGGATTTTCTTTGGTTTTAGACAACATCTGCCTGGAGATTATAAGAAAGGAGTATTTTTTGCTTACGAAGATATGGATTATCAATTTGTCACCAGTGACCTGAAAAGATTTGTGGAACAAAGACTTGGAATGTCAACATACATACGTCATCGAGACCTTGACCCCGGAGTTGTGTTAGGGGAGGCAATCGCCGAAGCCATCGCCTCGTGTTGGAGAACAGTGATTATAATCAACCAAGATTTCCAAGGCAGCAGTGAATATTTCCAGTTCACTTGTAGGTCAGCTGTGTCCATGATAAACCTCGCAAACCCATTTCGTGTTCTGGTGTTGGTTACCGAACGATACCGTCTCAAGATTCCACGAGACATTTTGTCTGCTATACAGGAAGACAACATTGTGGTGGTTGAAAGATTGGAGATGGATGGAACGATGCAACAAATACTCAGAAATAGACTTACAAGATAACAGTGCAACAAGTAATCAGAAAATACTTACAAGATAAGTGTAGTAAATACTCAGAAATAGACTTACATCATAAGAGTGATTGTAACAATTTAAAATTAAAGCTTTCAAGAAAATATCAAACAAACTATATAGAATTTAGAGATTTAAACTTCTCTAATAATGCTACATTATATTTCTTTGCCTTTTTGGAAGTTTACAGAATGTCAGTAAAGCTCATCAATTTGTTTACTATTATATAATATCATTGACTTTTCTTTTTTCTATGATGGATTTGAAATGAAATTAATATTCTTGGGGATTGTTGTTTGTGTTTACAGATTGTCCTCGGCAGTGATTTTAAAAAAAATCAAATAAAAAATAAAAAAGGTACTGGAACGCAACGTGAAAAATCATTCCAGGCAGTAATAAATATAAGTATGTGGGGAAAAGTTGCCGGAACGCCTTCCCGGTGCGTTACGCTGAAATCAAAGCACCGGTCCTCGGGTTACAACGTTGATCCACTTTTTAGAAGCGCCGTAACTCGAATTTCTGTAGAAGTCGAAACATTTAAAAAATATAAAATATACTGTTAAGTACTGTAGGTAAGTTGCTATAAACAAATGTAACAGTAAATGACATTAAGTATTAAAAAAGATAAAACAATTTCTTACCTCATGAAATTTTTAAAAAATATAAAACACGAGAGAGAGAGAGAAAGAAAAAAGAGAGAGAGAGAGAGAGAGAACGAGAGAGAAAGAGAAAGATAGAGAGAGAGAGAAAGAGAGAGAGAGAGAAAGATATATAGAGAGAGAGACGGTGTAAACAACCAAAATGGCCTTTGTGAGACTGAGCGTAAGTATAGACCCTGTCTTCCTCGCTCTACAACAATAAAGTGTGATCTTACGCCGCGCTACCGAAACGTAACAAATAATAATAAAATATACTGTAAATTACTGTAGGTACAGTGCGTTAAAGCAAGTGTGTTGTTCGTCCGTCGATTCGACGAAGACCACTCAAGTCATCCGAGGGTTGCTGGTACTGGCTTTGTTTGTGCGTGCGCAGATGGCTGATGAGGCCGATCCTTGCACGGAAGGTTCGGGAACAGAAGGGACAAGGGACGAGTGGGACAGCTCCAGGAGGGTTGACAGCACGGGCCTTTCGGGCTTGCCTCTTCTTTTCCGCGGAGGTGATCCTGAAAGTAACAGTAAAAGATATAAAACAGTATTTTAAAAAGAGTAATCATTCCTTAACACATGAAAGAAGTTTAGAAAAACGATTTAATTTTTTTTTAAACGTTAAAAACAACGTTTTTGACTATAAATCCTTTATTTAGGAGACATAACAAAAAGTATGTTCGTTATAATACGCATCGCATGACAATAAAAAAATCCAAAATTGTAGTTATGTCTCATATATAAAGGATTTATAGTAAAACAACTACTACAGTCTGCCTGCTACATTTCAGCTTGATTTGATCACGGTAAAAGAGTTATAAAAGCATGTTTAATATAGTTCGCACCGCGAAACAGATTAGAAATTACTAGCATTTACATTTACAGATCAGGAATATATTTTTTAAAAAGTATGGTCAACGCACCACATCGCGTGACAGGAAAATATTAAAAAAGTTGTGCAATATAATACGCACCGCGACACTCTAGCACAAAAATTAAAATGCTACATAGAGATAACTAAAGATAATTAAAAAATCATTGATTTTAATTACAGTACATTCGATCGATCTGAAATTTTGATAGATCATTTTTATCATCGGCACAAGTCTGCCTGTAAAGTTTCAGCTTGCTAGCATACGAGGAAGTGGGTTAAAAGTCGATCCAAAGTTTTTTGGCATTCAAAGCATCAAGCAAACAAGCAGACGACACGAGTTAATATAAAGGATTTTAAAGAAGGTGGTATGACGCTTAATATTATTTTTTATATTTTTATTAGGGCGCGTTCATAACCACGAAACGGCGTAAGTCGGGACCGCAGTAACCCGATGACTCCTTGTATACATTTTTTTCTAAGTATCATAGAACTACAGTATTTATAAATTTTGTGAGACTTCTAATTTATTTGAGAATATTTTATTATTGTCTAAAACAATTTTAATATTATATAGATTTTTTTCTATAATGATTTTTTTTTCTCCTTTCCTTATATGTAATAACTTTCCTCGAAAGTAAAAAAAAATAATATTTTATTTTCATTTTGTTTTTTAGTTTCTAGAAAATTTTATGTTATTGTATTATTTTAATGGCTAAAGTTTTTTTTATGCGAATGTACATGAAGGTGTAGAGAAAAAATAAATAAACGTGACCTTGTCTGTCAATGAAATTGTAAATTAGTTTCTATATGGATTTGTATAAATTTTCGAGGTAAATATGTGCTTTTAATGTTTATGCTACCTAAAAGGTTGTATGATTTTGTTTACCTTCGTGGGTACCGCTGGGTATATAGGCTGCCGAACCGAGACAGAAGAGAGTCACGGGTTCTATTCTCGGTGGTGGCAAGGCCCCCGGCAATTTTGCTGGCCACACAATCCCTTGCTCGTTAGTGATGGCTAAATGAAAACTTGTGAACGCTACTTCATATGCCCTATAGTCTGTCATGGACTGTAAAGGGGGTTATAATATTTATACTGATTTTAAAAAATGTGTTCGATTAACCGGGAAAAAATTTAATCGATTTATCGATTCATTTCGATTAATTATATTTTTATAACGCATATATAGATCCCGTTAAGTCGCGATTCATTACTTCGCGAATTTGGTTAAGTTGCGGTAATTCCATAGCACCCAAATTTTGTGACGTAACACAACAAATTCGTTCTGCCATGCAAGAAATAAGGAAGAAAAAATTTTGGTTTACGTATGCACTTCTAAATAAATAATAATAATAATAATAATAATAATAATAATAATAATAATAATAATAATAATAATAATAATAATAATAATAATAATAATAATAATAATAATAATAATACGAGGGGAAAGTGTGTATTAGTAATAAAAATATAAATTATTAATAAATTGAAACAAAAAATAAATATTTTCTTAAATTTTAATAGAATTTTAATCGATCAAATTAATTTAAATCGATAAAACATTTTAACGATCAATCAATTAATTAATCATTAATTTCCGCAGCCCTGATATATATATCAGTGTTGTCCAACCGAAAAGCGTTCACGGCACACTAAACTGGAAGAAAATTTGCACGGCACACCTCACAAAAAAACAAGAAATCAGTGTTTATTCAAAAGATGTTTCATAATTAATGAGATACTTGAGCGTTTTCTTTGGAGCAGATGAGCTCAAAACGCGGCTCATTGCTGGATAAGCAAACTCTCATTTCTCTGTCTATCATCTGCAGTCTTTCACGTTTGACGCATGCGAGCAGTTGCGCCTTTCCGCTGATGTCAGTACTTTCATCGATTTGCATTGCCCAGAGCTTTTGGATGTCGTCGGCTTCCGCAAAATGCTCTTTAATTTGATTGTCCAAATCTGTCGAAATGTCAGCAATCCGACGTCCCATTTACTGGTGAGACAGTGTAATCTTATTTATTTTTTCAACAGCGTCGGGTCCCAACTCCATAGTCTCAACTGCGATTCGTAAAGACGGCAATATGATTGCCTCAGCGACCAAATGAGATTTCTTTTGTTTGACCAAAAGATTCGCAATTTTATAGCTTGCTAACTGAGCTTTGACGGGAATTGAGGAAAATTTCTACATTATTTTTTTATTGCTGCTCTAAGTTGGACCGAATGGATGCGAATTAACTTTTCGGCTTGTCTTTCGATCCTGGATGATTTGAGTTCAGATGCCGCTTCAGTTTACTGGGGTTCATGGACTCGTTGGACAATGCCATGTTACAATTAAGACAAAACGGAATAGAAGGATCATTTGCACATTGTATGAAACCATACTCAAGATATTCCTCGTGATATTTCCGTTTGGTAACATTATTCTTGGCTTTCGCAGCTCTCTCTCCAATTTGATGCTCGCTGGAATCCTTCTGGCTTCTCTTCAAAAAATTATCCATAGCCGTCTGTAATTAAAAGTTTTTAAAAAATTTAACAGCAGGAAAGGGTTTTTATTTACTTACAACAGATATTTATTCCCAATGGTGGAGAGAAATTTTGTAGCTTTCAAGAGATTATCACAACCAGAACAATACAAACATGAAACGTTTTTATTCAATTCTTTTTCGGTTAAGGATATTTTTTTTCAAAACTTGAAGGTTCGAAAAGCCTAGCAATTTATGGTATTTTTGAAATCTTTCGCGGCACACAGACATTTTCTCGCGGCACACTAGTGTGCCGCGGCACACCGGTTGGACAACACTGATATATATACATACATATGCGAGTGTGTGTGTGTAGGAGATGGATGGGGAAGAGAGAAGCCCGTACATAATTATTTAAATAGAACCAAAGATAAACTCCGGATTGGTTGTTTTGTAATGTGATCTAAACAGGACTAAACACAAACCATAGATAAGCGTAGGACGCAATAATCTTCTGTATAGAAGGAGCGTCTGTAAACAGATAAGATAAGATCTATGAAGGGCCACAAACTAATTCAGATACTTTATGTTTACACCGCATGACATGTCATTTCAAAAATTTACTCCTCTTCAAAAATTATGTCCCACACTTTTTGTCCGCCACACAATAACATCTGCCAAGTGATGACAATAAAAACCATATTCTTAGAGATTTGTTTTAAATGTTTAGAATTTCTATGGGGACCCAGCCTTGCAAATGTTATGAGAATATCTGTACTCAGATTAAACCACACACCCCACCCCACCCCACCTAATGTTTAGAGTTATTGCTCAGCAAATTTTGGTTAAAATATTGTTTCGTAAACTTTTGCACACACACACACACAAATTGATAATTTGCATGCAATTTTATTTTTTGCATATGAATCAAATAACCTTAAATTGTCCCCCCCCCCTCACATACTCCCGCCTCTTAAAGTTTACCATGCGTAGCCCCGAGTTCATGGCAACAACAGAGCTTTTCGTGAATGTCAGCGTCACTTTGCCCCACGATTCCCATTCTGCCACATGATTCTCTTCCGGCAACATGATCCGAGCCATAAGGTGGACTAGGAAGTTAGCGTACTCGACATTTATTCTCTCAGTAACAACTTTAGTTGCTTAAAGGGAAACAAATTCTTAAATTTTTGCTTTTTTCGAATCATATTTTCCTTTCTCTGTGACATCACATTGTATACACAAGCTCGTAAGAAACATATAACGCCCCTTTTCGTTTAAAAGTCAATATGTGGAGGGCAAACATACTCTTCAACATTAGAGGGCGCCGAGCTAGCTAGAATTATATTTACTTACATTATATGACACTTTAAAAAAATCATATTCATCATCGTCATCATCTATATGTTCAATAGTCGATCCTTACTTAATCCATGAAAGTATCGAATCTACACTACAGCTGGTAGCTGGTATCACAAACTCAACCATTGGTAAGGGAATGTTACCTGCAGGATCATCCGACAATAAGATTTACTTGGTGTCATGTCACAATTGCTGTCATCATGCACAAAAGCTGTCAGGCTTGAACAATACTGCAGACTGCTCTGAAAGAAAACATAAAAGTATATTACCTCCTGCTATTTTTTCCCACGGCCATTTGGAGACTCCTTTTCACGCCACACTGGTTTTGTCTGCTAGTTTTCTCATGTCAAGGTCGTGTTTTATCTTATCCTATGCTTATGTTTCCTACTGGTACGTTGTAGGCGTCCACAAACTCAGACTTCCATTTGATGTCCCAAACAAACAGACTTCCAAGGTTGTCCCAGACCTACTTGGGTGTCCGCAACCTATAGACTATCATAGGAGTCACAAACAGAATTCAAAGGGTGACCAAAACTCACTTCAACTTGTAACGTGTGTCTTAACATTGAAGTCAATGTTCACAACTTGATTTGTGTGTGGAAAAGAGAGAAGTGACTTCTTTCTCTCATTCTCTCTCTCTTTCTCTTTCTCTCTCTTTATCTCTGTTTCTCTCCCTGTTTCTCTCTCTCTCTCTCTTTCTTGCTCTCTCTCTCTCTCTCTCTCTCTCTCTTTCTTTCTCTCGCATGTTTCTCGGTACCCACACACGAGTTTATTAAGTTGATAAAATGTGTGGGGCTGAAAAAGAGGAAAGACGGAGAGTAAAATAAATCTCAGTTGGGGTATCGTTTTGTGTTGATGGCAACCAGGGTTTTAATCTCAGCCAGGATTATCTATGACTAAGATTCAACAAGTCTGTAACATTGTTCACTATAAAACAGCTTAGGACTAATTATTGTAAGCTTCCATTGCAAGTAAAATTAAACAATTATTTTTTTTAAGTATTTATTATACGGTGGACTGTGTGACTATTGCATGTCCTATGTCACAGTTGTAATAGGTACACGGGAAAAATATTAACTTTGAAAAAAATTCAGGATAGTCGGATAGGGTTTGAAGAGGAAAAAATCATCACTATTCGACAATTCATCATATCTGAAAAATAATAACTTAATTTATTTTTAAATCCCTTATATTAACTTCACCGCCGTCTCTCTCTCTCTCTCTCTCTCTCTCTCTCTCTCTCTCTCTCTCTCTCTCTCTCTCTCTCTCTCTCTCTCCTTCTCTCTCTCTCTCTCTCTCTCTCTCTCTCTCTCTCTCTCTCTCTCTCTCTCTCTCCTTCTCTCTCTCTCTCTCTCTCTCTCTCTCTCTCTCTCTCTCTCTCTCTCTCTCTCTCTCTCTCTCTCTCTCTCTCTTTCTTTCTCTCTCTGTCTTTCTCTGTCAGTCGTTCGACGTCGGGCGGGCGGAAAAACAAAAGCAAAAAATGACACACTTCCCGTGATGCCGTGATGCCATCGAGCTGAAATTTGGCACATAGACTCGTGTCACCTAAAAATGCATCGTATCAAAATTTCAGATCGATCGCACGTACCGTAAATAAAGTAATGTATTTTTAGTAGGGCTGCGGAAATTAACTATTAATTTCTTGATTAATCGTTAAAATTTTTTATCGATTAAAATTATTTTATTCTATAAAAATTCGATTAAAAATAAGAAAATATTTATGATATTTTTTAAAACATTTTACTAATAAATAATTAATAACTATTACGATGCTGGAGTTGATATTGTGAATGGAAATAATCGTGGTCGTGGTTGGTGAATTATTGAACATTTAACAGGCTGAAGAAGCATTGAAAGCCCAACGATTTGAATTCATACTAGTCAGCTGAAGAATGACTCTTTGAACTATGTTATTAGCCGACTACAAATTTGACATTAAAACTGTTAAAGGAAAGGACAATGTTGTTGGCTGGTTGCAGACATATTAAAGTAGAATGACAATAAATAAAGACATTCTGTGAATTCCTAAGTGATAAAACCAGAGACTGTATTAATAATTAAATTATTATTTTTATTCGCTGAACAATAAACAAGGAGCAGTGTTTGAATTCCACTGGACAATATTTTTAATTTATGAATATTGATTGCTAAAAGTATTTTACTTACACAAAATTATATTGGTGTTAAAATTTCAGTTTCATTTTCCCAGTACAGGTAGACTGTTGAAGTCCTACAGATTTTTTCTTCTTCTTGATTTTCATGTCTAGATATTGTGTGTAATTTAAAGTAATGAATGTCCATTGATGTTAAATTTTTGAAATTTGCATATACATGTAGATTAATTTGATTTTATTTAGACCATAAATGTTGTATTTCATAAACTTTTTTTTTGAAGGATGGGGGTGAATGTCACGTGAGAGTCACGAGATTAGTGACAGAGAGGTCACATGGGTAAAAGCGCGAAAGGGGGAGTTGTAGAAAGTAATTGCAAATGTGTTGCTGATGTCTCAACGTTGTGAAACCTCGAAGTTATATATCTGTACATTATGTGTATATTAAAGTTATCTTGTTGACATTAATTCTTCGGTGGATTATTGCATGCAAGATTGTGTATTGTGAGAACTCCTACAAAATACATTAACAAGTAACACATCACAAAACAAGTGGCGTGACAAGCATCAGCGCAGTTAAATTTAAATGTATAACTGGAAAGTTGAGCATAAATTTTGTTTTAAAGCTAACTGCGGATGGCAAAATCGAAGATGGTGAAAAAGTTTACTGTGTTTACTGCCATTAAAAATTCTCTTTTAAAGGATCAAATACATCGCTGACGTACCATCTTCAGCCCAAACATCCGATCAAGTATCAACACATTGTCATAAAATTTAGTTCAAAATATTCTTAATTTTCAATGTCTGTGAGACAGGGGAAATAACTCAATTTTAAAAAAATTTAAGTCAATTTCCTGTTTTTGTTACTTCCCTTGAAATGTGCAGTGAAATGACGTCAAAAATTTCTATTTTTGGCTTTAATCGAAAATAACGATTAATTAATCGTTAATTTTTCAAAAGTTAACGATTAAATTAATCGATAACAGCCCTAATTTTTAGTTTATCTCTATATAACATATGTAACTCAAATTCACGGTTTGTTATTGTTTTTATTTCACGCGCCAGTTGACGCATTGACGCCACCCGTCGATGTCCACACCCTCTCCCATCCCTTTCCCCGGTTTTAAGGCCAGGGGATATCACTCGGTGTCAGTCTGTAAATGGTTGACGCGTTTGAACATAATACTTTTAGTTATGTTTCATATATAAGGGATTTATAGTCAAAAACTTTGTTTTTACGAGTTTTTTTAAAAATTAAAGCGTACTTTTGCATTTCTAGACATATTATTTTTATTACTATCATTAATATTAATAATAATTTAGTTTTAAATTATATTTGTTATTATTATATTGTTTAATATTATTACCTTTAATATCGACTTCATAATTTTCATTAGAAAAAAAATTAAGCGAAAAAAACAATGATGTATTACAAAGTAAATAAACCACTAAGGGAGACTATGCCAGTAAATTTGGGGTTTGACCCCTGTGAACTTTGCCAAGATGGTGTACATGGGAGCGATGTTTTTAAAATGTTTGAGTTGGTTCAAATAATTTATCTTCAAATGAAAATTTGAGTTTTAAAAATAAGAATAAATTTAACATTATTGATGTGATGGCAAATTATTTTTCAAATAATTATCCTCCTCATGGTATTCCTACACTTATTCCTGAGATTGTTTCTGTCTGTCCCGACGCATATGATGGAAAATCAGTGCGCGTCGTTGGCCGGTAAGTCAACAAAGTTGCGGAAGTTAATGAATTTTAAATCTTCATTACTTAGTTTAGTCCTGCACCATCTAATAGATATTTTCAATTCTCCGCTAGGTACCCTGTCACTTGTCTCAACTTCCTTCATTTAATAAAAGCACGCTCATACTAGTGTCAGCATTCTGACACTCCCACTCCGCATGCATATCGGTCACTGATCATTTTAAAGATAATTGGATGCTGAACATTACTAACTATGCTCTTCAATTTGTTTTTGCTGAATTTCATGGCTGGATCCTATTTACGTGGCCAAGATGGCAGCGAGTCATTTCCGGGCGAAGTGACGTCACTTTGACGCTACCGTTGCTACACACAAGTTACAATTTCGTTTTTCACGGATTACCTCCCCTTGCCCTTTGTATTTTACTCGCTTGCTTCCCTTGAATATGTTGTTTTCCTGTTTTAAAAACCGGGGGAGGGTCTAAGGAGAAAATTATTAGATACGAATAGAAAGTGAAATAAAAGCGGGGTGGGGTTTGGGGAGGGATCTCCCTCCCCAAAATAAATAAAAAAGAAGGGGGAGGGGTCTAAGGGGAGGGGGAACGCCTCCCCTTATATTTATTAGATAAACACCATGGAATACGAAACTGCGGACATACCAAGTATTGCAATAAGCCAGCGAATTTGAAGGCTCTCTCTTTTACGCTTTGCCACCGTAGGGCAAGCATCGCGTTGGAAATTTATTAGTGATTTGCTAAATGGAAGCTGATTTTAGTGTTTTACTAGTGATATTTAGGAAGAATATAACACGAGAATTTAGTGATAAAAGTGTATTTTTCGTGATTATGTTCCATTGCCGTCATTTTCAGCATTTTCCCCTGTTTGGACTATCGATCCGCCCGCCATCTTTGTTCCTTGCATAGCCCTACTTTCCGGGAGTCACATGCCTTAGCAACAATGGTGGCCGCCCGGAAATGACTAGCCGCCATCTTGGCCACGTAAATCCGAATTTACCAATTTCATTAGTAAAATGTAATTAGTTGAGTTACAGTATAGTAACTATATAAAATAATATAAATATCTCTTACATTCGCCACGACTAGCGATTTTAAAGATAACCACTGTTTTCATCATCCAAATATCTATAAGAATCAACAAAGTCCCATCCCCCCCAACCTCGCCCAAAGTGTTTTTAAAATTTTTTAAAACAATCACCACATGGTTTTTTCCCAATTTTCAATATTGCCGAACCTTCCTTCTAAGAAACCTCAGCCAATTATTTTAAAATTTGATCTAATCTAAGGGCTAAACAGTACTAATAACACTATTTTAAGTTACTTAAGAGATAAAAGACTAACTAACAAGCAATATAAATAGATATTTCATTTGCATTTGTAAATCCGACTTTGTTTTCTGAGATATAAAAAAAATGTAAGGTTTTAGGGACGCTTGACTACATCAACTAGTTTTAAATAAGTATTATTGTAAATAATTGTTCTCCTTTTCAAAATTTCAACACAAACAGTTTGAAATGCTTGATGACTTAATAGTTTGGATAAATATTTTTAAGTTGTGCTCATTTTAAAATAAGACATATGCAAATTTGACGGCCATTTTGAATATTAATGAACCAATCTTGCGTACATCAGAATTAATTTTAGGACGCTTGTTTGGGCAATGATATGACGATTTCGGAAATATATGGTTTGTTATGGTTATCTTTAGTCATTTCTGAAATAACTTTAATTAACTGCTATTTTAAAGAGCTGTCTCAGTCTCACTGCCCAGTTTTCAAATTCACTTTAGTCACTTTTATATTTTCTTATATGTTTCAATTAGCAGAGATATCCCAAAATAATTCTCTAAAAAAAATCATAATTTTCTTTAGAAATAACCTAAAACCATAAATTTGGTATCAATAAATTGCATGTTTTCAAGCCCTTTCTAAGCAACTAGATCTTAAAGCTATAGCTTCATTTTTGAAAAAAAATTTCCAAGTACCTACTGTCAGTAACAATTAAAATAAACAATGTTCAAACTGAGATCACAACGCAGTTCTATCATAGGAACAGTTGAGGTTATTACACCTGACCTCCCTTTTAACTAACCTATTTAGTTCCATTTGACCCTGTGACAGTCTGTGAACCACAAGTCAGTGGTGCCAATGACGCCAATGTCTTCAACTTCAACTTAAGACACTTAAGTAAAGTTTACTATTTAGACATCTCTAAGTGTATAGTATAGTAGAGCCAAATACTTCTTACCCTTCATTTCCCTTACAGCTGGGTTATTAGAGCTACCTGCTCTTAATTTTCGAAGTGTCTGCTGATACGACTAGTCGTAACACTAGTCATTAAACAACTGATACTACTAGTCGTAGCAGAAGTTTCCTGGCTAGTGTTACGACTAGTCGTAAAAATATGCAATGTGCTTACAGTAACGACTAAAGCTATTTTTAATTGTGCTAATAATTTAATACTAAACATTGGTACTCTGGTACTCATAATCAAATTTTATGTGATTACTAGGTAAGCCGATTAATGAATTTTAAAAGTAAAATAACTTGATTGGTGTCCATTTTATGACACATAGTTATAATTTTAAAAAATCGTATTTAATATGAACCTCCCTAGATGAAGTGATAGGCGGGTGGGTCATTGATTGTTGTTAAAACTAATACGTGGTTCAAACAGCGATGGAGGCGACTTTTTTTTTGGCAATCCTCCTAATCCCGGTCCCAAATTATTTTACACTAATAAGACGAAGTATACAACATCAAAGTATGTTATTTATTGATAGAACACAGCACGAGTGTTATTTATTGTCCGATAACCAGTCATCAAATACTAAATATTGTAATTGTCTCACAGCATTTGCAAATAGCTGCCGAAAACAGAGTTCATTCAATTTCTGCCAGTTGCGCTACAGGAAAAAAAAAGAGAGTAATTTTTATCAGAGCGGCTTGTCTACCTGCCATAATTTTAACAAATTAATGAAAATACGCTGCAATATTTACTGATTAACAAAATGGCATCAGTTTATGACGTAATTGTTTATAACCGAGATGTTTCCGTTAGTAACTAGGCATATCTATTGCACAAAATAATTTGGGACTGGGATTCGGGTTGCCTATTTTTTTGTCGTAACAACACGAAGTAATGTTATTGTTACGACTTGTCGTAACAATTACAATAGAAATAGGCAATGTGCTTACAGTTGTGACTAAATTTGTATCTAATAATTTATTCACACAGTTTTGGCTTATCAAAGCATATTATTTAATAACGTTATTTGGCCTAGGTACACCGCTGCTAAAATAATGAGCCGACTAAAATGTGTAATTCCTATGCTAATACTAAACATTAGTACTGAGATAATCAATTTTAATTGAAAAACTGAATTTTTAAGGTAGTACTAGTGCCGTCCAAAAAAATAAATAATAATAAATCTATATATATAATTCTCTACGTCGCCCAACAATGGGGGACACCACGCACGCACGCCGACTCTCTAACCCTCCTCCCGCCCCCTTCACCAAAGCGAGTATGTGAAAACGAGCATGACAAATGACCCTAGCTGGGGTCAACCAATGTCTCGAGACCAGAATGGTCCTTGCGTTCACTTGCATTGTTCATTCACAGAATAACATGAGATTCGTAGTGTACTGGTTATCATGTCCGCCTTAAATGGGGAAGGTCCTGGGTTCAAGCCCCAGCGAAAACATTGTTTTTTTTAATTTTTAAAAATGTCTGTTTGTGCCCTTTCTTTTACCCCTTTATTGCCAACATGGCTGACCCTCGCTAGGGTCTGCCACATACAGTTTATGGTTGTCAAGCTAATGTGGTAAAGGGTGGTGGGCAGGTAGATAACCACAGTGCTAATGTCTCGAAACCAACAACGAGTCGGCAGTTGTCGTCCCCCCCCCCAACCGCCATTCACTAGCGTTGTTTTGATTTCTTCGTGCTGTAGTTTGTGTCCATTCTTTCTCCACTTTCTTTGCACTATCCATGAGCAAGTCTGCGGCGTATGCTACGCCGCGGGGCGTCTGGTAGTTATAATTTTTTAGCATTTTAATCCCAATATGGTCGTCAATTTTTTCTGATACTTTAAAAAAAAATTTTTTCTTTAAACCATATATTAGGGTGTTGGCAAACCTTGTGATTGTAATTTTTGTACTGCTTATTCTGTAAAGCGGATACGTTGATTAAATATATTTAAATTAATTTAGATTTTAGAATTAATACACATAAATAAGCCCAGATCTATTATTAATATCATATTATATATGCGTATAAAATATTATAAAGAGATTGTTAAGATATTATAGCAACTTAGTTTTTTTTAAGTGTCTACTGCTGACTAGTCGTAACACTAGCCAGAAAACTAGTAGTCGTAGCACTAGTCGTAACACTAGCAACATCCCTTAATTTTACAATGTGGGTTCATTAAGGACAGTTCTAACTTTAAGACAGTTCAGCAGGGTGGCACAAATCCATTTAATATACATGATTGTCCCCCAGGCAGTAAGAAGATATCAATAGAAAGATTTTATCCTGGTCTCATTTTCTCAAGACTGTCTTATTCCTATGGTCTTGCAAGTCGTTTTATTTAATATTTTTAAATCCATTATATTAATTTCACCACCGTTTCTCTCACTCTCTCTCTCTGTCTGGGGCGGGCAAAAAAACAAAAGTAAAAAATGACACACTTCCTGTGATGCTATCAAGCTGAAATTTTGCACATATACTCATGTCACCTAACAATGCATAGTATCAAAGTTTCAGATTGATCGAACGTACTGTAATTAAATCAATGGATTTTTAGTTTATCTCTATACAACATATGTAATTCAATTTCACAGTTTGTTATTGTTTTTCTTCCACATCCCAGTTGAGTTAACGCGTAGACGCCACCTGTCGATGTCCACACCCCCTCCCCCCGGTTTTACAGCCAGGGAGATAATTCGGTTTCAGTCTGTAAATGTTTGTCGCGTTTGAACATAATCAATACTTTTAGTTATGTCGCATATATAAGGGATTTATAGTCAAAAACTTTGTTTTTACGTTGTTGTTTAATTTATAATGTAATTATAGCCATAATGAATCATTTCAATTAATCATGTTGTTTATTCACTTTTTATTTTTTACTGAGCACCTTAAATTCTAATGTAAAAATACATAAAACATGTTTTATTGATGTGAGCTTTCTTCATAAAATGATATATTATTTTTTAGTTACTTTTTTTTTAGCGACTTTGTATTCTAATGAAATTGGATTTTAATACTTACATTGCACGTTTTCATAAATGTTCATTCAATAAAAATAATTATCTTTGAAATTAATGTTTCTTCACTTTAACTTTTTTGGTCAAATTTACTTAATTAACACTAAAATTAGAAGCATTCTAACCCCCATATCACTTGATCCTCTCCTGTCCCTAAACCCAGCTGCTGTGCTCTTTCTTGCAGTCATCTCCACCAAATCTTTTCTTAGAAACAATGTTTTTAAGTTTAAATCATCTCCACTGTATCCTCTGAACTGTGTCCCACAACTCTTACCCTCCCAACTACAAAATATTACATGACACAGACACTGACCCCTCAAAGGTTCATTGGTCCGTGTGCAAAATTACACATCTTCTTTTTTATTGTGTGCAATATTTTACTAAATTTGCTGTACTGTAATTCTAAACTGCTGCGCAGCTTAAAAGAAACATAGGATGCAGAGCAGTCCCAAAGTTACTTGCCCCAGTGCTCCCTTCATGTTTACTTTAAATTCTATTTCAGCGTGGATCATTATGATGCTTTTAAATCCATTGCCAGTGCTCCCTTCATGTTTACTTTAAATTCTATTTCAGCGTGGATCATTATGATGCTTTTAAATCCATTGCCCTTTTGTCTGAGCCCAATAAACCAGCAAGCTCATCGGTTACACTAAGAGTGGACACCCGGCTAACAGACCAGTCTGATTACGTTGTGGGATCTCAAGTCATGCTGATTGGTGAGCTGGACAAGTTTGACCTATCTGCCGATGACATGACAAATAACGACACCGATGGAAGCGGAAGTATTGTACTAAAGGCCAGAGTGTCCAGATGTGTTGACGGACTGGACTATGCAGTGTATTGCAAAGGAGTTGATATATGGAGGCAATTTAATCCTGATACAAATATGGAACATTCCTCGTAGCTCTATAACACTGCAGAATGTGTCTATTCATTAAAGGACTGAGAAAGTGTGTGTTAAGGAGTCTATGTCTTCAGGTGTGTATTAAGAGGCAGGAGGCACTTGCAACAATTAGTAATTTATCTATTTTTCTTAAACTCTTTATAATTTGTATGTTATATTTTGAATCTCAGTTAAACAAGGCTGAAGGTGTTCAATTATTACTTTTTCTTATGTTACAAATTTACTTGACTAGTTCAAAATGATTTATTTTATAAAAATGTTTATTGACTCTGTTGGAAAAGTTGAAAAGTAATCTGGCTAAATATTTTTGAAAATCATTTCTTCTTATTTAAATAATCCAAAAAAAAGCTGAAATAAACTTTTTTCTGTATATAGATTTTTAAAGTTATTTATACAATAAGTTGTCATGTGAAATTATAAATGCTGTTTCCTGCCCTTTGAGCCTACACCCGCATCAATAAATTTGAAGCTGATTCTTATTATGAAGGTCATTATAAACTTGGACACCCGTTTAGGTTTTGGTACATTTTCCACTGGAACATAAAAAACAAACAATAACTTTTAATAGATAACACAAAAAACCATTACTCCTTTTTTTTCAATATTTATGATTGAAAATAAAATCACCAGAATATTCTTTAATAATCACTACAAATTTACAAATAAGACACATTGTATGTTAATAAAGATCATTCTTAAATGAATAACATTTATATAAGTACTTGCGCACAGATTTGGAGAAGTCTTTTAAGATGATGTTCTTGTGCAAAGTACAAATCTACTTCTAAATATTGAAATTTGAACCTCTGCTTAAAAACAGCAGTTTTAAAACTGTAAATTTTTTTAAATATTTAAAAAGTAGCTAATACCACAGACTGTATTAATTTTGATAAAATTAACATTTTTAAGAAATATATTTTTTAAGGAAAACAAAGTTGTATTAAAATTTTAAAAAATTAGCTAGCTACAGGACTAAGTTGTTGGTTTTTTTTAATTAAAAATTTTTTTAAAATATTCTCAGAGTGTGTGCATGTGAAGGAAAAGGGATTGGCAACAGAACAGTTTTTATTTCTTAATAAATTTTGAAAATACCATCCTAGTTTTCTAAAATATTCTGCGACTTAGCTTAAGTGTACTTGTGCATAACTAAACAATGATAAATTCTATTCTTGTTTCTGTTGCCCCCTTTATACTGATTAAGTACTTAATATATATCAAAGCTATAAAGTGCACAGCAGGTCAATTTTTGTGTGTGTTGAGTATTAAAAGTAAATTTAATTATACAAAATAAATTATAACACAACATTGAATTGTAACTTTTAAAATATACACATAACATTAAAAAAACCACCTAATTTGTGAAATGCTCCATGATAATAAGGAAACAGTTTTTGAGGTCATTAACCTCAATGGTAAGACAGTCTTAGTCATAAGTATCAAAACAAAGAAAGAACAAAAAAAACTCATTCCACAGCTTTGTTAAAAAAATGAACAAACAAAAAACCACAAAATTATTATGTACCAGGGGTGACTGTTTACAGAATCATGGGATTGGTAATCTAAGTTGCTAGGTCTAACATAGGAAACTATTCAAACATCCGAAGGGAAAAGTCACACAAGATAAAGTGGGGCGACAGTAAAGTATTCAACTTTTAATCATAAGCAAAAAAACTACCAAAATGTTAATATTTGTTGTTTTTCTTTTAAAATTTATTTTTATGGTTGTAAAGTAATTTTTCAATTTGAAAGTGACAACAGTCACATACATACAAAGCTCATTTCAGGAATTTTGCATTAAGGAAAAATTTTAATTTGTTCACTAAGCCAAAGTTGTTCATTCTCTTTTGTATCTTATCGTCCATGAATAAACGCAATCTTTGAAAGCAATATCTTACATAATTCACATAAAATGATGAGAATGAAAGCCATTAGAAAACAAAATCTGGCCAAGTTATGACTTTGGTAGTTCTTTGCTACAATTCTACTACATCGTAATCAAATGTCAGCATTGTTTAAATATTAAACCAAATGTCAACACATATATTAGGAGTATACATAACATCTCATTCATAGTTTGTGGAAAATCTGGTACGAAATAGTGCTTGTGATTTTCAGATAGCCCCATGCCCTCGTGTTCATAAGTTAAACACAAACAAACAAACACATGACCAAAATGTGAGTTGGATGCTGCTACCACTCCACCATATACTGGGCTAAGCCACAAGGCAAGGATTCTTTGCTCCCTTACAGTTCTGTTGTCATGTTAATGTTGCTTAACAACAGAATTATAAATCCATGTTTCCTAGGCTTATAGTTTAGTGTCCTACCCATTCCATTAAGTAATTTTTAAAAAGCGTTGAAAATTCAGCATATTTTCATACCATTCTTGTTTTTCTAGATTTATGAAACATTTTTTCTAAAATTACATGAAATTGATTTCCGTTATTTACAATGCACTGTTTTAAAAAAGTGATTGAATCTTAGTATGACAAGCTTGTGTGGACTTTATTGTCTGACTCTCTCCTCTTTTCCTAATAAATGATTTTACATTGAGGATTACTATAAAATACATTTTATTTTAAAACTACATTCATAAAATATGACAATTGCAAAAACTTTTTATGTCTATCTACATCTTGTTATAATTTTTATTCTTGTGCCTCCTTTAAATACAGTGGCTGATACAGTTAACAATTATGTTTTGAATAATGCAGCCATTAATGAACAAATATGATCAATGATTAAAAGAAATACTTTATTAAAGAAAGAATATAGCCATCTACATTACCTGTTATCTTTCAAGTGATTACAACATTACAACAATAAACTTAGGGACGCTGTACGTATTTTCTTCAAACACCAAAAAACAGTTGATGAAATTTTTTTTTCGAAGATGGAAATGGCATAGTGCATATGTTTTATTAATGTCCGCAGCAAATGATTTGTTGAAAATGTGATGAATTTGGAAATCACTCTGAAAATAAAATCACATTGAGCAAATAAATATAGATTTAAATCTTCATGAATCCGTTTCACATTGTGACTTTGATAATGGTAATGGTAGTCATGTTTCCCTTCAGTCCTATGTTACTAACTACTTCTGTGTTGCAGTTGAGAATTTAGTTATTTCAAAATGCATGAGGATATGGGTTCAATCCATTGACTGTGAATTATGGAAATGAAGTGAAATTGTCTAATCTAGACATTTCTAAAAGTGAGCATAGTGACAGAAGCTGTAGGCACATCTTTTGAAGTTTGAATCAGGTCATCTCTATAACACCATGATTTATTTGCTTTCCAGGCCCATAGCATTAAAAAAAATCCTTATAAAAAATATTTAAATACAGTTCATAATGAATTATATATTTACGTTTTTTTTTAAAATAACCTATTATCAAAAGTAAAAATTTACACAATATTTTGTTTCCACAAGGCAACATACTTAAATATATATATCACACATTGTTCCTTGTTGGTTTGAATTTTGTTTAACCATTTCTTAATTTTAAATAACTTAGTTAATCAATGTCATGGTTTTGAGTCTGTACCAAAAGGAAATTTATATTGAAAAATTAATGGAAAAAAAACAAACAATGATAGTGCAGTACATGAAATAATATCAATGCAAGATTATTTAAAGCTTGAGTACAAACAGAACAGAGTTCCCATATCTAATCACAATGGCAAGTTCACAATCTAAGTGACATCATGAACAAAGAAAACATCACAGTAAATGTTGATTAGGCACTGGGTGACTGGCTCATACATTTATTACTGTTACAATAGGTTACAAGTAGAGCTTTCCATGACTGGCTCATACATTTATTACTGTTACAATAGGTTACAAGTAGATCTTTCCATGACTGGCTCATACATTTATTACTGTTACAATAGGTTACAAGTAGATCTTTGGATGAGCATTTCTTCTGTGATGACATCTCTCACTACAGTAGCTTACAAGAAACTACAAGACTTCATCAATGTCTGACATTTTTTAATGGTTTTATTATTTAATAAATGATTCTTTTTTTTCTGGAATGGTTTTAATTATTATTTGTTTTCTTCTTTCCTGTTTTGGTTTCTAGTGTGAGGAAACATCTAAGGTTATCATTGATGAAATCATCAACTTTTAAAATGGTTGGAGAAATTTAACACTAGACCTATGGTAGTATAAAAGTTGTATTTCCTTTAAGTTAATCAGCACCAGAATGTCTCATTATCCTTGTAATCTTACTCTTACCTTCAAAGCACAACATCTTAATGAAAACATACACACGTTTTCATTTAGAGTCACAACCTTATTCCTGTTTAGTTTATAACTGGACGGTGGTCACCACCAGATACGCAAATGTTGACACAAATACAATTCAATTTGGGCATCTCTGTTTTCTACTAATCTAAGATGCAGGGATAGTGATGTAATAAAATAATGTACAGCCCACAGGTCATGCAGGTACTCAGAGGTGGTGGGTAATCTTTGACTACTGTCAAATTGATATCAAACAAGAAGCAGCAATTATTTTACACATAGACGAGGTTATATACCATTAAATAAAGTATGAATTATGCTCCACTGAACACATAAAAGGAAAATTAATGACAAGCACGTGAAATTATTATTGTTTTTCAAATCATAGTCAATACTAAAATAAAATTATAAAGGACAAAAATTGCACAAAGTTTGTGTTAGTTTCACCACCCTCAAAAAGTGGTGTGGCCCTTCACACAAGGACGGCTGCAGCCTTCCTTCCTTTTTCGAAATCAAAACTGAGCTAAGGGACACTACCACTAACTGTTTATGATGACCTCTACCAAGGTGCTCGCTAGGATGAGTTCGTGTGTGAATACATGAAAAGTTTGGTTGTTAATTTTTGTGACAGCATAAAACTATGTTACTGGAACTGGAACTAATGGTGGACTCAGTAAAAACAACAAAATTCGAATTTGAGACAGGTTAAAAAGCAATGCTTCTTACGTTGTTTTTTTTTGTTTTTTTTTAAACAAACAATGAGTTTGATCTGAAATAAGCCACAAACAATAGATTTATTGCCGAATCAGTGACAACATTTCAATTCTGATTTGTAATCATATCTGTCTCTTCAGGTTTACAAAGTATTATCCTTAATTTAGATGTACACAATACTCTACTGATATTTCCTTTTTTATGATGATTACCCCAATATTGGTAACAGAAAGTTTAAATGTTGCAATCCAGTATCACAGCAATTGCTAGAAAAAGCAAGGGTATTAATATTGTTAAAAACCATATCAATCAAAAGGTCAAAGCTAAAGGCGGGAGAAAAAAAATTGTGAGATTTTGGGGGTTGAAACAACAGAACTGCTGGAGAGAACGTCACAGTGAAGCTGGGGAAAGCTGTTTGAAGGGAGGTAACAGAAACTTGAGAATATCATTCCAAAGTTACCATCACGCCTTAAACAATACAAATGATGGACATGCATTTTAAAATCATGCAAAATGAATACTTAAAAGTAAGATATATAACATGTATAACATTGAATATGTAAGAAAGTTCTCTAGTACAGTTGAGTTTGATGTTCTTAAGTAGACTTAATATTTCAACTTTTAAAACATTATTTATCATTAATCGCAGTGAGTTATCTTATCTTCTCTATTACAGAACCTCCTTCTATACAGAAGATTATTGAGTTCATTTTCTTTGACAAGAAAATTAGCAAAAATGATGATCACAGCCAAACAACTATTTCAAAGTAAAAAAAATAATAAATATAAGTTACATCACTTAATAAATTTGGTTATCACATGGTTAAGCGCCTACTGCATTCTTTTTTTTTAATTTTTTTAAATTTTTTATTAAGAATTAAATTAAATTAGTAAACAGAATGATTTTTGAAATAAAAAATTGTAATAGAATAAAAAGGAACATTTATGCAACATAATGATATGGAGTACGTAATGGTATGAAGCACATAATGATATGGAGAACATGCTTAGGAAGTCTCTACTACAGAGAGCCATTATATTATATGCTTAGGGACACACCATTATGCCAAATTTCTTTTGTTGCCTTTGTCCGACATAAACTAAACAGGAATAGTTTTGGTTCAAACATTTAAATAAAGAACCAGAAAGAATAAATAATCAATAAATAAACTACTAGCCATTTGCACATCACGAGTATTACACACAAATTAATAAGAGTGTGAATTTTATTACTTTTTTATATTAGATTGATTGTAGAACTCTGATTTGAATGGGTTTTAATATGCTGTAAAGTAAGGTTTGAGCTAATGTTCTCAATATGTAATTTATATTCAAGGGATGACTTATATTGATTAATGAGCACAGTTTTTAACAGATCACATAAAAATCGCTTTAAATTTTAATTGAAGAAAATGTGAAATATTACAAAATTCTTTGAATGAAGTCAAGAATTCTGACTAGATTTTTAAGACAATCTCAAGTCAAAATCTTTTAACAGAGGTTTACTGTACAGTCTGCCCAAAGTTCTGAATTGATCAATTCAAAATACGAGATTTTAACAAATATATTAATTTTTTATTTTAAAAAACCCTGGCAAGCTATTTCTTGATGATGTTTGATATGTTTTGACAAATTCTGCCAATATCTGATAATTTAGTGTACTTTGATTTTTTAAAAATTACCTCATTCAATACTATTACAGCTATAGCTCCACACAAAATGCTTGAAATGGATAAACCCTAAGTACAAGACACCTCACATGTTTACTCTCATGACACAGAAGAGGCCCTTTGTTCGTTTTCTCTCTGGGTTTGTCTAGTCAGTGAGCTGTCCCTCGAAGGGCCTTTTGAGCGGGAGCCCCGGGACATAGAGCTCTCCCTGGAGTCTGCCCGAGTTTGAGATCGTTTCCTACTTCGCTTGAATAACTTCTTGAGGCTTCCACCCAGTGTCCTGGATTTCTTGAAATTGGGGGAGGGGGGTGCATCCTTGGACTGTGGCCTAACTAGCTCTAAATCATCTGAGGAGCAAAGTCAAAATTAATTTTGCAATTACTGATGCAAATTATGCTGATTAAGGAATTAAAATTTGTTAACATTATCATTAAATTTCATTAAATAAATGTCCAAATAAAATTGTATTTTAATATTTGTACATACACGTAATAAAATTATTATCACCTGGAAATGACATATTTTGAATGGCGCATTACAGAATTTATACAGAAAACTATATTGTTAACATGGCTAATACTAATAATAATCAAGAAGAAAAAAAAGTTTATATTCATTATTTTTTAAATATAGATATTAATTTGTATTTAAATTCTTTTTGAAAAGCTTAAGGTTGTGGTTTATTTTAACTCAAACACACAACAGCCAACTAGACCAGCACACCAACTACACTACAACATCAACCCAGAACAACACGGCCCAGAGTAAACAAGCAACACCATGTGCGTTATTCTGTAAGAACTGGTTAAACTAACAACAACTCTACATTATGGACTTTGTTGTTAACTGGGTGAGGTACAGGGAGCTGCGGTTTGTTTTGTTGGTGATTATTTTTACTCTACCAAACTTATAGAAATTATAAGTTAAACCATAGGAATATAATAGTAATAGGAAATCATAATAATCTGTAGTCACATGCAGTGAATCTGATTTTTTCAGAATTTCATCAAAGGTCCCCAAGTGGTTACAATACATAAAGCAATTTCTACCCAACAACTGAAAGATTAATCTTTGCTGTCTTAACTCAGTTGTGTGCAGGTGACACTTTGAATATCAGAGCAAAGTTTATTGCAAGTGATCCACTAAAATAGTTTCAGGGGTGTGAATGGGAACCAGATGGGTCAGCATAAATGTCAACATTGCAGTTCAGAGATAAAGTAAGGGAAATGTGACAGCCCCATCTCACCATCATCTGGGTGGATTGAAGGTATGTGACAGACAAACCTGTAGTTTGATTGACAGCATACAATTTTTTTTAAAAATTAAATTATTTAAATGTACTCAAGTATACCTTGGCTTATCAGAATACTATTTCACGCAATAAGGACAAATTTCCTCTCTTGTACTACTGTAGAAGTGGATAATCCATTAAGACTAGAGATTGAACTCACATAAATAGAAAGGAATAAAAAGTTCTGAAATATTTCAGTTTATTCTTTGTTCTTCCCTTAAATATAGGCTTATAGGCTTTGACAAAATATATATTTAAATATATATTTATTCCTAGAGAAAGACTTTGGGATTTAAATGTTCATGATTAGGATAAGAAATTTAAAATGAGTTCATTGACTTTACAATACTAGGGAGGTTCAAATTGTATCAATAAATATTTTACATAATTCAAAACTGTTTTCTTGTTCAAATTTTTTTTTAATCTGATGGATTTAAGGAAAACATTTTGCCAGAATCAAAAAGAATTTCTACAAATAGATTTACACGAGGAAAATTTAGTCATAAATTGTAGGAATCATTTTTTATAAAGAGAATAGCATCAAAAAATGTAGGAATGGTTTATAACTGATAATAGTGGTGTAAGTGTAAGTGCAAGAGAAAACATTGAGAGGAGGGATTGGTGGTGTGGGGAGGGGGGTGGACACGTGGGGAGGGCGGTGGGCACGTGGGGATGAGTGGTAGAAAAAGGATTTTAAATGGCCAGTTAATGGTTCAGTTCTTTTGGACTGCAATATAAGAGATTCAGGTGAAAATTATTGGCTGCAATTGCAGTCCAGACATGCTTATTAAAGCTAGAGGCTCAAAAGATCAAGTATTCAAATACAAAATAAAAAGCTTAAACAAATTTTAAGAATTCTGGTATGAAAAACCATGTGTTTCTAAATAACACTTGATGGAGCCATAGCATGTTATTTTCAATAACGATTTACTCTAGACTCTAGATGGCTAAGTGAATAAGTTATCATTAAAGATACTGAACAAAGTTAATTGGTAAAACTAATCATCAAGCTTTGAATATCAGTTAAAATTGTATTTATTCAAATGAAATTTCTTGAATGATTTGAAACAACCTTCATACAAGTTAGACATTTTTTGTCATAAATTAACAATATCCTACAGTGAAAAAATAATTCTATATATATTACAGAAAATTAAGATTGTAGAAATGATGAAGCATTTATTTTAGTAATGTAAATAAAATGATAAATATTCCTGTTATTTACTGTTAATTTAATGTTTTACATCAACTTCAAAATCTGTAGTATTTACTGGGGAATAAAACTATAAATTAATTATGCTTACCCTCCTCAAACCAAAAAAAGGTGTTTATTTTTTTTTGTGTTGATTTAGTTTTTTAAAACTTTTTCCCATTGTTAATCATTTTTACCAGATGATAATATAAAAAGAGAATATGTAACACCTGCCTTTAGAATTAGAAAGCTCAATGCAGCTAAATATTCTAAATATTGCTGTAATATTTTGTTTCAAATTTCCCATTAAATAAAGTTAAAACCCATAAATTCCTGAATACCCCCCCCCCGCACTCACCTAATGTATTACTTATAGATAAGAACCAAACATTAATGAAACCAGCACTAAAATACTTTACAATCAGGTTAATTAAGTTTATTTGGTTTAATAAGAAAAATATTGAGACTTAATCATGCTTAAAAAATGAGAGAGCAGAAGGAAAAGCAATTACCTCATTAAATAAACTATTTAAACCACGTGAACAAGTTGATATCGGACGACGTGACCTTTCAAGCATTGACCAACAACATGAACAAAGTTTAAACTTTACTACGCCAAAATTTAAGATACATGTAAGGTAGACAACTTCATGGAAATTTTTAAAAAGTAGCTACTCATTCCAAAGTTGAGGACATCTCTATAGCAAACAGGCCACATCATACATATACATAGCACATGTTTGCTTCAGTTAAGATATTGCTCCATTGGATAATCATATATCAGTTTCAAATTATTAATCATATATCAGTTTCAAATTATGTCCCTTGATTTTAAATTCTATGTATCAACATTAACTCCTGTTGTTTATAACACTATAATGAAATTTACAAACATTACGCCAATTAGGATAAATAAATAAAACTGATATTTTTTCAATTCTATTTTTAGTGTGCCTGGTGAATACATATTTTTATTCAGTCAAATGTAACCAAAATATCCTATATATTTTAATATAGCAAACACAGGTGCTTGTTTATTCTATAAATTCTAGAAACACTATTTCAAAATAATGTGGCCTGCTCGCAAGAGACATTTTCATATTATTAATTAATATTTAGATGAAATTTAGCATACAGGTAGCCCAATGAAAGTGCCACTCAGCTATCTATCTGCAAACATCGTCACAGCCACAGCAAATCAGAAAAGCAGCGCAGGTTGCACAACAATAAGGGAGACAATCAGGGATCATTCAGTTTCAGGACAACTGTGCACCTTTCGACTGCGGTCCGTACGCGGGTTCTGGGGGTCTGAGGTAATCCCCCTCCCGCATACTCGATGTGCGGTCAGCACTTTGTGCACGTTTCTTACGACCAAACTTTTTCAGTATGGCACTGCCGAAACCACCTTTCTTTTTATCTGGAAAACGACAATCAAATGGGGAGTAACTGCGATGTCATATGGGTTTTTTCTTTCAGATGTGCCTCGCTGGGTTAATGCTAGTGGAATTTTTATTAGATTAATGTTTCCTAACATTAAAAAGCACACTACCATTATTCTACTGCAAAAAATAATTATTTTTAAAAAAAAACAATATATAATATACAAAATCATTACAAGCCCAAAATCACCGTTAATTATCAAAGAAATATAGGGCATGATAATAATTGGTATAATCCAAAATAAATACTGCACAAGAAAAGACAATGTTTATTGCATGGACAGGAAAAAGCTTAGCAACAACAAACCTCTGTGAAACATTGTGAGGGAATGAAAGCTCTGAGGGCAATATTTGCTGTGCTAGGGTGTAAGTACATGAGGAAGGAAAAGGCTCTCAAGTGAATGTATAAGTATGTAAGAAAATAAAAATCTAAGTCCTCTACAATATTTCCCACGAATGAAAATAAATACATGTAATCTGTATTTGGGTTACCAGCTTCCACTGCTATACAGTGTTACCAGCTTCCACTTCTATACAGTGCTTTCTTTCTTGTCTCCTGTGCAAAGTTCAATTGATTTCATAAGTAAATTAGCAGCGAGAGAAAGATAAGTTTTGTTCAATAACAGAGACCCCCTAGGGACAAAATATGATAAATATTTGTGATACTGTCTCAAATCGAGTTTGGAATAAATTAATCAGAGCAATAAATAGAATCAGATCTTGAAGGATAATTCATTTTACCAATTTACAACAGCTTTAACCAACATGGGGGACATTGAGACTTAATGATTCCCAAAACATCAAGAATAAAAATATTGACACTTTATCATTTTGATCCTACAGTTTCATTTTTTGCCTGTTTTTTTTCCCTCTGTGCTATTAAATGCATACAATTTAAAAACAAGAGAATTATGAATTCGATGGCCAATCTACACACTTTTGCCAAATATCAAATCTTTGTTCTTTTATTATTTTTTACTTATAAAGTTACAAATGAAGTGCTCTATTCCAACATATTTAGAATTTGTGCTATTTTTAAAACCAACATATTTTGAATTTAATCTCTTCACTTTTATTTTGCACGAAATACAGTCGAACCCACTTAACTTGAGCCCGGTTAACTCGCCAACCCTATTAAGTCGACGTTTTTTATTGGAACCGCCAAATTCTCTCTTTGTCTTAGCATTTTCTCATCGGTTAATTTGATTTTTTTAAGTCGCCGAAACCTAATACCTTGAGCACAAAAGAGGGCCAAATTTGCACTTAACGTTGGTTAACTTGATCCCCATCTGTTCGCTTAGCGAAGTACTCTGGCATTTTTAGTTCAAAATAGTGTCGAGATCTTGCTTTCCTCGAGAATTCGGCTATTGTGTGATTCTACGAGATTTCAATAAAAATTAGCGGATGTATTTACTTGTTTCAATTTGATCCGTGTGTGAATTAGTTTGACGTGTCTCAGTGGACTATGTATTTACCCGAGGTACTCAAAAATCACGTTAGCGGTCTTTAATCGTCTTTATTTCACAGTGCATGTTATATTATTATTAAAATTAATTCATTATCTGATGCATTACTCATTTTATTTTTTAAGATAAACGAATATCTTTAGAACAGAAAATAAGGGTTTGTATCAAGAATCAACGGTGGCTTTTATTTAATTAAATAATAAATAAAGGTTGTTGCTTCGTTACCAGTAAGATACGTGACTGTGACACTAACACGCACGTGACGGTGAAATCAAATCATTTTCTTAACATTCCAGTATATATATAATCATCACTGTTGTAGGTCGAATTCTGATTTTTTTTAAAAATTCGCTTAGTTGCCGAGGTCTAACACACAGCGTGCTGTGATCAACGGTCAAGGCCGCAATAGTTACTATTTATATTACAAGTTTGATTGACTGAGGAAATTCGAGTGCGGTCTCGTAGTGACAGATATCCTGCACGTCAAAAGCATTAAACATAAAATTACAATATTGATATGTTTTTTTGTTTGTTTTTTTTAATTTGCTGATTCGACGGGCATTGCAAACGCGAGCAGCGGTGACATGCCACGCAACACGCGCCATGGGACGAGGCAAGGCTAAAAATTTGACCTTAGTTTTAACTCATGCGCAGACAATTATAAACTGGTAACTTTTTTTTATTAAATGGAATCGAAACATGACCACAGAGACGTAATCAAAGTCATTTACTTCGGCATAAAAAAATATATATATAAAAATTCCGACTAGTCATAACTTTTCCCGACTATTTCCCGACTGAGTGGGAACCATGGTTATGTTTAAGCAGTCCTAAAAAACGAACAGTCTTAACAACCTTAGGAAAGAGTGAAGAAATATTAGGGTCCCGATATTCCGATACGATTCGGGTTAATCGTCCCATCACTAATTAACGCACATCATGTACATAAAGAAATTTCAATCACATGTTAATATTTTGCCGCCATATATGTTTTCGTTTAACTTGATCATCTGTTATCTCGACGCCATTTTTCATACCCCAACGCCGTCGACTTAACCGGGTTCGACTGTACTATAAAAAAACAACAAAGATAAATAGTTTATGAAATACTTTTAGCTCTTAATATTATATAACATATGAAACCTTGTAATAGACTCGTGTTTTGAAAAGGTTTTCATTTAAATCTCCCAAATAGAGATGAGACATGAATGATGAATACAGTGTCAATGAAAATGCAGTTAGTCACAAAGCAAGGAATTTTCAGCTTAAAAGCCACATTTTTCAGGGGTTTCTGTGGAGGACAAGGCAACTATACATGGTCAAAGTAACATGTTTACTAAATAGTTTGTTACTCGTAGATTATATCATTTTTGTTTTCAAAGTTTTCTAGACAAAAAAAAGTTGGAATTATTTGTTTATTTTTACTGAATCAAGTCATTCAATGTGGTTTGACATCTTCAAAAAATACAAATCTGTCCTGAAACTTTTAGTTTAGGATTAGCACTTTCCAAATGCATGAGTGTTAAAATGTAGAGAACAAAAGAGTAGGCATTGATAAAAATAATAATCAAACTGAGAATTACAATAAGAAGAGAAAAGAAAAAACAAGAAGGTTTTTTTTTAAAATTAGTATTTATAAAGTTTTTGAATGAGACTAACAAAGGCCACCGCAGTGAATTTAAATGAGTAGTCTCAAAGAGAAGAGATGAATCTTCAGAAAAATCAGGTGATAAAGATGACTTTAAGATTATTGTTTGTCCACATGAAAATAGCTTTTATGCATTACGTTCATCATTATGCAGCATTGTCAGTAGGTCTTTAGACTAACCACAAAAGAAAATTAATGAGAGGAATTAATCAACTAAGAGAAGCATAAACAAAGGTTGAATAGATTAACCAATTATGTAGTATTCACAGTGGAGATTTCAGTACTGTTATTTACGGGGAAGCCTTAATGCGACAAATGCTTGTGTATATTTTGTGGGCTGTTTGACATATTTGATTAATTTTAAATAATATGGTTTCATTAATAACATATTATTTTAAATTTACAAATAGCTGAAAATATGGTAAAAAACTGATCTTAACATCTGGTTTCAAATAGAAACCCTATTTAAGAAAAACTAAATATTTTTTTAAAGGAAGGAGATTTTTCCCATTCATAATATATTTATTAAATCAACTATGGTTGGCTTGTACCAATTAAATTTCATCTAAAAATTCACCTAATCTCAGGAGGATTTAAACCAATGAAATAATTGGATAAAAATTAATTTAAATACTGGAAGCCGAGGATAAATCTATTGAGAAAAATTGATGTAAATGAATAATTAAAATAAAAAAGATGTCATAACAGTCCCAAAATATATTAATCCACAATTTTATTAGTCACAGGGTTTTATCGCTGTCAGATAATATTACGACTGCAATTTCTCTCATTGCCAGCTTTCTTTGATTACCAGATTTTCCACATTGATGAGATGAATGTTTGTCCTTTAAGCTGAAAATTTGCGACACAAGGACAGATGCAAGTGAAAAATATTAATGGCCAAAGCTTTCTCTTTAATACATCTCTTTTTGGTCACAGAAAATGCATATTCATTTTTTTTTAAATGAACGATTCTCAAGCTATTAAAATTAAAATCATAATGTATCAGAAAGATGTTCCCATAAATGGATTTTCTTATATTACCCCCCAGGCAAATGTTAATTCTTTTTACGTTTTGATTTTTTCATTGTCAAACTTGTTATAAAAAATATTATTTACAGTTAAAGAAACATTTTTATTAGAATTTAAATTTTTGAAAAATAAAAGAACACAAAATAGACTTACAGAGGACAAATAGCCAGTGAAATTATTTATTGCTACCCCATATGTTCCATGTGGGTATTTTAAAAAAACATAATAGTTACAAATAACTGGTATTATAACTGTTAAAAGTGCAGATATAAGTTAAAATTAGGCATGACACAGGGGTAACTTACGGAAACATCAAAAGATCATAAGATGTTATCAGAAGTCAAATGATAATTATAGATATCAAATCACATTTTAATTTTTATAATAATATATTTCTATTCAATTTAAAAAAAAATTAAAAAATAAAATTCACAAAATTGTTTTAGTCTGCCTTGCTTACAATGTGCCATTTTGATTGTTCCCTTTTTTTTGATGGTCACAAACTAAATAATTTGTGAAGCTGATGTGGTTCAATCGGATGTCAATCATTTTTTAAAGATATCAATGTCTTAATATTAAACTTTGATGTAAAAAAAATATTTCTATTGTCAAATGGTGCACATTTGAATGTCAACCTATTTCAAAGATAAAGATTATATAATTACACTTTTTAATGAAAATAAAATTTGATATTGTCAAATGGCATTCATTTTGGTAACTTTGAATTTCCAAATTGTAGCCAACTTCATCATTCTAGAATGCATGCACCCTTTATACCAGGATTTCTTAATACCTTTTTATAATAATGAACCAATAGTTATCCCCAGTTTAATTTTTTCAATAAGTATTCTTTGAATTTTTCAAGTGATGAAACAATTGTAACTTTTCCCGAGTCAACCAACTAAGAAACTGCACAGATATGTCCACAAAGTTACATGTACCTTTCAAAGCTATGGGTTGTGGCTGCTGGCTGTATGACTGGTTGACTTGGTACTGATAGGAAGCTTCAGCATCTTCGTCAGCTTGAGGGCTCTCTATGGTCTAAAGATTAGAATAATATTGGTGGTATTGAACCTTTACAGTCACGTGATTTGTAGAAATCATTTTAAAGATTTCTTTTTTTTTAAAACTTTAACAGTTATAAAAATTCTGCATAAAATTAAGTTTTTTTTATCTTTTAACAAACATTTCTTTCAAAATACTTTTAATATAGACGTTTAAAATGATATTATTTATTTAATATAGCAGTGTGATACAACATTAAGGACAATGATTTCAAATTCATATTAGTCAATAATTGATCCCTCTGATAGTGCCTTACAGTGCATTTGAATATAATTTTAGGAATATTGAAGCACAATAATATTTCCAAATTTACAAGCAAACTTCAGCTTGTGGTACTAAGTTGGATGTGAATGTGATACACAAGTCCATTTAATTTTTTGTCTTTATGGTTCACAAAATTAATTTCAATAAAGAGAATTACTAAATTATTCTAAAAAAGTTTGTTGGTTTTTACCTGAAAAGATTATATTCTAAACTAACCAATTAATATAAATATATGTTCTTCATGGCTTTGGAGAAGAAAATAAAACGTTGACATTTTTATTTTTACCTTTGGTTTAGGACGAGGAGATTCTTGCTGCATGCAAAGAAGTAAAATAACTAAACTTAGAGGCAGTTAATGTTGCATTTAATTGTCTTTTTCTTCAGCAAAGTTTTATTTTAACCGGTTTTTAAACTAATAAAAGCAGTAAGAGAACTTAGCTGCAACACATTGTATTTACTTGGACATTTTGGCCAAGATGACATAAGTTTAAAGTCAAACAATCAATGAAATAAATTAATGTTGCTTTAAAACTTTTGGCCATGTGAGTGGAATTCCTAAGAACATGGTGAAACCTGAGAGTCTTCGATGCTGCACATAAACTTTAACGTAAATCCATGCTAATATACCTGAATGTCTTCGATGCTGCACATAAACTCTATGTAAATCCATGCTAATATACAGAACATGCAAATGAAGAGGTTTAAATGAAGATAAATTTAGTTCTCTAAATCAAACTTTAAGTGTAACAGCCATGCAGAAATGTATGTAGAAGTTGCTTACACACTTTTTGTTGCTGAAACAAGGATCATAATAATTTGGACTGTCTTAACCAGAAATTGTAATAAAAAGTTTTTTAAAAAAATCAAATTATTTTAATTTTAACATTTTAAAATGGGCAATTGTTTTAATTCTATGAAAATATTTTGGCAACTATCAGATTCCTGAATTATTTAATTTATAAAAGCTAAAGTAACAGAAGTCCTAGAAAAGAAATGCTAATTGGGTATTAAAAAAACAATATAACATTTCAAGATATAATACTTCCACCTAAAAGTTAAAAAAATATTTTTAAAAGAAATTAACCCGTGCCATAAGGAAAAATCTTCACAGTAGTTGCTGGCTTTTAGCCTACAGAAAAACTAAGTGACATTAAGTGAATGCTAAGCCCTGTCTGGTTCAGTAAACCCTGTCTGGGTTGTTAAACCCTGTTAAGTTTGGTGAGCCCAGTGAAGTTATTACTCAAGACCATTACAAACATTTTATTTTTACATTTTTTTAATAGTGGTAAAATTATTATTTTCTAACAGAACACCCTGCTAATTCTCTTACCCTCTTGACCCCAGTAATTATAATAGTGCTAGATTTGGCATGGGTGCGAGGTCGCCATGACCTCTCCTGAATGTCTCTCAAAGCAGCAGCTGCCACTGAATCTTCTCTCCTGGCCTCCTCACCATTCGTTGGGATCGTTTCTGGAAAAAAGAAAAATATTGGCAAGGCCGCATGCAGTTAGGTTGGTTAGCGGAGGTCAGCTACTATGTTAAATGAATTTAGCCACTTGAAACTAAAACACAAACACCATAAAACAAAAGTGTCATCTTTGAAAGGCACTTAGCTATAAGATAATGAATGACCAGCACAAGTCGTTACTGCTAAGAATAGGATTTGGTGGTACAAACCATCATGAAATTCTGGAAACAGTTTTTTGAAAAAGGAAATAGGGTGTTATTTATTTCATCTTAAAATTTTTATATTTGAGCAGTCAGAAAATGAGTTTTTGAAAAAAATTGATTCACAAGCAATCATTTCTTCTTTTTACTTTGTTTATTATTTTTTTATTCTAACAAGCACTATTCAATTTTTTTTATTTTTTTTTAAATTTTACATCAGTCAAGAAAATAATTTGTCAGACAGTATCTTTTGATATTGAATTATAAATTGATAAATATTTTTAAAAATCAATTTAAATAAAAAAAACTTTTGAAATTGTTTACCTAAGCAAATACGAATGTTTATTATTGTTTATTATTATAAAAAAATGAGCCACCACTAGAATGTGCTGAAAAACTTAAATGGCTAATTCAGATAGTTATTAATTTTAAAGTTGTAATTACATAGCCTGTCAAAGAAGAGTGCATAAATGAATATGACATGCTGCCAATGGTAAAATATAAAATAAAAAAAACCAATAGGATTGAACTCAAATTTTGTTTAAAATGTTTGTACCTTCATATTTTGTAAAACAAAGCCCTAAATGTGTTGCTTGTTTCAATATATTTTTTAAAAATATTTATATAAGGTATTCATTATTCTCAAGCAATGAGCGTTACCCCTTAATAATTTAATGGCATTAGAAAATTTAAGTTTGCAAGAAATTCTTTTCATGAGGGATGTTTAGTGCAAAACTTTACACCTAAAAGAATTTAATTCATTTAATATATATTAAACAAAGTTTAAGTAAGTAATTGTATCAAAATAAATAGAATTTGATTAACTAAAATTATTTTTAAATATAAATATTATTTGTTAACAAAAATTACTTGAAAATGAAGAGCTTAAGTTTATAGTAATTAACTAAATATTGTCATTATTTGAAATTGTAGATAAAAGCAAGTTACATGTATTTTGTTTTATCTCAAAAGGAAGAGGGACAAAATAAAATTAAAAATAGAAGGGATAAATATTTTATAATTTTAAAACTTACTGATAACAAATTTACAAAGAGATGAAATAACTGATGAGTCACTGTTTCATATGTTATAAAATATGTGCACAAATCTAACCAACCATGACACTTGTTAGTACAACTGCATTCAATTATGTCTCTAGGACTAAAGAGTTGGTACCAGGGGAATGTATTGTGACAAGACCCAGGATTAACTAAACTTTCCAAAATGCCAAACCACAAGGCCAAATACTTACTGGAATCTGCTGTTGTCTCAAGCCTGGACCAACAAAAAATTAGGATTTAGAAAAAGGCCACCGTCAACAAGGTTTTGCCCTTGTGATTTAAACTAATCAAATTTGTGTTGTATATAAGCAGTGCTGAATCCTATGTAGCTATGTACTTTCTTTAATGTTGGTGTCAAAAAAATAAAAAAATTTAAATTGTTTTATTTGTTGTATGTTCTTTGTTCCTTTAGCTATTATCACTGGCACCAACAGAAAAACAAAAGATTTTACTCATAGGACTGTTTAAAGTGTGTGGGCTTTTTAAAATGCAGGCTTGGGAAATACTGTTCTTAAAGAAATCACTCAACTATTTTTAATCATTTCCTGTTCCCATGGGTTAGTCAGCTTTAATGACCACTGCCTAAGCAAGAGATGACATTTTAAATCTTCATTTTTTTCTGACATTCTCAATAACCTTTGCAATTATATTTGTTTAAAGACAGGGTTGAAATACATTTTAAATATTTTTCTTGTAATCCATTGTTGTACAGAGCCTGACTATAATTACTGTAGAGCCTCTACTAAAGGTGGGACCACATAATATAACAAAACACACAACTAAAAATAAAAAGTTTGGAGGTGAAATTGAAATATTGAATTTAAAAAGTGTTGACGTTGAGGACGTGACTTACCAGAGGACACATTGGAAGGACTGTCACTGTAGGACAATCTTGGAGATTCATCGGCATAAATGTTCTTCTCAATATAATTGGGGGATCCTTAAATAACATAAGATTAATTGACGGCATGATTATTTCATATCTTTAAAATTACTGAAGAGGAAAAGTTATTTTTTAAAAATATTTGGAAGAGGTAATCAACTGTGAAAATATACCATTACATCTGGCCACAACATTAAAAAATGTAGAAAAAGAAATTAAAATTTATCACTGATTTTTAATTGCAGAGAAAGAGAAATAGGTGTGCAAGGAACATAAATATATTTTTACCATCAAGCCCTGGATCGTGACGACCAAACTGGGGTTTCTGCGTTGTTGTAGTTGTCTTGGTTACCACAGTGCCCCCTGGTGTCACTGAGCGGGCAATTTCGATGCGTCTGCGGGGAGACAACTGGTTATTGGACGTGGTGGTCATGGAGTCCAGCAGCAAGTCAGCTTCAGCTGGGTCCATGAAGAGAAACTGTTCGGGAGGGTGGGGTATAGCATAGCCAGTGGTTATCAAATAATATCTATGTCTTCAATGTATCAGCAAATCAAACAATTTGATCCAAAATTTGAAAGCTGAACACTTAGGAGTTATTTTCAGAAAATGAATTTTGCCTTGATAATAATAATAATAATAAATTGATTATTTATATAGCGCTGTATCCCAGTAAGGAACTGGGCTCACAGCGCTTTACATGAAAGAAATAACATACCTATAAATATTAAATTAATTTTCATATCATAACAAACACAAAAATTACAGTACATTATCCATAAGCTACGTTAATCATTTACAAGAAATGTTGTTTCATTAATTTTGAAAATAAATGTTGAAAAGATGTGTCTTAAGTGCAGTCTTGAAGGACTTGGTTGTTTGAATACTACGTATGTGTAATGGTAGAGAATTCCATTGTTTGGCTGCACAAAAAGAGAACGACCTTTCACCAAATGTTTTGGTGCGTGTCGTAGGAACAGAGAGAACGCGTGTGTCTGCAGAAGATCGTAGCTGGCGAGTGGGTGAGTAGACCGACAAAAGTTCAGTAAGATACGATGGGCATGAGTCCGAAAAGAAGTTGTGACAGAGAACGGCCAGTTTGTAATCAATACGGGCTTGTATAGGCAGCCAATGAAGTGAGTGAAGAAGTGGAGTAACATGGTCATGTTTTTTTGCCTTGAGCACCAGTCTGGCAGCTGAATTTTGAACTTTCTGTAGTTTTTCAATGCATTGTTTTGGCGCACCAGACAGAAGAGAATTGCAGTAATTCATACGAGCTAGTACTAGAGCACAGACTAGAGTTTTTGTTGCACTAACTGTTAAGTAATGACGGATTGAGCTGATCTGACGAATGGCAGTGTAGGCAGAGCGACAGATGTGATTGATAAAGTTGTTAATAGACATGTTGTCAGAAATAATGTAGCCAAGATTCCTAGTCGATGTTGTGAACAGAATATCCGAACTGGCTACCTGAATTGATTTCATTGCCATTACTTATAAGGATATTAAAATAATGATTTACATCACACTGACTGTTCACTCGTCTTTAAAAAGAGAAAGATTTTCATATTTAAACATCGTAACTTTTTTAAGTAGCTGTTAGTTAATCTCAAAAGCTAATCATCATTTTTTCAAAACTTAAGCAGATGGAATATCTGAATGTATATCGTTATAGTTGGGGCATTCAGTCAATTCTTAGATTTCACTTCATACCTCGGCTGTAACGGTTCCAGCGTTATACTCAAAGTTGCCAGGTGTCGGGTGCAGCCTGAGAATCTGGCGACTGCTCGGTGTTTTACGTAAGTCCTCAACATAAACGATGGCCTCTCCAATAAAATCATCTGGTAGGAAAGTCAGTTTCAGGACATTTTAAATATCATTGCATTGACAATTTTATTCAATAATGAAAGCCTTTTAGTTGTTGAATGCTGGAGTCCAATACAGTTCTTAATAGCTAATTTGCTAAGTAGTTATAATTTCACTAGAGAATTATTTTAACCATCTTTTATCAGGGATAAAAATATTTTTGAACACCATTTCCTGGACCATACCTCCTTAAGATATTTTGTTTCCTATAATAAGTTACTATTGTGATCCCAGCTGGTCATGTATGACTTACCTCCCTGAGGCTTGTCCTTATCGTAGACTTCCACTCTGACTTCCTGTGTGTCTTGAGTGATGTCACTGGAAACAGAGTTCATCAAAACTTTAAAGTGATAAACAAAACAAAAAGCACAAATGGAGAAAACTAATAATTCAACAAAATCTGCAGTTTTTATTAGTTTATACTTTTTAAAATCATTATTTTCTTTTAAAATATGTTTAGACTTTTTGTGCACATCTATGAATATTTTTAGACTTTTTGTGCACATCTATGAATATGTTTAGACTTTTTGTGCACATCTATGAAGATATATTAGTTCTGTTTCAGGCTCATGAAAACCTCATGAAAAAAAAATGTATCTTCAAAGCAAAATAAATGACTGGATATGATTAGTAAACTGGATATGATTAGTAAACTGGATATGACTAGTAAATTGGCAGTACCCATGTGCTTATCTATTGAAAACGCATCATCAGATAGAAAATTTAATGAAGTGTTTCATAAAATTTTGTCACTGCATCACAACAAAAAACCCAAAGAAATGGAAGAGTCCAGCTTACAAGAGGAAGTGTTCATCCCAGAACGGGTTCTGTGTGTTCTTGACCACACTGGTGGCGTAGCCTTGCACTGGCTCATCAGTGGACAGCATGCACACAATGTTTGCAGCACCTACTTTGAGAAAAATAACAAAACATTTCTTCACAACACTGAGCTACCTAATTATCATAAATTATAAAATAAATATGGTTCTGACAAAAGTTAAAATAGAAAATCATTTTTTTTCTCTAGGTTATAAGGATATTTTTATTTTGACTGAATTGGTAAGCATACAAATAAATATAAATCTACTTTCTTTTAATACCAAATGACATGGGCTAGTTTTGAATTGATCTAAAGGTAAATATAAATCTACTTTCTTATAATACCAAATGACATGGGCTAGTATAATACCAAATGACATGATCTAGTATAATACCAAATGACATGGGCTAGTATAATACCAAATGACATGGGCTAGTATAATACCAAATGACATGGGCTAGTATAATACCAAATGACATGGGCTAGTATAATACCAAATGACATGGGCTAGTATAATACCAAATGACATGGGCTAGTTTTGAATTGATTTAAAGGTAAATATAAAGTAAGATTCCTTTCATATAAAGACTGAGAACCACTAGCATAAAGAATTTTAAGATTATTAATTTTTAGAGGATTCATTTGAGGAATTTGAGAAAGTTTTGAAAATGACTGACCAATTTCTTTAAGGTTCAGTCCATTGGCCTTGATGACCTTCACCAGGAGTCGCTTGTCTCCGACCATACGTGGAGGCTTTGGTGGACCAGAGTACAGCTGTTGGAACATTTGATGACATACCGTTACATTCTATGATCTTATAGTACAGCTGTTGGAAATGTGGTGACAGACCGTTACATTCTATGATCTTATAGTACAGCTGTTGGAAATGTGGTGATAGACCGTTACATTCTATGATCTTATAAGTACAGCTGTTGGAAATGTGGTGATAGACCGTTACATTCTATGATCTTATAGTACAGCTGTTAGAAATGTGGTGACAGACCGTTACATTCTATGATCTTATCTCTGTGCTAAATTTGTGTTAAATACATACTTTACAAGAACCATTTCATTTGATAAATATTAGTCAGGTTTGCAAATGTATCCAAAAAAATAATAAATCTGTTTACTATGTGGAGTTGCAAAAATAAATAAAGTTATAAAAACCCACAGCCTTTGATTTGACCAACCATTACACTTACAGAGCTGGACAGATTGAGTGCCTCAACCGGCTCAAATACACCCTCGGGGCGAGACTGCGGTCGGACGCGTTGCTGGTCCCTGCGGGGCACCTGTTTAATTTCCTGCTGCAGCTGCTTCTGTTGCTGCTGCTGTTGCAGCTGTGACTGGCGGCTGACTGGATGAATCGGGATGCTCTGCAATGACAATAACATTGACAAAATTGGTGTGCTAACTATCAGGATGTTCTACAATAACAATAACATTGACAAAATTGGTGTGCTAACTATCAGGATGTTCTACAATAACAATAACATTGACAAAATTGGTGTGGTAACTATCAGGATGTTCTACAATAACAATAACATTGACAAAATTGGTGTGCTAACTATCAGGATGTTCTACAATAACAATAACATTGACAAAATTGGTGTGGTAACTATCAGGATGTGTTGTAATAATAATAACATTGACAAAATTGGTGTGGTAACTCAAGCTTGACCTCAAAAACTAGGGAAAATATTTTAGTGGAGGTTGTGGCCATCAAAAGTTTTTCACAAAGATGTTTTTTAATTTTTACAAAATACTAAGTAAAAATTCTAGATTGAATTTTAAAAAGAGATTTTTATAGTGTGTCCTTTTCCCATACATCGGCACTGTCACCACGAGTGACAAAACAGCCTCACCTGGACAGGTTCATTCTGGACAGAGATGCTGTGAATGGGCGCAGCTTTGTTGGTGGGGGGGATGACGGCGGACACCACGATCTCCTGGGCAACCTCCTGCAGCTCCTGATCCCTCCTCTGCGTCTGCTGCTGGGTAGCTTGGGGGGGGGCTGAGTTCTGGGGCGCTTGCTTCTGTTTCTGCAGGTTCTGAATGTCTCGTTGTTGTAGGCTGGCGTTGGGTGGGTGGCTTCCTGAAATATTGAGACAAGAAATGTTTTATAATATAAACTTGTGTGTGTGTGGTAGGTTGTCTATATAATGAATAGTTTGTGTATTAAGTCATCAATCAAATATATAGATAACTGGCAATTACTGTAAACTTTATACATGGTAGAACAATGCTACGAATATGCACCATTGGGTAATAGTATATTGCATAGGATGCATTTATTTGTTTAACACAGCTTCTTAGTGTGTGGTTTCAATTTACTTTAAAAAATTGATGGTCCTAATTATTTTTAATAAATGATGTTCAACAGAGTTTATAAATACATTGTATGACACTAGTTCGTATATAAAGTAAATATACTTCATAAATCTAGACCCAAATTTTTAAGCAGTAGTTGTACTGGGTTTTGATATTATACTAATAAAACACATGAAGGTTTGCCTGTAGCTGGATCAAGTATACAAATGAACACAGCATTTTTTTAAAAAGTTTAGAGTTTGAGACGTATGAAATAACACTGAAAACATTCATTATTTCTAATTGCACTGCTTCAGTTAATCACCTGGAAACTGAACCCAGTGAAGACATATCATAATACGCTGATAGCGTGGCCCAGGTTCTTGCGGTCACATTACTCACCTTTTCCTTGATCCTGACCTCCCTTGTCTGGGCCAAAGTCATGATTGACCGTGTGAAGGTCGCCGGGCATCAGCAGGTGGGTGACCGTGAAGGTGGTCTTTGCCAGGATGATGGAGTTGCGGACATTGGCTTCAACGACGCCAAGGTCAACCAGCTCATTGGCTTCCTGTTTCGATGAAGGAAGTTGTCAGGTTTATAACACGGGTAAGTCTTTCTTCAGGTTTATAACATGGGGAAGTCTTTCTTCAGGTTTATAACATGGGGAAGTCTTTCTTCAGGTTTATAACATGGGGAAGTCTTTCTTCAGGTTTATAACATGGGGAAGTCTTTCTTCAGGTTTATAACATGGGGAAGTCTTTCTTCAGGTTTATAACATGGGGAAGTCTTTCTTCAGGTTTATAACATGGGGAAGTCTTTCTTCAGGTTTACAATATGGGGAAGTCTTTCTTCAGGTTTATAACATGGGGAAGTCTTTCTTCAGGTTTACAACACGGGGAAGTCTTTCTTCAGGTTTATAACACGGGGAAGTCTTTCTTCAGGTTTACAACACAGGGAAGTCTTTCTTCAGGTTTATAACATGGGGAAGTCTTTCTTCAGGTTTATAACATGGGGAAGTCTTTCCATCATAAAATTGACAGCAACTAACACTTGGTGAATATAATAAATGGTGTTTTTTTTGCTATTCTTGGGTAGATGTTTAATTCCCGGTTATAGGGCATTGTTTGAAATACTCTCTAAATCTGTCTATCCACTTTCTCCAATCATATAAGTGTGACAGTCTCTAATTCTTTGAAAAACTCTCTTGTTTCACATTGTGTAGAAGCTTTAACATTGCTTAGGTGTGAGCGTGTACGACATACTTATATTTTAAATTTCTCTTTTTACACCAAGCTGAAATACCTTGGGCAATTTACTTCAAATGTAATATAATTTTTTTCTACATAGGTGTCAGAAAAGGACTGTGATGTAAATTCAGATCTGATTAACAGATATTTAAAATGTGGCAGATGATTGATTTTGTCAAGGTATGAAAATTGATCATGTGACATAATTCAACAGAAATACACACAATGATCTGCAGTGCAAACAATGCGTAGTGAATATTTATAAGTTGATCACATATCCACAAGGAGCTCTAAAAAAATTTAATATAAATAATTTTAGCAAAAGTTTATTTATACAAAAAGAGGAAGATTTTTCAAATGCAAAGATATGAGTTTTTATTATTTATTTATAAATAATACAAACAATACAAGACAAAGCTTTGGTAATTACAAAGGAGAGATCAAAAAGACATGGAAGAGTAGAGTTATTTATTTATAGGAAATGAGTTAATTGGCAGAATTCTATACAAGTTGTTACTATCAAGAGACTGGTAATGTCCTAGGAATAATGTTGTTTTTGTTTTTCCTTTCTTTTTATTTAACATAAATATTTTAAAATACAATATGTTTTAAGAATGTTATTATTACTTATGTAAGTATTGTAAGAATGTATTTTATGTTGTACTCATGAAGGCATTAGCCGAAACGTTTACTGTCGTGTCAGTCTAAAAATAAAGCTCAAATTTATTGTTTTCATTGCACAATTTGTTTGTGTATTTTGTATTTTAGGAATAATGTCTACTTTAATACATTTGACTCAAACCACTTGGTGAAATTTAAATATAATCTAACTCTTGAACTTGGAAATACAACTGTAAGATTAGAAACATGGAGGTCTGTTTACTAATGATGATGAGATTAGCAGTACAGCATACAGGAAATACAGGAAGTGAGTCAATCTGATGACAACTTTCCAACATAAAAACAATGATTCACTCTGCAATGGTGCATTTTCTTGTTCATGTGGGGATAGGTAAAGAATGCACCAGAAGCAGAATAATGTAGAATCATTTAGAATACGAAGTAAAAAAATGCCAAGTGCCTTTTAGGAAGCTTTGCCTATACAAAAGAAGAACACACATAATATCTAGACCCAGAAAAGGTATAAAGAAAACTAACACTGTGTACCTCTAAAATTTAAAAATGTAACCTCTCCCCCTTAAAAGAAAACAAGTTTACATTCACAAGTTTACATTCACAAGTTTACATTCACAAGTTTACATTCACAAGTTTACATTCACAAGTTTACATTCACAAGTTTACATTCACAAGTTTACATTCACAAGTTTACATTCACAAGTTTACATTCACAAGTTTACATTCACAAGTTTACATTCACAAGTTTACATTCACAAGTTTACATTCACAAGTTTACATTCACACGTTTACATTCACACGTTTACATTCACAAGTTTACATTCACAAGTTTACATTCACAAGTTTACATTCACAAGTTTACATTCACAAGTTTACATTCACAAGTTTACATTCACAAGTTTACATTCACAAGTTTACATTCACAAGTTTACATTCACAAGTTTACATTCACAAGTTTACATTCACAAGTTTACATTCACAAGTTTACATTCACAAGTTTACATTCACAAGTTTACATTCACAAGTTTACATTCACAAGTTTACATTCACAAGTTTACATTCACAAGTTTACATTCACAAGTTTACATTCACAAGTTTACATTCACAAGTTTACATTCACAAGTTTACATTCACAAGTTTACATTCACAAGTTTACATTCACAAGTTTACATTCACAAGTTTACATTCACAAGTTTACATTCACAAGTTTACATTCACAAGTTTACATTCACAAGTTTACATTCACAAGTTTACATTCACAAGTTTACATTCACAAGTTTACATTCACAAGTTTACATTCACAAGTTTACATTCACAAGTTTACATTCACAAGTTTACATTCACAAGTTTACATTCACAAGTTTACATTCACAAGTTTACATTCACAAGTTTACATTCACAAGTTTACATTCACAAGTTTACATTCACACATGAAAAACTTGAGTTTACACTGATGGAGAAGAGCAATTCACAGGCACAAACAAAACCTGAAATATGTCTTCCAAGACATGGGATAACAAAGAAAGAAAATGAGCAGGAAGAGAACAATGGTATAAGTATAGCAATGAGTAAAAGGCTGTAAATGTTAAAACTGTCTCTCCACAGAACAGATGAACCTGTTTGTTTCAGACAGGTCAGCTTACCTGGTAGGGGTTCAGTGGCTTGACCTGCACTTTTATCTCAGGCTTGCCCTCAAAGTTAAAGCTGACTTTGACATCAGCACCTTCCCTGTACGACTGAATCCTCAGCTGGTGGACATTGAACAAAAACAAAAAACATCAGAAATACAGTGGGGATGGAATAGTGTTTACCAAAAATTTGTGTTTTAAAAAATAAATCATTTTAAATTATAATAAAGAAATAAAAAGTTTGAGGGAAAATTTTCATTTTTTTTTGGTTACACTTTAAGCAAGTAACAGAATGATGCTCTTAAAACCTTCTGGTCTGCAACAAGGACAAGCTATTCAGAATCAGGAGATGGTGTACATAGCAGTAAAGTGCATATGTTACAACCAGTCTCACACACGAGCAGCACACACAAAGAAAACCATTGAGATTGTTTGGGAAATTCAGGTGCCATGAACTCAGGTGTTCTCAAGCATTTGTGTGCACCAATACCCCGTGCACCAATACCCCATGCACCAATACCTCATTTGGTCAATTTTAATTGTTTAATGATTGTGTACAAAAATAAAGTATAAAACAGAAACAAAGAAAGATATCTACTATCCCAATCATATTCTATGCTTTGATTGGAAGGGTGTGGTGGAGCAGACCAGGGCCCTACATGGGTTGACCAGGGCCCCCTACATGTGCTGACCAGGGCCCCACTACATGGGCAGACCAGGGCCCTACATGGGCTGTAGCGCCACTGATTAAAGAAAGAATCATATTCTAAACTCGACATTCTCAAGTCATTTAGAAACCAAATCTAGAGACATAATATTATTAATAGAAGGATTAAGTTTTTTGAAACTAAAAAATGATTTTTTTTTAAACAGTATTTTTCATCTACACATTCAGTTATTATGTTAAGAGGAACAACAAAAAGTGGATATTCCTCTCACTACATTAGTATTTAACCCTACAAACATTTACAGGAACTTTACTCTAATGCAATGACTCCCAAATTATTTCTTTCCTATTTTCAAGGTAAACCATCCATTCATAGACACTGGATGCAGGGTAGTGTCTCAATGCTTTAGAACTGACTTACATATTGCAAGGCAACAAAAACTGTTTGCAATGAGGACACAAAAAAAAAGAAAAGCTTCTGCACTAGATGTGTTGGCTGCTGCACACAGAACAGACAAATAAAACAGCACAGTGTTAGAGGAACTCAAGGGTGAGTCAGGAAGGTAAACTGAACTCTTCAGGGATTTTCCACGGTGAGAGAAATTCTTCCTCCCCGAAGTTTTTAGCAGGCAGACGATGATAGCAATCTTTTCCCACCGTGAATTATCTGATGTGCAGCAATGTTGATTGGCATGGCAGGGGATTTAACTTATGGGTTCAAATCTGATTTTCATTAATTACATGAGATGCATGTTTTGCTACTCTTCACAATGAGAACAAAAAATTCAAAGCTTAAACTTTTCAGTTACAAAACTTCTTTTTACATATTTCGCTAAGATAGACTAGTGTACCTAGTGCAACGAAATATTTTTCTGTGCGTTCCAAATAAACAGAAAATTAAATCAAACATAACCGATCTCTGTCTTGACACAGGTAAACAGGAGGGAATAAAACGAATGTGAAATTAATTATTTAATTCAATTTTATATATTACAGCAAAATCAAATAAAAAAAATTTAAATTCTGTCCACCATGAATGTTGCAGCTGTGCAAAATGTTTTCCTATTTCTCTTTAAAAAAACTACAAAGTGATCTCTTGCTCACAAGCTAGCTTTAAATATTGACATGTTCAAAGAAGCTAACAAAACAATTTTAAAAGCTCTTGGCTTCCTTATTTCTCTGAAACTAATGATTCAATTTTAATTTTGAATAAAGAAGGAAAAATAAAAATATACGTAAATAAAATTTTTTTTTAAAGTTGAAATAAGTTAGTAAATTTAAATAAAAACAACTTGGCACTCACCCGCCCCCCTCCCCATAACTTGGCACTCACCGTCCCCCCCTCCCCACAACTTGGCACTCACCGTCCCCCCTCCCCACAACTTGGCACTCACCGTCCCCCCTCCCCACAACTTGGCACTCACCGTCCCCCCTCCCCACAACTTGGCACTCACCTGCCCCCCTCCCCACAACTTGGCACTCACCGTCCCCCCCCTCCCCACAACTTGGCACTCACCGTCCCCCCTGCCCACAACTTGGCACTCACCGTCCCCCCTCCCCACAACTTGGCACTCACCGTCCCCCCTCCCCACAAACCAACCTCTATCTTGTCTTACCAAACATTTTATTTTTCAAATGAGTGGAAGATTGAAGCCAATAATGTTGAACAGTTCCAGTATTTGTGCTCTCCCCTTGGCCGTGAACTAACCATGAAAATATAAAACCAGAACTAAATCAATGTAGACACAAGTCAACAATTTGCCCCCACTCTCCACCCATATGGATGATTAGATTCAATCTGAAGGAGTTCTGTTAAAGACCAAACATGAGGGCAGATCAGACAGTCGGCAGATCAGACAGTCGACAGATCAGACAGTCGGCAGATCAGATAGTCGGCAGATCAGACAGTCGGCAGATCAGACAGACGTGAGGCCACAAAGTATAAGTCCAACTTACGGTTCCTTTGAGTCGGAGGACACTGGCCGTACAGTTGGTCAGCTTGACCCCCTCGTGGGTCTGTTGGCTGTTAAACACCACAAAGGATAGGTCCCTGGTCTCCAACTTGGCATGGATGATCTGAAATATTACATGGGATACTGTCACACAGAGTATCACAGTGGCCATGGGATACTGTCACACAGAGTAACACGGTGGCCATGGGATACTGTCACACAGAGTAACACGGTGGCCATGGGATACTGTCACATAGAGTAACACGGTGGCCATGGGATACTGTCACATAGAGTAACACGGTGGCCATGGGATACTGTGGCTAAGAAGGGTAACTGTCAATAAGATGGGTAACTCAATACTATGAAAGGTAACTTGGGGACTAAGTAGAGTAACTCAGTTATTAAGAAAGATAACTCTGGACTAATAAGAGTAACTCATTGACTAAGAAACTGTAAGAAGATGATTCTTTTTATCTACAAAGAAAAATCTAATGTATATCCAGTTGCTAACAAAACCTAATTAAAATAGAGCCTCTTTTGTTAGCTGAGAAACAGGCAGTTTGTCTGAACAGCGAGTCAAACAGACCTGTTCCCATGAACAGTGAGTCAAACAGACCTGTTCCCATGAACAGCGAGTCAAACAGACCTGTTCCCATGAACAGCGAGTCAAACAGACCTGTTCCCATGAACAGCGAGTCAAACAGACCTGTTCCCATGAACAGTGAGTCAAACAGACCTGTTCTCACCAACAAAGAGCCCAAATATAAAGGGCAACTCACGAATCTGTCCTGTGGTGAAGCCTCACAGGATACATGAGTGACCTTGGGTGGAAGACTGCCGGACTGAATCCTTTCGAACTTGGACTGTACTGGACCCTGGGGGTTGAAGAAGGTGGACACAAGTTAGATAGGAATTGTTTCAGTGTCAATTAATCATGACATCATACATAATTATGACATCACACAATTATGACATCATACACAACAGACATCATACATGATTATTAAAATTTAAGGTCGATTCGGGGATGGAGCGTAATTTCATTTTCTGGGCATCATTCTCTTTACAGGACCAATATTCCTATTGACTTGGCGCCATTAAAATATCATTCTCTTTACAGGAACAATATACTTATTGACTTGGCGCCATTAAAATATCATTCTCTTTACAGGAACAATATTCCTATTGACTTGGCGCCATTAAAATATCATTCTCTTTACAGGACCAATATTCCTATTGACTTGGCGCCATTAAAATATCATTCTCTTTACAGGACCAATATTCCTATTGACTTGGCGCCATTAAAATATCATTCTCTTTACAGGAACAATATTCCTATTGACTTGGGGCCATTAAAATATCATTCTCTTTACAGGACCAATATCCCTATTGACTTGGCGCCATTAAAATATCATTCTCTTTACAGGAACAATATTCCTATTGACTTGGGGCCATTAAAATATCATTCTCTTTACAGGACCAATATCCCTATTGACTTGGCGCCATTAAAATATCATTCTCTTTACAGGAACAATATTCCTATTGACTTGGCGCCATTAAAATATCATTCTCTTTACAGGAACAATATCCCTATTGACTTGGCGCCATTAAAATATCATTCTCTTTACAGGAACAATATTCCTATTGACTTGGCGCCATTAAAATGGATTAGAAATTTCCTCACTGAATATCTGAACAAATCCACCCACCGACTAAATGAGTCTTGATGTAATCAAAGGAAATATAATCAAGAGAAATAACACCTACTAAACATTGAAAATGTGTAGCTCATTTTTTAACAAAACGCGCAACGATCTATTTATAAATCTACGCTCCTAAAAATAATCGTTTCGATCGTTTACATTATTCGATTATCTTTCAGCGATAGTCACAAAAGGGAGAAAAGACAAGCAATACGTAGAATACTGATATAGTGCTGGCGATAATAGAAAATATCGACTATCGATATTGTCACGGAGCCCGTGTGTACAGTAATTGTGGCGCGGCACAGTTTACAGGAAGTACTCAGTCGCACCTTTGACCCGACCCTTCTCAGCGATAGCTAGAGTGCTCGGCCTTGCTGGGAACTTACAAAAAAGAGCTAATAAACGAAAAATTCTATGATATAATGATCACTTTTTATGGCGGGAGGTGGGGTGGGGGAGGAGAAAAAACGGAAAAAAAGGGGGGGGGGCTATATTTAAGATATAAATAAAATTCAATTACTAAAAGATTCTTGACTAAATTGTTGGCCCACACTCGCAGCACTAAAAGGTTCAGCCCAATAAAATTTCATTCAATGAACTTTTTTTTATACCAATGTTCAGAGTTCCCTATCTCATGGGTACATTGTGAACTAATATTATATACAATTATATTAATGGCTGTTCCCGAATTGAGAACCGCTGATTGAAATCATTCACGTCTGTTTTATTAAAAAACAACTGATGGTAGTTATCTGTCCATTTCATTCCCTTACATTCTTCGACCCCCGCCCCCCCCCCACACACACACAAACATCACATCAAACCACACCAACATCACATCTCACCACACCAACATCCCATCTCACAACACCAACATCACATCTCCCCACACCAACATCCCATCTCACCACACCAACATCACATCTCCCCACACCAACATGACATCTCCCCACACCAACATCCCATCTCACCACACCAACATCACATCTCCCCACACCAACATCCCATCTCACCACACCAACATCCCATCTCACCACACCAACATCCCATCTCACCACACCAACATCCCATCTCACCACACCAACATCACATCTCACCACACCAACATCCGATCTCACCACACCAACATCCGATCTCACCACACCAACATCACATCTCAACACACCAACATCCGATCTCATCACACCAACATCCGATCTCAGCACACAAACATCCCATCTCACCACACCAACATCACATCTCACCACACCAACATCCCATCTCCCCACACCAACATTACATCTAACCACACCAACATCAAATCTAACCACACCATCATATCTCCCCACACCAACATCCCATCTCCCCACACCAACATCCCATCTCCCCACACCAACATCCCATCTCCCCACACCAACATCCCATCTCACCACACCAACATCACATCTCACCACACCAACATCACATCTCACCACACCAACATCACATCTCACCACACCAACATCCCATCTCACCACACCAACATCACATCTCACCACACCAACATCACATCTCACCACACCAACATCATATCTCCCCACACCATCATCATATCTCCCCACACCAACATCACATCTCCCCACAACAACATCCCATCTCACCACACCAACATCCCATCTCACCACACCAACAGCCCATCTCCCCACACAAACATCACATCTCACTACACCAACATGAGCAACTCCCCCACAACAGAGCACCTAACAACAATATCACTTTACTCGACTAAAACAGGAGGAAATAAATGTATTGTTTGTTTAAAAATGATGAGAAAAAATAATACAAGTAAGTTCAAAGCGCGAATACAAAGTCTGTAGTCTAGAACCTAAATATAAAACTATCAAATGTAAACACTTGACCAAGGCCATAATTTGCCCTACTATCGAGCGTCCCTCCCCCACACACACTGTGTTTTATTTACAGTGGCTGTAATTAGTCGGGCGGCAAGCCGCAGTTTTATTGAATATTTCCGCCCTTGAATCTAGCTGACATTTGAAATGAGTTTGACATTAACCAAGACATGTGACCAGTGACTTGGAACCACGGCTTACCTGTAAGAAGATTAAGTTACCTGTGTTTCGTTAGTTTTCAAACCGTAAACAACAAACCGGTCAAGAAAAATGGGGGGGGGGCAGAAAGTGGTACGAAGAAGCGGGCAGAAGGGGGGAAGAAACTAAGAAATGACTATAACTAAAGTGACGGTGACATGTCATTCAAACAACAACTCGTGCTTCTAACATGAAGCTATTGTTTAAACTGCCACCACAACCACGGGACCACAAGTTTAAACAGCCACCACAACCACGGGCCCACAAGTTTAAACAGCCACCACAACCACGGGACCACAAGTTTAAACAGCCACCACAACCACGGGCCCACAAGTTTAAACAGCCACCACAACCACGGGCCCACAAGTTTAAACAGCCACCACAACCACGGGACCACAAGTTTAAACAGCCACCACAACCACGGGCCCACAAGTTTAAACAGCCACCACAACCACGGGCCCACAAGTTTAAACAGCCACCACAACCACGGACCCACATTTTTAAACAGCCACCACAACCCCGGGCCCACTAAAGTCAGAGTTATCATCCCTGGGCACGCGGCACAGGCCCACCGTCAAAGACCGTTGTCATAATTTGTCATTGTCACAAGTTGACTCACGTTAAAAGCAATGATTACAATGATTAGGTCGTCGTCCATGGGCTTGTTGTGTCATTGAACATGGCGGTGATGGAGTGGTGCATAGGGCAAGTTGTATTCACATGATCTTTGTTAGTTTTATTAGCACAGCAAGAAGTGGTGCATGTTGTTATCACATGATCTTTGTTAGTTTTATTAGCACAGCAAGGAGTGGTGCATGTTGTTATCACATGATCTTTGTTAGTTTTATTAACACTGCAAGGAGTGGTGCATGTTGTTATCACATTATCTTTTTTAGTTGTATTACTCAAGCAAGGGTCCATGTTGACGCGGGCAGGGAAGCCGTGGGTTACGCGGTCATTCTAAATTGCTGCGCGGCGTCGGCCAGATATCTGCGCAGCCGCGCATCTTATAGGGAACATCGGACCAGATTGTATGTGTTTAATTACCGAGAATGAAAAAAAAACAACGGCAATGTAATGAGAAGGCTGAAACATGGGAGCGTTTTTATTACGTTGATATGATTTAGAGTTTGACTCCACATTCAGACCCCAGTATGGAGTAATGGCCAAGATTGACTTTGTATTATTGCATGTCGATTAGACAAACGGTTGGTGTTCTTGTTGTCTAACGTCCAGGTAACTACAGGGCTCTTACGTCATGCCCCTATGTTTCTGGCAGGGCAATAGGGAAGGGGTATTTGCTTGGGTCACGCCTTACGCAATGTCTAGTATCGTTTACACTAATTTTAAATGTGCCCATCCCCCTCCCCCTTTTTATCCGACAAACAACTAATTTAAGGACTTCTGAAATACGTCTTCTCATCAACGTTTGGAACTTATTTGAAACAAACATCATAGAAATGGGAGTGAAGCAAAGAGTGAAATTAACCGCAGTAGCTATCTCAAGTTTCGACCATCACCTGAGAAATCCATGCAGTGATTCCTCGTAATGTTGGCAACTCAATGTTAGGGATCGGAATTATTCATTTCTTCTTCTCAATACTTGTACGTTCGTCAGTCTGTTAGCGACGTCTTTTGTCCGAAACGTTCACAATTTGTATGTTATACCAGGGTAATTGTCTGCTCAAATTTTACATATCATGCTTTATTTTACACTTAAATTTGTACATTTCCATCTTCAACTTCACGTCTTTACTATTTCATTAAAAAATAATCGTCAGCTATTGAAAATCAATTATTGCCACGTTTGAAAAAAATAACCTTATGTAATTTTTTATAGGAAATGTCATTGGTATTTTTAAAACACAAATTTAAGAAATCGTTAAAGCTTATAAGTCACAGCCGATAGCAACAAATCAATCTCACATACTGCAGCTTACCTTCTTAGCGCGGACGTAACATCAGCGGTCCTCAAACAAATGTGTTAGTTGTGATACCCATCATGAATTTTTATAGATTGCAAAGTTACGAAACTTGCGGTGAAACGATTTGAAAGTATTAAAAGAAATGGTGTGTATTTCAAACAAGGGGCCATCCATGTATTTCAAACAAGGGGCCATCCATGTATTTCAAACAAGGGGCCATCCATGTATTTCAAACAAGGGGCCATCCATGTATTTCAAACAAGGGGCCATCCATGTATTTCAAACAAGGTGCCATCCATGTATTTCAAACAAGGTGCCATCCATGTATTTCAAACAAGGGGCCATCCATGTATTTCAAACAAGGGACCATCCATGTATTTCAAACAAGGGGCCATCCATGTATTTCAAACAAAAAAAAATGTAGTGCCGCTGGTCTAACATAAACATTCAACATTGGCTCTCAAGAGTTGCAGGCGTAATGTGGTTTATGTGTTTCTTTTCAAAATTAATATGTACTAGATACGACCAGCGGCGTTGCATGCGCCGCTGACTTGCCCATAGATGGTGCAGAGAAAGGGGGGGGGGCAGACACAAACAGCAGCACTAAGAAATGAGAATAACGCGAGTGAACGTCGGGGGACCACCGACGCATTGTTGGTCTCGAGACATGCACACTGCGGTTGAGCTACAACACCCTTGCACCACCCTCACTTGCCAACCATAAAATGTGAATGCTAGACCCTAGCGAGGGTCATTCGTAATGCTTGCCTGCTCGCGTCGGAAAAACAAAAGTCAAAAATTACCCACTTCCCCTTATCCAATCGAGCTGTAATTTTGTACATAGACTTATGTTAACTAATAATGCATTGTATCAAATTTTCAGATCGATCGAATGTACCGTAATTAAATCAATTATTTTTTTTTATCTCGGTGTATCTCTATGCAGCATGTGTAGCGTCTGCTATAGTTGACCTCAACGGGTCATTGGAGTTTCAATCCAGCCCTCGAGATGTCACACGGATTAGCAAAAGGTACAGTGAAGAACGTAGCGGACGCCCGCTCTGAGGAAACCTTCCATTGGGGGTTACACCCTAGGTAGGTCATTGATGATCACCCGCTATGTGACAGTCCTAACCATAGAGACTCGTGTGCTTTGCCGGGGTGGCGCCGAAGTGGTAGCGAGACGAAGTAGGGAAAATTTCACCCTCCTTGTGAGGTCACTTTAGTGGGAGGCATTTTCGACCTTGTGTCTTGGATGCCCAGGCGGCCGCTTCAGAAGCGACCGTTAGAGGGGGGGGGGTCTCTCAGCTGCTACGTCCCTTAAGGGGCGAGAGAGCTGAGAGGGTCTTCCGGGAAGACCCATAAAGAGCACTAGGCTCGGGGCTACTGATTTTCTTCCACATGTAGGATCATTAGTTATGTCTCATATATAAGGGATTTATAGTAAAAAACTTTGATTTTACAGGTTGTTTTTATTGTTAACTCATCTTTTGCAGAGAAAAGGGTCGCACATACAGAACAAATTGTTCCGGAAATTTCAAGGATTAAATCACGCGTATATGGTTGATAGTTAACAAGCATTATTATAAAACTAGAGATAGCAAGCCGAACAATGACGGCTGGACACATGTGAACAAAAGTTGCGACGATGAGGGTAGTATAATATTGCTTGGGTTGCGGGAAAATATATTCATTGAGATAGTATTCGTCATTTATACACAAAATATTAGGCTTTAATTTAAGAACAAAAAATGCATTCATCAGTATCAATAAAACCATCAGTGTTGGAAACGAGAAAAAACTGTCTGTCTATAGATATTCTAAAGAGAGTCTTTAAATTGATCGCCAAGGTGACGATGTCTCCCCAGCGTACCATACTTCACATTTTTTTACACTGTTTGGTATTATACTTTAGGAACGAAAAAAATAAGTGTGCTTCGACGGGTGTATTTCCAGTGGAAAAGTGATCTTAGCGATGTCAAGGTCAAGGAGGGCACGTCATTCAAAGGGTATATTTTGACGTCAGCGTTGCTTTAATAACCTCTAACAAACCCTCAAGTGAACCATCCCACACTATTTGTTTTTATTGCCATTGATCTCTATAGAATTTAAAAAGGTGCGTTACACCATAGATTTATTGAACTCCAATCTATATATATAATTCTCTTCGTGGTCGGACCCTGCGAGGCAACAAGAAGCTGCATGTGCAACAGATACTAATTTTAGAAAGCAGCGCACCAAATTACTGCACCAATGCATCAAAATGTGTGCAAATTAAATATGCGCTGTAAAAAAAATTATATGACGTCATTGTTTTCGCTGATATTTTAATTTTGGAAAAAGGGAACAATGTAAAAAGAGGATTTGATGATGGTTAATTATATCATCAAAAAACAAAGGGAGCGCCATAGGCGCCCTACAACCCCTATTATAAAATACTTTGTGTGCATTTCAGAAAGTTTAATATTTCGTATTGATCAAACAAGGACAAGTTAGTTGGGCTTTTGAAAAAGGTCGGCGCCGTAGACGCCCTAAAAAGTGCATTAAAGGGGTAAAAGAACTCTCCATAAGCAAGTCTGCGGCGTATGCTACGCCGCGGGGCGTCTAGTATTGTATATTTCTGCATATCCAAACAAAAATATGAAACACAAAACGCGCTTGTGGTATTTTGAATAATCTCGTTAGCATAAATATCGGGAAATGTATGTGTTTTTTTTATCTTTACTATATTTTTTAAAACACTATTGTTACTTTCAGCGACCGACACAATATCCAGAGAATTAAGTATGTGGATAAGTTCAGCTGTTACTTTTGTTTCATTTATGCGGCACGTCAAAACATATTGATGTCCACTAGGGAAAAAAGGGGGGCGGGGGTTTATAGGCCACACCCTGGTCCACCGACACACCACCCCCAAAACACCCAACCTATACCATTGCCCTAAACTGACCACCACTGAAAAAGAAGTAGGGACATCCCATTTATACTACAATCCAGGGTTTCGCCACAGGATGTATCATCTCAGAGTATGGGGCTCAGCCGCAGGCAGGTCATCGGTCACTACATGTTTTTGTCCCAAGTGAGCAACAACTGCGCATTTCTTCAAGACTTTCCCCAGTTAATCGGGAATAACAATAATCGATTACAGAACCGCAAAGCTGGCGTGACGTTTCAATCAGCGACCCGACTATTATAAGGCGATACATTTCCGTATCGATTTTACGCCTGCTTTTAACTAAACATCACACGATGGAGAGTGATATGGTTATAAACAAAACATCCATCATTAGCGTACATGGATCACTAGCGTACATGGTTCACTAGCTTACAGGGATCACTAGCGTACATGGATCACTAGCGTACATGGATCACTGGCATACATGGATCACTGGCGTTCATGAATCACTAGCGTACATGGATCACTAGCATACATGGTCCACTAGCGTACATGGATCACTAGCGTACATGGAAGGCTTATCTCGATACTAGGGTCAGTGACAACAACCTTCGATATCTAAAACTGGTTTAGTGAAATAAATAACGCCAATACTAATTTGGTTGAATAAACACTAATGAACCTACGTGTGGAAGAAAGTCAGCAGCCCGGAGCCCAATGCTCGTGTTAGGTCTCAGGCTCGGGTGAATAAATACTAAAAGACAGTGCTGTTCGAACTGCGGCCCGTGGCCATATGCGGCCCGCTACGGGGTCCGAAGTAGCCAGCAGCAAATCGAAATATATATATATATATATATATATATATATATATATATATATATATATATATATATATAAATTACTGTAAAAGTCGACATGTTCGTGCTTGAAGTGACCAACACCTGGCGCGTAGTGTCGGTTACCTGGTGACAACAATCGATGATCATTGGACTTGTTTGCTGTATGGTGAGAACAGTCTCAGATGTCAACAAATGTCAACAAATGGTGAGCGTTCAAGTCATTTATATTCAGACGCCAGAGAAAAATGAAGAAGAACGTTTTGAAAAGGGACATCGTCGATGGGAAGGAGGTGCGGGGTGGGGGTACAAAAAGAGTTAAGGGTAGGGGTGTGAATGGAGGCGGCGGTATTACTTCTCAAGACATAAGATAAGTTGATTTAGTTGAGTACAATGTTACTTCCCTCTCTCTCCCCGGCCCTCACCACACAAACAGGCGGGTAGTGCAAACGAGTGTGGTGGGAGCAGGCCTGTCAACGGGTACCCGGGACCCGGGTACCCGTTACCGTGAGATTACCCGGGTAGTAAAATTCCGCCCGGGTACCCGTGAAAATGTGGCTTCCATGTCTATATGAACCAAACATTGGGTTTACGATTGTCGATGTTGTTTATCTACCCCCTCCTCTTCCCTCCATTCGATTGTGTTTCGTGTGCTCATTACATCGTGAGCCTTGCCCAAAAACTGATTTTAATAATACACCAAAATTTGTCAGTTTTAAAAGTCAATAAATTAGTTACTAACAGTGTAATATGGATAAGAACCCGTCCATAAATGACGTTACGCACCTAGAGAAGGAGGGGGTCACACATTTGTGTCGAGGGGGAGGGATGTGTTTAAGAATAATATGACGTCACATCAAAACGCGCAACTTTAAATAAAAGTTCCACTGAAATATTTCATTGCTTACACGTTTATTTAATGATGTTTTACATGGATTTAAGCGAGTAGCGATTTTTAGAGTTCAACTTCACATTAAATAAAAAATTAAATGACAATAAAGTTATGTGACACATGCTCATTTTCAAAAAGGAAGTACGGCTTTTATGGGGGTGGGGGGCGCCCGCAAAGCTTTGTGACGTCATACTGGAGGGGGCGCTAAGTTTTTGTGACAACCAGTGACGGGGGGGGGGTAAAAAATCGGCCAAAATCTCTTGATGTCATTTATGTACGGCCCCTAAGACGTCGGCCGTGTAGCTACTGTGTGAAATGAGGTGCATGGAAGGTGGCTACGTAGCATTGTATAGCGGTCATGACGGGGAAAATTATGCGATGTTTCGATCGGGTAACCCGGGTACCCGTTCGAAATTTGGACGGGTACCCGGGCAGCATTTTTCAACAATATTGACAGCCCTAGGTGGGAGGGAGGGGGTTAATGCTCATGTTTAGATTGTAAAAGGTAAAACTCTACCCTAAATTGTGAGACTCCCTGTGACGTAATATCCCCCATCAATTTTCCTGAATTGATAACATGGCCAAAGATACCACAGTCAGAACATTTGCCGACACACCGATCTAATAACTTATCTCTTGAACGGGGGGCGGGGGTGTAAATGTAAGTTAGTTGGTGTGTTAACACGTAAGATGGAAATGTTGTACCTGTCGTATGAGGTTGGAAACCGTTTTACAAAACCTTCATTTTTTAAACAAAAAAATCTTTCTGCTTACTCGCCACAAATTTCTCTCGCGGCCTATCCCCCGTTTTTCTGAACAGCACATTTTTAACATGATAATGATGATTCCATTTAACACACATCAACATGGCAGTCTCTGTTTATCTTGACACGGATGGAACAACGCGTTATCGTTGGGTTGGGGGAGGGAGGGAGAGAGAGAAATGACTTTCTCATACAGAGCGCTTTGTTTATTTCACAGAAGGAGATGACAGGAATTTATGACCAACAAGATGGGGGAATATTGTGTTTACTGAGATAGTTCGATACGTCTTGGCCAAAGTTAGGAGGTCGGCATGAGTCGGGTCATGGCCACCTGGAATTGACCTTTGAGGACGGCCTCGAGTTCACGCAGTACTCCGGCCGGTTTGTGTAAACGAATAGCGCCTACGTCATCAATTCAGTAGTCAAGCGCCCCAGACAGGAACCTGGGGTGAGGCCCCAGAAAACGCCCCTTGTGTCTTTCAGCTACTTACTCCCCCCCCCAACCTTGGGTTCAGGTTTTCATCTCCCCACCAACCCCCCCCCCAATCCAGTTCAATAGAGAAACGCCTTGTCACATAAGAGGGATCATGTTGCAACGGTGAGCCACACAGAGATCGATTGGTAGACCACTGACACGCAAGTGTACAACGTAAGGCCAGTGAGTCTCAAAACACGAGCCATCCGTAAATTAACATTGTCTCGGATAGCATGAAGAGACAGGATGATGGTCGTCATTCTTCCAATGGTGACACGTGGCCAGTACAATGCTTTTAGCATGTTGCAAACAAATGAGGTGTTGATGTACTAGTTCTGTATCCCATTACATAATATATAAATACTTACAATAAGGATCAACCAGTGAAGTTCATGGTAACCACCATTAAACGATCCCAACTCTCATTGATTTGACTCAAGTTTCAAGCGTATGAAGTGTTAGCAATATCGCTAATATGTTTGTACAATAAGAGACTTAAACAATAGAAAGAAAACGTTCATGATAGCTTGAACATGTTTCTGATATATTAAGACTTTCTTTAATGATCCTACATGTGGAAGAAAACCAACAGCCCCGAGCCTATAGCTCGTCATGGGTCTTCCCGGAAACCCCACTCAGGTCTCTCGCCCCGAGCCTAGTGCTCTTCATGGGTCTTCCTGGAAGACCCTCCCAGCTATCTGGCCCCCTCCCCCAAAAGGGAGGTAACAGCTGGGAACCCCCCGGAGCGGTCGCTTCTGAAGCGGCCACCTGGGAATCCAGGACAGAAAGTCGAAGATGCCTCCCACTAAGTTTGGCCTCACAAGGAGGGGTGGAATTTCCCTACTACGACCCGCTACCACTTTGGCGCCACCCCGGCAAAGCATTCGAGTCTCAATGGTTAGGACCGCCGCTTTGCTTTCTTTAATAAAATATTCGATTCTTTAAATATTTTGTAGGAAAAAGAAAAAAAATTTATTGGAGTTGTTAGTCTCAGCCTCGTGAAAATGTACTTAATGACCTTTTAACCCTTCCGTGACGTAGGGCGCCTACAAGAATGGTCCATTCATCTAAGTCCGGTGCAGGCTTTTCCAACGTCTTCCTCGTGCATCCAATACTTGGGGTCCTTTTGTATACAGCATTTGAGAAGCACTAGAACCAATGCAGCTAAGCCTCCTAAGAGTGGACTGTACTCGTATCTCTGGATGTAAGGGCTGGGCCGGGTACGTCAGCGATAACTGTTTCAGAGTGATAGCGAGTGGCCTCGAGTTCATGTGATACCATTGCCCAGTGAAACAAGTTACCAGAGCCGAACTACGCGAACAGGAACGATACTGGAGCCGAGAGAAGAACGGTACCACAGTCGGGTGAACCAAGAGCCGAGTGAACCAAGACACAAGAGACGAGTGAACCAAGACACAAGAGACGAGTGAACCAAGACACAAGAGACGAGTGAACCAAGACACAAGAGACGAGTGAACCAAGACACAAGAGATGAGTGAACCAAGACACAAGAGACGAGTGAACCAAGACACAAGAGACGAGTGAACCAAGACATAAGAGACGAGTGAACCAAGACACAAGAGACGAGTGAACCAAGACACAAGAGACGAGTGAACCAAGACACAAGAGCCGAGTGAACCAAGACACAAGAGACGAGTGAACCAAGACACAAGAGCCGAGTGAACCAAGACACAAGAGCCGAGTGAACCAAGACACAAGAGACGAGTGAACCAAGACACAAGAGACGAGTGAACCAAGACACAAGAGCCGAGTGAACCAAGACACAAGAGACGAGTGAACCAAGACACAAGAGCCGAGTGAACCAAGACACAAGAGCCGAGTGAACCAAGCCAAGAGCCAAGTGAACCAAGACAAGAGCCAAGTGAACCAAGACAAGAGCCAAGTGAACCAAGACACAAGAGCCGAGTGCACGACGATACCGTGGCAGAGTGCACGACGATACCGTGGCAGAGTGCACGACGATACCGTGGCAGAGTGCACGACGATACCGTGGCAGAGAGTGCGACGATACCAAGAGATACGGTGAGATCGTCCACAGCAAGCTACGTACATGTAAGAGAATATTTACCGCTGAGCTTGAGGTAACAAACTTGTGATTTCAAAACCAGTGAAGAAGAGCTAAAAAAAACATGTAACTTGTCCAAGTGATCACGTGATATCCTGATAACCACATACACGTCACATTTAACACATCACATTTAACACATCACATTTAACACATCACATTTAACACATAGCATTTAACACGTCACATTTAACACGTCACATTTAACACATCACATTTAACACATAGCATTTAACACGTCACATTTAACACATCACATTTAACACATTACATTTAACACATAGCATTTAACACATAGCATTTAACACATCACGCGTATAAATGCATTTTTTCCCTCCAAAATATATCTTTATAAACAAATTTAAACACTTCTCTTCTTTCACTTGTTGCGTGAGAAAAAAATAAAATGTTGAACCTCCCCCTAATGAATCCGCCGCTGACTGTAAGACATCTACAATTACAGATGTCAGCTGAATGTCGTGTATGAATGTATAAATAAAAGGTCAGTGTGGACATTAGACATTGAGTGCATAAAGGAAACAAAATAAACAGATGGAAGCTTGGCGTCCTGTGTTTTGATCCATTCGTTGCAAGACATTCTGTACAGAGAACAACAACAGAGGGGAACACCCATCTCGCTCATTGGTAAGTTACTGCCGGGTGTAGGACATTTACATTTTATATGAGGTACATCGAGACCTTTCAGACCACTGAGACCATTGAGACCTCTGAGACCACTGAGACCACTAAGACCACTGAGACCACTAAGACCACTAAGACCACTGAGACATCTAAGACCACTAAGACCACTAAGACCACTAAGACCACTAAGACCACTAAGACCACTGATACCACTAAGACCACTAAGACCACTAACACCACTGAGACATCTAAGACCACTAAGACCACTAAGACCACTAAGACCACTGAGACCACTAAGACCACTAAGACCACTGAGACATCTAAGACCACTAAGACCACTAAGACCACTAAGACCACTGAGACCACTAAGACCACTAAGACCACTAAGACCACTGAGACCACTGAGACCACTAAGACCACTAGGACCACTAAGACCACTAAGACCACTAGGACCACTAGGACCACTAAGACCACTGAGACCACTAGGACCATTAAGACCACTAAGACCACTGAGACCACTAAGACCACTAAGACCACTGAGACCACTGAGACCACTAAGACCACTAAGACCACTGAGACCACTAAGACCACTAGGACCACTAAGACCACTAAGACCACTAAGACCACTGAGACCACTAAGACCACTAAGACCACTAAGACCACTGAGACCACTAAGACCACTAGGACCACTAAGACCACTAAGACCACTAAGACCACTAGGACCACTAGGACCACTAAGACCACTGAGACCACTAGGACCATTAAGACCACTAAGACCACTAAGACCACTGAGACCACTGAGACCACTAAGACCACTAAGACCACTGAGACCACTGAGAACACTGAGACCACTAAGACCACTAGGACCACTAAGACCACTAAGACCACTAAGACCACTAGGACCACTAGGACCACTAAGACCACTGAGACCACTAGGACCACTAAGACCACTGAGACCATTAAGACCACTAAGACCACTAAGACCACTGAGACCACTAAGACCACTAAGACCACTAAGACCACTAAGACCACTAGGACCATTAAGACCACTAAGACCACTAAGACCACTAGGACCACTAGGACCACTGAGACCACTAGGACCACTAAGACCACTGAGACCACTAAGACCACTAGGACCACTGAGACCACTAAGAACACTAAGACCACTAAGACCACTAAGTTCACCTAAGACCACTAAGACCACTAAGACCACTAAGTTCACCTAAGAACACTAAGACCACTAAGACCACTAAGACCTTTAAGACCACTAAGACCACTAAGTTCACCTAAGACCACTAAGACCACTAAGACCACTAAGTTCACCTAAGACCACTAAGACCTTTAAGACCACTAAGACCACTAAGACCACTAAGACCTTTAAGACCACTAAGACCACTAAGACCACTAAGTTCACCTAAGACCACTAAGACCTTTAAGACCACTAAGACCACTAAGACCACTAAGTTCACCTAAGACCACTAAGACCACTAAGACCAATAAGACCACTAAGTTCACCTAAGACCACTAAGTTCACCTAAGACCACTAAGACCACTAAGACCACTAAGACCACTAAGACCACTAAGTTCACCTAAGACCACTAAGACCACTAAGACCACTAAGTTCACCTAAGACCACTAAGACCACTAAGACCAATAAGACCACTAAGTTCACCTAAGACCACTGAGACCACTAAGACCACTAAGACCACTGAGACCACTGAGACCTCTGAGACGTCTAAGACCACTGAGACCACTGAGACCACTAAGACCACTAAGACCACTGAGACCTCTGAGACGTCTAAGACCACTGAGACCACTAAGACCACTAAGACCACTGAGACCACTGAGACCTCTGAGACGTCTAAGACCACTGAGACCACTAAGACCACTAAGACCACTAAGATTACTAAGACCATTGAGACCACTAAGACCACTAAGACCACTAAGACCATTGAGACCACTAAGACCTCTGAGACACTAAGACCTCTGAGACCATTGAGACCTCTGAGACACTAAGACCTCTGAGACCATTGAGACCTCTGAGACACTAAGACCTCTGAGACCATTGAGACCTCTGAGACACTAAGACCACTGAGGCCATTGAGACCTCTGAGACACTAAGACCTCTGAGACCATTGAGACCTCTGAGACACTAAGACCACTGAGGCCATTGAGACCTCTGAGACACTAAGACCTCTGAGACCATTGAGGCCCCTGAGAACTCTGAAACCACTGAGACCTCTTGTAAATAATTGAGATTTGTCAATTTTGAAACAAGAAGTAGACTAAAAAAATAATAAATAAACTACAGAATACTTCCGGACGTCTGTTGCCGTATCTACCATCATCTCAACTCACCAACATGTTTGACTCCGGTATTCGTATACAATAACTTTCAGGTTGACATCGAATAAATCGTAAGTCCACTTTGAAAATGTACTTCAGTTGATATACACACAAGGTGCGCTTATACACACAAGTTGCGCTTGTACGCTGACTAACTGCATTTTTTAAATTCGTTTTGAAAAGGGGGAGGCTCAGAGGAGGCTCTTTTTTTTTAAACCGTAAGCATTATAAAAATCCTAACCTTGAATGCATATCTTAATTTTTGTATTTACTTCTAGCTATTTTCTGCATTGAACGTGAGATAAAAGCGTTTAATTTGTTTAAAAAAGAATTTTGGTTTATGTGTCTCAGTCCTCCAGGTTACATTAATTTAACATAAACTAGAAAGAAAACAAACGATTTGTTTTATTATTTCCCCACATCAAAAACCGTCTTTTTTTAAATAAGTATTTAACTATTTTTATACAAGGTTTTCGTAAAACAATTTTTTTCACCATTCATATAAAGGCAGTAATATGCTTTTAACTAATGTTTGGTAACATAAAATTGTAGATCTAAGCAAGTTTTGGTCTGGGTTAACTCCAGTAAGCAGAATTAAATTAATGTAGAATTTAACATGATCGAGTGAGACAAGTCTAAACAGAATACCTGGGTATTTGATTTAATATCTTAATGAAACTGTTCCATCGAATTACCCGGATATTCTCTAAAGGGATTTCCGCCTTGAAACGAGAAGGCTTATTGACTTTAGTGTCGGATCAAGTTTTGAATCTCAGGGCCCATTTTCTTTCAAAAGCGAAAAATTTTGCTACTAAAATTCAGTCGAAATAAAAGAATTCACTTGTAATTGCCAATAAAACTTTGCCGGAAAATGTGCTGCGCGTGCTCTAATGGCAGACTCGCGCATCAACCGGCGAAAAAACGTCTGCTAGGTAAAATTAGCACGGAAAGACGTCATTCTCTGGTCTAGATAGCTATTTATAGAATATAGGCCAGCTGAGGCCATGGGAATATAAGTAAACAGCATCTCTTCAAGATGTAAGACCTGAAGAAAGGGGGGGGGAGAGAAAAAACACCCCCCGCCTCCCCCCCAGGAGAAAACTTTGTTAGAATGGGGATAGATGGGCGGAAATCGCTGGCGGCGGCTGATGATATACAGAGGTGTATATTGGTGTTATAACACTTGTACAGGGATTACAAGGGGTGTTATAGCATTTGTACAGGGATTACAAGGGGTGTTATAGCATTTGTACAGGGGTGTTGCAGGGGTGTTAAAGCTCTTGTACTATGGTGTTATAGAATCAGTCGAGTGTAAATGGTGCACTAAAGGGTTATTGAAGTAAATAGAGATAATAATAATAATAATAATAATAACGCAACAAAGTTAAAAATATATTTACACTCGCTGGGGAATTTGAATTGGAAAGTTGTAAATGTGGGGCCAAAGGATTCAGTTCAATTCTATTTGTTCTGCTCATGTTGAGTTTTTGGGATTTGGGAAACAAGTGGGTCTGAATTTAGATACAGAAATAACTGCAACACTCACACACACACACACTAACACACACACACACACCTATCAGATGTATGTTGTACTAAACGTTACCTGCACTCTTACACTGACCTTGTGCGGCCCATTTTGAATCCTAGCTGCAAATGTTTATAAGACGTCTAAGCGGGGCACTAACACATTATAATATATTATAGCATGCGCAGGTTTACTCGCTTTTACAGCAATGATGGATTGAGATTGTGGAAGTGTCCATTACGCGGTGCGATAAAAAATTATTTTCGAAGCGGCTGAAGTTTGATTCGTTGACTGATGTTGTGTTTGTGGTAGTGCTAGGTTTAACCCTGTGGTTGGTTTAACCCTGTGGTTGGTTTAACCCTGTGGTTGGTTTAACCCTGTGGTTGGTTTAACCCTGTGGTTGGTTTAACCCTGTGGTTGGTTTAACCCTGTGGTTGGTTTAACCCTGTGGTTGGTTTAACCCTGTGGTTGGTTTAACCCTGTGGTTGGTTTAACCCTGTGGTTGGGGTAACCCTGTGGTTGGTGAAACCCTGTGGTTGGTGTAACCCTGTGGTTGGTGTAACCCTGTGGTTGGTGTAACCCTGTGGTTGGGGTAACCCTGTGGTTGGTGTAACCCTGTGGTTGGTGTAACCCTGTGGTTGGTGTAACCCTGTGGTTGGGGTAACCCTGTGGTTGGTTTAACCCTGTGGTTGGTGTAACCCTGTGGTTGGTGTAACCCTGTGGTTGGTTTAACCCTGTGGTTGGGGTAACCCTGTGGTTGGGGTAACCCTGTGGTTGGTGTAACCCTGTGGTTGGGGTAACCCTGTGGTTGGTGTAACCCTGTGGTTGGTGCACAATAACCAGGACAAGTAAGTTCTCGCTCAGAGACGTCCCGAGGGTTGGTGTCACCTGGTGTGGTAGCTCATGGTGTCACTAGGGTTGGTGTCACCCAGTGCGGTAGCTCATGGTGTCACTAGGGTTGGTGTCACCCAGTGTGGTAGCTCATGGTGTCACTAGGGTTGGTGTCACCCAGTGTGGTAGCTCATGGTGTCACTAGGGTTGGTGTCACCCAGTGCGGTAGCTCATGGTGTCACTAGGGTTGGTGTCACCCAGTGTGGTAGCTCATGGTGTCACTAGGGTTGGTGTCACCCAGTGCGGTAGCTCATGGTGTCACCTCATTAGGATTTATTCCTTTAAACCTCCTCCGAGTATACCAATGCCAAATAACTGGAACAATCAGAATTGTACACGTTGGTGTCACCCGGTGCGATCCGCACCCCTGCACCCGTCTAGTTACACCTATGTTCTCACTGAGTCTTCATTGCCTGTGATGACGTTAGAGTTAGTCCTTTAGACTTTAGAGATTTGTGTGACAATATTTCACGGCGATTACTTGCCTGTACAAAGATGCTGCTTATTTTGTTAAGTATTTCTTCCCCTCTGCCTCTAGTCAACTAATGAGAGCGACCAAGGCCACGGGAATAGTGCAAGACCAAGAACACATCATAGACACGCCAGCTTCTAACTGCTAACATTACCACACGTGCTAAATTTAGATAAGCGTTCTTCTATGTTATTGAAGAGCACGTGGGTTAGTTAGTTTTTGTGTCTAATAGATAGAAGATACCTAACAACAGAGGCGTAGCTACAATATGTTTTCACAAAGGGACACACAATTAAATCCCCCCCTTTTAATCTTACCTATAGATCACTTATTCTAATGTGACCTATTATAATTATAAATCCTCAGTTTGATGCCCATGTATCTTGGCGCCCCTGTATCTTTGCGCCCCTGTATCTTGGCGCCCCTGTATCTTGGCACCCGAGGACTTACGAACCCCCGCAACCTTTTCAACGCCACTGCATAATGAAGCGCCGGAGAAGGTCTAAAACAAAAGTGGGCGAGGGGCGAACGCTGGAAATATTACTGAGACTGGCACAACGAATTCAGTTCTGATACAATAAACTGATGAATTATCCTTGAACCAACACAAGAAATGAACCAGCTCTTGGCCAAGTATCTCATATCATTAGTCACGGGGCCGGGAGGCCAGCCAAAACAAAGATGAGGAACAAAGAGGAGAGGAAGGTCTGTGAGTGGAAGAATACAGATGGAGGTGGAAGAGGGGAGGAAGGTCAGTGAGTGGAAGAATACAGATGGAGGTGGAAGAGGGGAGGAAGGTCAGTGAGTGGAAGAATACAGATGGAGGTGCTAGGGAGGTGAAATAAAAGGACAAGGGACAAGGGTGAGGTGGGGAGGGGAAAGTTATTAAAAGAACCTGGCAGCAGACAAACGTGTAAGAAGTTGGGGGTATTGGGGAGTAGGGTATTTATATGTTCTATTTATAGATGGATTGAACAAGAGGAGATAAAGGGAGGTATTGGGGACAGGGTATTTATATGTTCTATTTATAGATGGATTGAACAAGAGGAGATAAAGGGAGGTATTGGGGACAGGGTATTTATATGTTCTATTTATAGATGGATTGAACAAGAGGAGATAAAGGGAGGTATTGGGGACAGGGTATTTATATGTTCTATTTATAGATGGATTGAACAAGAGGAGATAAAGATTTGAAAAAAAGATATACAAATGGTGGTTGGGGAGGGTGCGGGGGTTGAGTGAGTAATTATCAAAGGAAATGATCGTCTGTTGAAGTTTAGAGGCAGAAAGGAGAGGAAAGAGGTCTCGATTGACTTGTGAAGAGAGGAAAATTGAGAAAAGGGGTCAAAGTAGCGAGAGAGTGGGGAAAGAAAGAACGTGCCGAGTGTTCGGGGAAGCCAGGAGCTAGCGCTAATGGGTTATGTGTTACGTCCAACCCATGCTTGCTATAAATAGAACTTTAGCATGTCCAGCTGAGTGAGACCCGTTGTCAGGTGAGTGAGACCCGTTGTCAGGTGAGTGAGACCCGTTGTCAGGTGAGTGAGACCCGTTGTCTGGTGAGTGAGACCCGTTGTCTGGTGAGTGAGACCCGTTGTCTGGTGAGTGAGACCCGTTGTCTGGTGAGTGAGACCCGTTGTCTGGTGAGTGAGACCCGTTGTCTGGTGAGTGAGACCCGTTGTCTGGTGAGCAATTTGAACTTCCTCTGGTCGACTCTTCAGTTTAACTGTGCAATGCAATCGTCCACGAGCCCAAACAATATAACACAACGAGATGTTTTAAGTGTATCATCGTCTAGTTGTCGAATCTCAACGTTGATTGCCTCATAACATTGATCATTATTGGTGTACTAAAGAAAGAAAGTTCAATTGTGTGAGTTCTTTTTGTATTATGGGATACAATAGGTGTGTCATCCGATTGCTATGTCGTCTAATTGTTTTTGTGAACTCAACAGTGTCAAGTCGGTAAAGACTAAGTTGTAAAAACTGTTAGTGAGCTAGCTACAACTATTTCGAACCAAAAAGAGGGCATCTCTGAACGGTGAACACAAAATCAACCTGGAAACTTGTCATGTGAGCTGGAAAAAGAAAATGGGAGACGTAGACTGATGAGTTGATGTGACTTAAAACTCAGGGTACGTAGCCGTGTATTCATGGCACCGCCTTGTCTCAACGGCTCGATAACACATTACGGCGTGCTGAACAGCGGCCCAGTCTTGGCTCCGGCGCCGTATATGCTGAACAGCGGTCTAGTCTTGGCTCCGGCGCCGTATATGCTGAACAGCGGCCCAGTCTTGGCTCCGGCGCCGTAAAAATAGAAAGTTAGCATCGTAAGGTTATTTTGGTTTGTTGTTTTTGTTTTTCAATCGTGTCTTTTTTTTTGTGTGTGTTAAAGTTCAACTCTAAATATAAATGACTTATCGCTATTTACAGGCAAACAGTTGTTATTCTCTCGAGTCGATAATAATAACGTCGCCACATCCGACTCATATTCAGATATGAAACACATCTACCTATATCGTACACACCGCACCGTAATGTTTGTTAGTCGATGTGGTTTTCTGATTGGTCAGCTCATACACCCCGACCTGACAAAACCTAGCTGTATTGTTCCATGTTAAAACGGCTGTGTAACACTCGCCTCCGTCTAGAGCCCCAGAAGATTGACTTCATTTGACGACTTAAACAAAAATACTTGACGTCAATGAGAAGGTTGGTATTATTCATAAATTGTTCATAACCCCACATTGTAGTCCTTGAACGTGAACTTCCCCGCTCTCCGACCTCGCCACTCTTGATTGGTGGAGACTTGAAGCCGCTCTTCTTTGATTGGATAAAGTGTCAACTTCTGGGTACGACGTCATAGCAGGAGAACGCTGCATAAATATGAATTCAACTTAAGATAGCGGCAACTCATTGACTGGGTCTGTGGTCTCAGGATAACGTGCAGGAGGCCTATCGACCTGATGGGGTCAGGAGATACTTCTTTATATCTATTTTCTATACCAATAGGCTATCTGGGCATTTCCAATAAAATAATGTTCAGACTCTCACTTTTCGCTTCACTGGTTTAAAGGTAACAAAATAGTGATCTTGTAAGAAAATATATGACATAATTTGAAAAGTTGTCTCCTTATTGGCTGCCTTCATATCGATCTAGGGTAAACGACTAGAGTTTAATTTCATTAATCCCATCAATGCAAAGTTACGTTATTAAATAATCATTGCCTCCCAGTATTATTTTGAGGACCACTGTGTGTACCAAACGCCGTAGACGGGACAACTCTCTTTGTGTTCGCCCATGACATTTTCAATACTCTTATTAGTTACCATGTCAAGGGGAGACAAGCATTATTGTATTATTACCTCTTGACCTTTCACCCATCTGCCGTATCAATGGTTCTCAATACGGAACCTTTCAATATTTAAAAAAATTAATAATAACACTGAAATTTCAAGTGGGACCATTAACACCCAGTACAAGCCAACATATGAGTTCGTCATATGTTTTCTCATATAACATAAACCTGATTTAAACAATGATATTTCCTCCTGCCAACCCCCCTACCCCGTGGTGAGGGGAGGCAAGCCCCCAGCTCACACATCTTCAATATTTGACATTTGTCTAGGCACCCCAGCAGACGGCACGCCAGCACGTGAACAACGGCAGTGAGCACATCTGATTACCTGGCGCCTCACCTGAGCCCCCAAATTACACCCCACGCCAGGCTAAGTGCGAGGAACACCGGGGGGGGGGAAGGGGTGAGGGGGGGGGGACAAAAGGAATTTAGTGGTGGAATCAATTACAGCCAGACATCGGGTCTTCTGGTGAACTTAAAGATTCCCCAATGAAGAGAAGTCAGTTTATCACTTACAATGAAGAAGATTCGAGGTGAGGCAGTTGAAGAATTTATCTTTGAATACTCGACCAAAGGACATTGTTGGATGGGAAATTGTTGGCTGGGACATCTGGAGTAGGACATTGTTGGGTAGGACATCTGAGGTAGGACATTGTTGGATGGGACATCTGGAGTAGGACATTGTTGGTTAGGACATCTGGGGTAGGACATTGTTGGGTAGGACATGTGGGGTAGGACATTGTTGGGTAGGACATTGTTGGGTAGGACATTGTTGGGTAGGACATTGTTGGGTAGGACATTGTTGGATGGGACATCTGGAGTAGCACATTGTTGGGTGGGACATTGTTGGGTGGGACATTGTTGGGTAGGACATTGCTGGGTAGGACATTTTTGGGTGGGAAATTGTTGGTGGGACATTATTGGGTGGGAAATTGTTGGGTGGGACATTATTGGGTGGGAAATTGTTGGGTGGGACATTATTGGGAAGGGGCGCGGTGGTCGAGTAGCAGCGCACTCCCTGTCGTACAGAAAGTCACGGGTTCGAGTCTCCGTGAAGGCAGAGTCTTGTTCTCGAGGCTAAGGGCGTCCCTGAGTCCAGCTTCGAATGGGTACCCGACATAAGTTGGGAAAGTAAAGGCGGCTGGGCATTGTACTAGCCACACAATCACGTCGTATGCCGTGGCTACAAAAACTTGTGAACGCTGCTTCACTTTCCCCGTAGGCCAACATGGTCTTTAATTTACATTGTTGGATGAGTCATCTGGGGTACAACAAGCGGGGTTATGATAAATCGGAACTTCAACTATGAACAAACGAGTTAACAATTCACCCGATTGTTTATGTGGGTGGGCCTGTAGTTGTTTGACCCCTTTTAGAAACCTAAACGAATTTTTCAGGTTAACTTCAGTTAAATCCTCGATCGAGAGTTATTCTGTCTTCCTGAATAAACATTTGCCGTCACACCCTTCAGTCTAGCAATAGATGATTCTCCAACTATAAACCCAGCTAGTGTTGTGGTCTATCAAGCGTGAAATAACAAAAACAAACAGCGATCACACTAAGCTGGCTACCAGCTGCTGGGCTGAGGTCAAGATGCTTTTGTGAGATCGTGTTTCAGGTCAGCTTGCCCCGTGCCGGTACGGTGACAGCCTCTGGTCATGCATGGCTAAGGACGTGGCCGCGTGACTGAATTATAACATGGTATGGGTCATATTCCACACACACGCAGAAATAGAAAAACAAACCAGCATTTGCCATTTCTCTCACCATATAATACAAGAGATGATCGTATGACATTGGTGACTACAAATAACTACCCACACAATGGTGACTACAAACAACTTCCCACACAATGAGGGCAACAAACAACTTCCAGTGGCGTAGCTGGGGGGGGGGCGGTCCGCCCCGGGCGGCACACATTTAGAGGGCGGCATTTGTGGGTATTATAAAAGTAAAGCCATTTCCGACAACCGCCCTTATTCTTTTGAAGGCGGAAAACCAAGGTCAAACAAAAATATTCGTAATTTCGAGCTTTAATTAACGGGTCGCACAACATTTGTTTGATTACATAGTGGTTGTTATAACTAACGCAAACCCATTAAAAAAATTAAGATTGCTAAAAATGTATTGATTATTGATCGGTATACGACCTAAGTAACTTTCTTGAGGCATTAAAAAAAGTATCTTGTATTTTTAAAGTGTGTATTTATGCGGCGTCTTTTATTACTGCTTACATAAATATGGCATGCAATGGTAAAAATGTTTCCCACCTTTACTTCGCTTCAATTGCAATTATTTATTCATGTTTATTAATTTAGAAAATCCATCATGAGATTGACTTAATGGCCATTCATAAATGACATCACGCTATTGTGGCTGATATTTCACCCCTCCCCCCTCATCACACATCGTCATAAAAACTTAGACCCCTTTTTCAATATGATGTCACAAAGCTATGATGCCCCCCCCCCAAATAAAAAAACGTATTTTCTATTTGAAAATTAGCATGTTTCAAGTCATTTTTGGTCATTTAAGTTTGTTTTTAGTTTAAGGCTGCACTATAATATCGTAACACGCGTGAAGCCATTTAAAACGTCATTAAATAAAGTGTCAGTAATCAACTATTTAAGTGAAACTGTTATTTAAAGTTGCGCGTTTTGATGTGACGTCACATTGATTAAATACACCCCCCTCGTCACAAATGTGTGAATCCCTCCCCCAGGTGCGTGACGTTATTTATGGACGGCCTCTAAAAAGGGCGTCAAATTGGGGACCGCCCCGGGCGGCAAAAGTTATAGCTACGCCACTGTCAACTACCCACACAATGAGGGCTACAAACAACTTCCCACACAATGACGACTACAAATAACTACCCACACAATGAGGGCTTCAAACAACTTTCCACACAATAGTGACTACAAACAACTACCAACACAATGACGACTACAAACAACTTCCCACACAATGGCGATGGTGTCAAGTGAGCGCCATCCACTAAAGCTACAAAACATGCACGTATGGCGCTTTATCTTGATAAGAAAACTCAATTAGTGCCAACTCACCCCGCCCACCGGCCCACCCCCGCTCCACCTCAACACTTATCTTCACGCCTCTGAACAATGATGATATTTAAATGCCTCATTTTACCCCGATCATTTATATGAAATCGTAATTTTATTCACGTAGAATAAAAGAATGGTGTCCAGCGCATTTGGAGACTATAGAATGTGGCCCTCACGCCAATTGACTACAGAATGTGGCCCTCACGCCAATTGACTACAGAATGTGGCCCTCACGCCAATTGACTACAGAATGTGGCCCTCACGCCAATTGACTACAGAATGTGGCCCTCACGCCAATTGACTACAGAATGTGGCCCTCACGCCAATTGACTACAGAATGTGGCCCTCACGCCAATTGACTACAGAATGTGGCCCTCACGCCAATTGACTACAGAATGTGGCCCTCACGCCAATTGACTACAGAATGTGGCCCTCACGCCAATTGACTACAGAATGTGGCCCACACGCCAATTGACTACAGAATGTGGCCCTCACGCCAATTGACTACAGAATGTGGCCCCACGCCAATTGACTACAGAATTTGGCCCCCACGCCAATTGACTACAGAATGTGGCCCCCACGCCAATTGACTACAGAATGTGGCCCTCACGCCAATTGACTACAGAATGTGGCCCTCACGCCAATTGACTACAGAATGTGGCCCTCACGCCAATTGACTACAGAATGTGGCCCTCACGCCAACTGACTACAGAATGTGGCCCTCACGCCAATTGACTACAGAATGTGGCCCTCACGCCAATTGACTACAGAATGTGGCCCTCACGCCAATTGACTACAGAATGTGGCCCTCACGCCAATTGACTACAGAATGTGGCCCACACGCCAATTGACTACAGAATGTGGCCCTCACGCCAATTGACTACAGAATGTGGCCCCACGCCAATTGACTACAGAATTTGGCCCCCACGCCAATTGACTACAGAATGTGGCCCCCACGCCAATTGACTACAGAATGTGGCCCTCACGCCAATTGACTACAGAATGTGGCCCCCACGCCAATTGACTATAGAATGTGGCCCTCACGCCAATTGACTACAGAATGTGGCCCCCACGCCAATTGACTACATAATGTGGCCCCCACGCCAATTGACTACAGAATGTGGCCCTCACGCCAATTGACTACAGAATGTGGCCCTCACGCCAATTGACTACAGAATGTGGCCCTCACGCCAATTGACTACAGAATGTGGCCCCCACGCCAATTGACTACAGAATGTGGCCCTCACGCCAATTGACTACAGAATGTGGCCCCCACGCCAATTGACTACAGAATGTGGCCCCCACGCCAATTGACTACAGAATGTGGCCCCCACGCCAATTGACTACAGAATGTGGCCCTCACGCCAATTGACTACAGAATGTGGCCCCCACGCCAATTGACTATAGAATGTGGCCCTCACGCAAATTGACTACAGAATGTGGCCCCCACGCCAATTGACTACAGAATGTGGCCCCCACGCCAATTGACTACAGAATGTGGCCCCCACGCCAATTGACTATAGAATGTGGCCCTCACGCCAATTGACTACAGAATGTGGCCCCCACGCCAATTGACTACAGAATGTGGCCCCCACGCCAATTGACTACAGAATGTGGCCCCCACACTACCTGCCAGGATAAACCGATGTCCAAACTGAAGATGACAGTGTGACGCTCAACCAAGCTTTAAAGGGAATTTAAAGTCTGCACTTGGATAACATTTTTCTTTAAATCAAAAACTAAAAATACTTGACTTGATATAATACTTGACTTGATAAAATACTTGACTTGATATATTACTTGACTTTATATAATATTTGACTTGATATAATACTTGACTTGATATAATACTTGACTTGATATAATACTCGAGTCTCACCAGAACAACTTAGTTATAGTGAGAATTACAGTCACCTCTCAGTTTAAACTTTTAGTTGTGACCGTCCCCACATCCCATGGCACCTCCCTCACTGCCATGCCCCTCCCCACATCCCTCCCCACATCCCATTGCCCCTCCCTCATTGCCACGCCCCTCCCCCTCCCTGGGGTTACTAGCCTCACAATACAGAATCATTACTAATACATCAGTGTTCGTGGTTTGAATCCAATACATGTAGCTTGAGTTTCAAGTCTGGTATATCAGAGGAAACAAACACATGTATTGTCAATAACTGCCACATACACCTCTACATCCATCACTGCCACATACACATCTACATCCATCACTGCCACATACACCTCTACATCCATCACTGCAACATACACCTCTACATCCATCACTGCCCCATACACCTCTATATCCATCACTGCCACATACACCTCTACATCCATCACTGCAACATACACCTCTACATCCATCACTGCAACATACACCTCTACATCCATCACTGCAACATACACCTCTACATCCATCACTGCAACATACACCTCTACATCCATCACTGCAACATACACCTCTACATCCATCACTGCAACATACCCCCATACACCAATCACTGTTACATACACATATAGATCTAACTGTATTTACTCGCCCATTTACCCTATCCACTCTCATTACACCTCATATATCATACACTCTTCCAGGTGTATATTATTTCTCACACATTGTTTTCTCTCAGACATTATTTTGTTTTCTTTAACATTTTTTTTAACTACGCAGAGATTCGATTTTCACTTCAAGCAAAACCCTAACGCGGTGGTCTCCCTGACTGACTACACCACATAAATTCCTATCTCACCCAGAGACAACAGACAGGCCGTGCACCTTGCTCATCCCTCCCCATCACACACCGCCACAATTTACGGTGCGCATATCATCCGATGCGTTGCTAATCGCGTGCCTCATCCGGGTCATACGATGATCTCTGCGACGATAGAAAAGGAATCGATTGTCCGTGGCCAGGCGCTGAGAGTGAAAGGAGATATGAGAATATACAAGAACATTTCCGGCCTCCAACTCTCAGTTGTAGGATCCACGCAACCCTGTAACGCTAAAATAGTCTTTAACCAACATTGCATATTGCTATGTTGTTGAAGTTGTACAAAGTGCGAGGCGGTATTGCAGCGTCTGTGCACGATCTCGGAACATGGTTTGTGCAGACGACTCGATGAGACTTTTACACTGAAGAATTTTAACTGGATTAATAAAATAAGTTGAGAAAAGTATAGCCACAGAAAGATTTATAAACCAAATAATTAGAAGAATAGAGCCCCCCGACTGACAATCTTAAAGAATTTTCTGTATTGACCAGCGGCTGACATTCACATACAGATATTCAGGGAGCTTTTAAAAATTGTTGAAATGGACCACGTGATCTCAGGCCATCACATAGCCAGCCAGTTCGTGCCTCGCTTTACTTACATCACACGAAAATATTGCTTGGAATATAGAGAATTCAGAGCTGTAGGGCCGGGCCGAGCAAAGCAATAGAAACACACACAAATCTATTGGAAGGGTACGAATGACATAGTTGCTCTCTGATGATGTTTTACATGGTAAAAGTTACCGAACAAAACAAAATACAAAGAATAAACTGTTCCAAGACGAATACTAACTTTTTATTTTTTCCCAACCCAACCATAGATTTTTATCTAACAAAACTGAAGACAACCATACGTTAGGTAACTAACAAAACCGAACACAAACCTTAGTGCTTGCGAAACGAACCCTAACTTCAGTTTGCCCCTCCCCCCCCCCAACCACGCGTGACTTGAAGGCGTTACAGAATCAAAAATTAAAATTACCCAGAAGCCATCCCGTACTTGAGATTTTGCGGACCCCGAGTTCTGCCTACCACCTCTGATATGTCTCGTCTCCTTGAAACAGCTGGCAAAAACTTGATTATTTTATTAGCATCAAAGTCTTAACACCCCATCCGATATGGGAGAATGGTGTGGAGTGACGTCATATTGCTCCTTGAGATATCCTGCCTCAGACCCGTCAATGTTAAAATACAACGCAGGCGAAAAATAAAAACGCTGAAAAATGGAACTATCAAATATCAGGTAAAACTTTAGTGCAGCAGGAAATAGTGTTTGGAACCCGCAATGCTGGAGTCGATGAATCCCTGAATCCAGCTGTTCCGAACATCGGTTTTGTGATCTGTTCCGGAATGTGTTAGTTAATGTTTGATATTGAATCTCAAATCTCAAGTATACGAATGGTAAATTAAGACGAAGCCTTATGAGCATTGCGTGAAGAGTATCAGGGGCGGTAAGCTGAGGAGGGAGAGAAGATGGCTGGGGTTGGTTGTGGTGCCATGAGTGATGTGACATTTCCATGCAACGGTTCTCAAATATGCTTCAGTGACACTGGTTGTGGTGAATGCTGGGACATTTCATACAGTGGTTCTCAAATATGCTTCAGTGACACTGGTTGTGGTGATGGCTGTGACATTTCATACAGTGGTTCTCAAATATGCTTCAGTGACACTGGTTGTGGTGAATGCTGGGACATTTCATACAGTGGTTCTCAAATATGTTTCAGTGACACTGGTTGTGGTGAATACTGGGACATTTCATACAGTGGTTCTCAAATATGTTTCAGTGACACTGGTTGTGGTGAATGCTGGGACATTTCCCTAGACTGGTTCACAAATATGCTTCATTGACACGATGAGACCGTTAAAGTGTAAGCTTAGGACGTGCGTGAAGATCTTCTGTTTGCAGGCCTCACTTACACACACACACACACCAGCACCACCACTACCAAAAGATAAGACACGCTGGAAAAAGCACGTGCTGTGAGTTCACGAAACTTTTTACCTGTAAGGGGGCGGGGCTTGCATAATTGTACGGGTGACGGACAACGTCAGTTACAGGACTGACATGAGGGGTGGAGGTGTTAGGTGTGCTGTGTGCTACATCCATAGGGTGTGTATTTGGCACGGTCGGAGAGCTGGGGTGCCGGGCGGGGAGCGTAACGTGGGAGTCAAAATGCAGACCGCAGGGGAGAAGTGCCGGATAAACTTGAACTTTTTGCTGCCATTGTCTTGTAGCTGTAGGATGTAGAGGTTTAGTTCCAAGAAAACACCGTCGACTCAGTTGTATGGCGCAATAAATGATTCCCCTAACTTCCAGTAGACACGGAGCACAGAATGTTCAAACGTTCGTCGGACAAATATTTGGTTCAAGCATAAATCAAACGATTTGAAGAAACGTTCAGTTTGTAAGTTTAAGCTATAGGTGAGCCAGGACTTTGGGGTGGGGGTTGGGGGGTTAGGTGGGGGGTAGGGGTGGGGGTGGTGGAGTATATTTGATTGCAATGGAGGAAACTGTAACGAACGTTGATCTGCTTCTAAGAGGTGGGGGTGGTGGGGAGATTATTGGGTTCTTGGAGATGCGGAGACAACAGTGCAAAGAACTTCGTGTTTGTTTTTTGGATGGCACAGAGCTTGCACAAAAATTGCCAACATCGAAGACCTTGAAAAACTAAGAATTCAATCTGAGGTTTTACATCACTGAAAAATTATGTGTGGACTTAAAAAGTCTTAGATCTGGAATAGTGTAAATACAAAACAAATGTTTCACTATACATGATCTAACCAGACCTTCACAGCTAAGAAATGTCACTCGCATGCATGAACACCTGTCAACTTTAGGGAATTAACATGAACTTCATTTCACGCAAAGTTCATGTCCCCATGGATCTACAATCTACGAGATTTGAAATTGTTTACATATTTAAGTTGAAAATAATTGCAACAAGTTCAAGGAAATATCTAAGGGATAGAATGGGGATCTGTAGCAATAAGCATCAATAAACTTTCCGACTTTATCGGTTTATATTTGTGATGTGTCTGGTTTAGTTTAAACGCTGCGGACGTAGTTTAGAACCTGCTAACGTAGTTTAGAAGCTGCTAATGTAGTTTAGAAGCTTCTAACGTAGTTTAGAAGCTGCTAATGTAATTAAGAAGCTGACAACGTAGTTTAAATGATGCTACCGTTATAGTTTAGAAGCTGCTAACGTAGTTTGGAAGCTGCTAACGTAGTTTAGAAGCTGCTAACGTAGTTTAGAAGCTGCTAACGTAGTTTAGAAGCTGCTAACGTAGTTTAGAAGCTGCTAACGTAGTTTAGAAGCTGCTAACGTAGTTTAGAAGCTGCTAACGTAGTTTAGAAGCTGCTAATGTAGTTTAAATGATGCTAACGTAGTTTAGAAGCTGCTAACGTAGTTTAGAAGCTGCTAACGTAGTTTAGAAGCTGCTAATGTAGTTTAGAAGCTGCTAACGTAGTTTAGAAGCTGCTAGCTTATAGTTTAGGCGCTTGACTGAGATTTCAGAAATTAAATTTCTTCAATGCCCGTGTCCTTCTCTTCTGTCTTGATTTATTATCAGCCCCATGTTCCGTTTTCAAGCCAAAGTCAAACATCCTGTTGTTCTAAAGGGGAGGGTCGGGGATGTGACAGTTCATCCTGTTGTTCTAGGGGTGAGGGTCGGGGATGTAACAGTTCATCATGTTGTTCTAGAGGTGAGGGTCAGGGATGTGACAGTTCATCCTGTTGTTGTAGAGGTAAAGGTCGGGGATTTGACAGTTCAAGTGACATAGCAATAGAAATAAAGGTGATTTAGTGCACCATGGTGAGAGTGAGTTAGTCGTTAGGACTTGGAAACTAATGACATTAACGGCAACTACAAAAATGGCGATATATCCACGACTCTTATAAATGGACCCTGACTGTCAGAGATTGACAATCAGAGGAGGCCATCCAGTCAGAGATTGACAATCAGAGGCGGGCGTCTAGTCAGACGTTAGTGACTACTAGAGGCGGCCGTCCAGTCAGACGTTAGTGACTACTAGAGGCGGCCGTCCAGTCAGACGTTAGTGACTACTAGAGGCGGCCGTCCAGTCAGACGTTAGTGACTACTAGAGGCGGCCGTCCAGTCAGACGTTAGTGACTACTAGAGGCGGCCGTCCAGTCAGACGTTAGTGACTACTAGAGGCGGCCGTCCAGTCAGACGTTAGTGACTACTAGAGGCGGCCGTCCAGTCAGACGTTAGTGACTACTAGAGGCGGCCGTCCAGTCAGACGTTAGTGACTACTAGAGGCGGCCGTCCAGTCAGACGTTAGTGACTACTAGAGGCGGCCGTCCAGTCAGACGTTAGTGACTACTAGAGGCGGCCGTCCAGTCAGACGTTAGTGACTACTAGAGGCGGCCGTCCAGTCAGACGTTAGTGACTACTAGAGGCGGCCGTCCAGTCAGACGTTAGTGACTACTAGAGGCGGCCGTCCAGTCAGACGTTAGTGACTACTAGAGGCGGCCGTCCAGTCAGACGTTAGTGACTACTAGAGGCGGCCGTCCAGTCAGACGTTAGTGACTACTAGAGGCGGCCGTCCAGTCAGACGTTAGTGACTACTAGAGGCGGCCGTCCAGTCAGACGTTAGTGACTACTAGAGGCGGCCGTCCAGTCAGACGTTAGTGACTACTAGAGGCGGCCGTCCAGTCAGACGTTAGTGACTACTAGAGGCGGCCGTCCAGTCAGACGTTAGTGACTACTAGAGGCGGCCGTCCAGTCAGACGTTAGTGACTACTAGAGGCGGCCGTCCAGTCAGACGTTAGTGACTACTAGAGGCGGCCGTCCAGTCAGACGTTAGTGACTACTAGAGGCGGCCGTCCAGTCAGACGTTAGTGACTACTAGAGGCGGCCGTCCAGTCAGACGTTAGTGACTACTAGAGGCGGGCGTCCAGTCAGACGTTAGTGACTACTAGAGGCGGCCGTCCAGTCAGACGTTAGTGACTACTAGAGGCGGCCGTCCAGTCAGACGTTAGTGACTACTAGAGGCGGGCGTCCAGTCAGACGTTAGTGACTACTAGAGGCGGCCGTCCAGTCAGACGTTAGTAACTCTATTAGAGACAATGTCCGCCTGCAGTATCTTCAGTATACATTTCCGTGTTAAAAGTTGTTAACTACAGTTCAAAAATGGTTATATCGAAGGTATTTTTTAAATTGCTTTATTTTTTAAATTGCCCTTTAAATAACAACGTTAAAATAGAGTATTTTCCTCTGAGATGTAAAAGTACTTTCAGTGTGATACAGCATTGAACTGACGCCGCCTGTACAACAGATATGTTTCTACTAAGCGTACGCCAGTGGGAGAATTCGGTCTTGTTTATAACGTGGTATAGACAAACACAAAGAGCATATAAATATTGACTTGAATTAGCACCGGTACGGTGGGTGTCTAGGTGGATGGTACGGTGGGGGTCTAGGTGGATGGTACGGTGGGGGTCTAGGTGGATGGTACGGTGGGGGTCTAGGTGGATGGTACGGTGGGGGTCTAGGTGGATGGTACGGTGGGGGTCTAGGTGGATGGTACGGTGGGGGTCTAGGTGGATGGTACGGTGGGGGTCTGGGTGGATTGTATAACGGTGGGGGTCTTGGTGGATTGTATAACGGTGGGGGTCTAGGTGGATTGTATAACGGTGCGGGTCTAGGTGGATTGTATAACGGTGGAGGTCTAGATGTATTGTATAACGGTGGGGGTCTAGGTGGATTGTATAACGGTGGGGGTCTGGGTTGTCGGTGTGGGTTGGTGTGGGTTGTCGGTGTTGAATGTTATGGGATAAATCTTGTCCCATGTCTTTGCATGGCCTGGGTAACGGTGAGTGACCACATTTTAAAAAGCTCCACTCTTGTAAGGCCTGAATGGGCATCTGTCGAGAGTGGCAACCTTCTGTCGAGAGTGGCAACCTTCTGTCGAGAGTGGCAACCTTCTGTCGAGAGTGGCAACCTTCTGTCGAGAGTGGCAACCTTCTGTCGAGAGTGGCAACCTTCTGTCGAGAGTGGCAACCTTCTGTCGAGAGTGGCAACCTTCTGTCGAGAGTGGCAACCTTCTGTCGAGAGTGGCAACCATCTGTCGAGAGTGGCAACCTTCTGTCGAGAGTGGCAACCATCAGTTGGTCCCCAGGATTCAATACAGATAGAAAGTAGAAAGCAACGTCCAGCTTCCCGTCCGATATTGGCAAATCCATATCCGTAGGTCACGTGACCATAAGTGCAATAGACAATAACAATAACTGACTTCGTTCAGAACGTTTGACTTAAGGCATCGTGCACTTAACATTTCGGGAGAATCCATCCAACTAGGCACCAAGTCAAGCGTGAAAACCTTCAAAGTACGGCACGCTTAGATCTGGAGTCTACCGACCTATCAATTACTGACCCACAATTCGCACAGTCAATCCTTTCCCCGTTGGCGCAGGCTTTACAAGATATAAACCTGACACTAGTAACACAAGTCTGTCCATGCCCCTCCTGATACTCACCCCCCCCCCAATCTTTAACTTAGTCTTACAAATACAGATCGAATGTGGTAAAACTAGCGGTTCCCAGTCAATAGTGATCGGTACACTTTTACATCACAACTTTTAACTTAATTCTTACAAATACAGGTCAAATGTGGTAAAAATAGCAGTCAATAGTGATCAGAGCCCTTCGCACCCAAACCCTAAACTTAGCCTTACAAACTACAGGTCAAGTGTTGCGGCATGCAGGTGCTCGGTCGGAGGTGATCCCACACCAAAGCTTTGACCTAATCTTAGTCTTAGGTATACAGGTAAAGTTGTTTACGTTCAGCGGTTCTCAGTCTGAAGCTACTAAAGAACGCGTCAAAACAACGAGCCATGCTAACATGAACCTGAATGGATAAGACTGAACCAATGAGAAGAGAGAATTAATCAGCTGTTCATGACGTCACAAGGATGGTGTATAACAACAGTGTCATCAGACACTAGTGACTAGTAAGTTGGTCACTGATGGCATCATTTTTGAGGTACCCGCTAACGTAGGAAGGCAAGTGGTCGGTTCTCAAATTGTATACCTGTTTTAAACTTTTTCTCTCTCTCTCTCTCTGGGTTTGGAGCCCCAACAAAAAACAATGTTTTAAAGGTTATCAAACTATATCCGCAGCGCTTCATTTCAAAACTCCAACATAAGTCGATATATGAACCAAGTCATCATTATCATCTGTTACTGTGGTTGAAGAATCTATAATCAGTCAAAGCTAATGACAAACCCATTATCAGTTCATGCATCCCTGTTATAAACGCAGATATCTGTGACTGCATGTGACACATCGACGATCCGTGAACAATATCGTCATTGTCACGGATACTGTTTTAACTTTGAGATCAGTTTCTGTGTGTTACGACTTTGAGATCTGTTACTGTGTGTTACAACTTTGAGATCTGTTACTGTGTGTTACAGATGGCACAATACCCCCTCCCCCCCTCCCCCCCGACCGATCCCACCGGATGCAACAAACAAATCTTTACTCAAGCGGAGCAGCAACTGTCACAACTTTTGGATTGGCAAGCTGCCAAACCAGTAAATTATTACACCACCATTCGGAGTCAACCAAGCACGAAGTGACGAAGCATGTCGTGCGGGTTTCCGCGGTCCCTAAACTATATTAGGGAGACCCAGCGGTAAGAATAACTTAAGCTAAAACGTTAAGCTCCTGACACGAGTCGGGAGGGCATTCTCTCTCACTACATCTCCGTTGACTGACTGGTATGTTTAGGGTATCACCCCCCACACACACACACACACACAATTTTACTATAGTTAAAAGAAATTTCAGAATTTTTACTTGACCAATGCATGGTGGCATATGTTGTGGGTATTTACACCAATAAATTTTGAGGACCGCCAGGATGGGGCAATTGACAGCTGGTTGTACTTACGTAACACTGCATTATAGTCAGGCCAACCAGCAATCTTTATTGTACAATTCATTCAATGTGTGTACACATTATGCATAAACTACTTGTATTTAATAAAGGTATTTGAGTAGTTGAGCGGTTCTAAGTTTGTAGGTTAAAGATCACAGTGATTTATTTAACAAGAGAGTGAGAACCGCATAGAGCGGGCGATTGAAACAATAATTCAATTAAAACATTTGTAATTAGGAACTGATAGTTAGAAGCAATGTTCCCTTTAAGCTTCGCGGCTGCCCAGATTTCTAACCGACGCCGCACAGCCGTTTAGAAAAATTACCGCGCAGCAAATTTTGTAAAATAACCAATAAAAAATATTGCACAAAAGATGGATGGTTTGCAGCTTTGCATAGGAGTTTTTTCAATTTGAACACAGACCAACGACCCCTAGAGGGAACATTGGTTAGGAGGGCACGTGAATGATTGAAAAAAAGGAAGGGGGGGTTGTTGAAGTTTAAAGGGGGGTAAGGGTGAATACTAGGGCTGATATCGATTAATTTAAATTTAATCGTTAACTTTTCAAAAATTATCGATTAATTAATCGATAATTTCGATTAAAGCAAAAAAATTGAAATTTATGACGTCATTAAACTGAATATTTCTCCCGGACATTGAACATTTAAAATATTTTGAACTAAATTTTATGACAATGTGTTGATACTTGATAGGATGTTTGTGCTGAAGGTGGTACGTCAGCGATGTATTTGATCCTTCAAAGAAAATTGTTTATGGCAGTGAACACAGTAAATTTTTACACCATCTTCGACTTTGCCATCCGCAGTTAGCTTAAAAACAAAATTTTTGCTTAACCTACTAGTTATATGTTAAAATTTAACTGCGCTGATGCTGTCAGACATTTTTTAGTTGACGTCTGCTGGTTCAGATAAAGTAATAAAATAAATTATAATATTACGCAGGAGAAGTTTGTACGTAAAAAAATATATAAATTATTATTAATTATTAATAATTAATTATTTATTAATACAAAAATTTAAAAATATTATAAATAATTTCATTAATTTTAATCGAATTTTTATCGATTAAAATGATTTTAATCGATAACAAAATTTAACGATTAATCGAGAAATTAATTGTTAATTTCCGCAGCCCTAGGGAATACTCATCCCGGAAGGCGTTTTAAGAGCTTCAGAAAGATGTCCGGGTTAAAATGTTTACATTTGGAAGTTTATACCCATTGCACTCCAATGACCTAGCTAGACAAGGACTTGTGTGACCTAGTTAAACAAGGACTTGTGTGACCTAGTTAGACAAGGACTTGTGTGACCTAGTTAGACAAGGACTTGTGTGGGACGGGTTTGGGCAGAGTGGTGTATAAGAACATCTCCAATTCACATAAGAACATCTCTAATTCACATAAGAACATCTCTAATTCACATAAGAACATCTCTAATTCACATAAGAACATCTCTAATATCAAACTGTTACTGATAGAAACATCTTTAATTTACCTAAGAGCATCTATAACTCAGATAGCAACATGCACATTGCAAAATCCATAATTTATTTGGGTTAAAAATATATATATATGTCAAATCTGTCAGGGGTTCTCGAACTTGTGTATGTTAAGTTGTAAGATGATATATAAAACAGGAGAATATATCTAAACTTTGATGTTTATTTGTTGACATCAAAATCTTTCTTTTATACCTGATACATTTTCTGAATACAGTCAAATACAAGCTTATCAAGATAAATAGATATATGTAATACAAACAGGGTATGTATGAGCCTGACTAGACGTCACAAAACATAGTGATTTTGTGACATCTTGTCCGGCTCATACATTGCAGTCCTGCCATTACTTTGTGTGTGTGTTTGTTCGGTATCAAGACAAACCAGATGAGAATTACTCATTGAGCAAATAATTATGGCTCCAGGTGTTTACTTCTTAAAATAATATCAGGTGAAATATATCATATCGCATTTATTTTATTGAGCACTGCTTCAGAAGATGTCATTTGAGAACAGTTTAAGTTGACACTTTGGTTGTTAAGGTCATAGCTGACCAACACTGGTGTTAACATGGACAACACTGGTGTTAACATGGACAACACTGGTGTTAATATCATGGACAACACTAGTGTTAACATCATGGACAACACTAGTGGTATATTTTATTTGAAGACTTGCTAAAAGTTTTGAACTGCTTTTGGTAAGATAAATAAAATAAATTAACTAAAGCTCCTGCACTAAAACAAAGTCACCTAAAATGTCTGTCTCTATCTGAAGTCCATCATCTTTACAATTTACAGTCAAATATAAACATTTAATTAATGTTATGAAAAAATATCAAAAAGTAAATTAATTTTTTTTTAAATTGAATCATTTTTTAGGAACTTAGGTCTAATGAAATAAAACTTTAGTGGGCCCAAAAAACTGGTCTCCGCAAACCCACAATGAAAGACATTGCATACATATAATTATATATGAATACTTTTTTTCTAAATGTCATATTTCTGTATTTGATTAAGAATTGCAAATATGAAATGCCATGTAAATTAATCCGCAAGTCTATCCGTAAAGAATGTTGCACTATTATAACATTTTTTATTTGGGGGGAGGGGGTGGCTCTTAGAAATGTACTGGACTGGTTATATCTAAAACACTTGACCATCAGTAGTATTTGTGTAAATAGTTTATTTCCATTCTGTATGTAACACTCACTGGCCTATACTATAGGTCTACAATTTATACCTCAACTCTAGCAAAGCTTCAATTAGTAAATAAGATGTTTAATTTAGTTGTATTAAATGAAGAGAGTCACTTTTATGTGAATTATTAATGTTTAGTTTAATAAGCAATACGTTAATAGTAATGCGAAATGTTATCTTCAAAAAAATTTCCTCAATGCAATTTGTCAACAGTCTTATACTTTTATAGTTTATATCAAATGTAACACATACATTGTAATTTTAATAATTTATAGTGACTATTATTTATACTTAAAATTTATAGTGATCAAAATTAAATTAAATTTTAGTCTTTAATTATTTACTATTTATTTTTAATTTATTTTGATTGCAATGTTTACAAATAAATCTAAGCTATGATTACATAGGCAACGTGGCCTCAAAGAAAGACAAGATAAAATCCTGCTTCAGTGTAAGAGAAAAGAACTGAATAAATAAATAAATGTCTGGTTTCCATAGCAACGGTTAAACCGGGGGGAAAAATACAGGGGGCGATGGCGAGGCGAATTAACTTCTTTTGGTGGAGTTTTATTTACTTTTTTAAAAAAAAATATTATTGATCTTAAATGGTTTATCCGAGACAGTTAAATTGTTTTCACGTGTTGACGTACTCACCCCAAGCTTAACGACTTGCTCATTGAGAGAGTTGACCCATTCGTCCACAAACTCCGGCGCATGGTAGTAGTGAAGATAAAACCAGTTGACGGCACTGTTGAACCACTGGGCCGTTTCCAGAGGGAGTGCAGCACCGGTCAGGCTCTCGCCTTCGGTCGTTTCACGGAACTTTTCCCTGGGTTGCCGCTGTAAAGGTCCGAACGCCGCGACGATTGCGTTGACCGCTAGGATGACGACGAAGCACAGCGTGCACCATCCTAGCAACAACAAATCCAAAACATAACTATCGAAATCGAGCTCCGTGTACCAAGTTCGGCCAGTCTCCGCCATCTTTTCTCTGACTTCCCCGAGTTTGTACCAAATAAGCCGCAGGGTTATATCAGCCATGGGGTAGCCAATCGCAGAGGGGGCGGGGAAACGTGAGAAGATGGGTGCACGCTGTTTCCATAAACGACTCACTTCAAACGCCCTTGTTCCCTCCTCCGTGCCTTCTTTCCTCCCAGTCGGCTGCCACTCAAAACACAAAAATGTGAACCCGAGGTTTCCCTGCAGCCTTGCCCTGTGTTGGTGACGTCACGGTTCTGATTTGTTTACAATGATTTAACCCGGAAACGAGGCTGTAGAAGGTTAGCATTAGTGAGGAAAGCCCTCAGAAATAATCTAAGGGAAATCAGCCTTGAAATTACAATTCGACAATTAGCCAGTAGTACAGCCACTTTCATTTTGACAAACAACAACAAGAACAGCTTATTTACTCAAAATGAAATAAAATATTTGAGGATTTATAATTGTTCATGAATTAAAAAGAATACATAAACTAGGGAAAGAGCAATTATTTTTAATTACCTTGAAATTGAATCGTTAATGTTCGTGAATGGTGCGAATTTTACAAATTACTGGCCTTGTATCCTAATATGTAATCCTATTCTACTTTTATAAGAACTATCAATTACTTCCGGATCGTATCAATGTCAACAATGGAAAGGACTACACACTACACATGACGTTTTAAAGCAACTAAAAACATGTGCAGTTAATTTTTTTAAACATTTCAAGCAAAGACCGGTCTACCTTGATAAACAACATTGGGTAATCCAAATAAGGGATTACCAAAACATTGTTTTTTAAGGAAAATGTAATTAGAATATAAAATTAAAGTGCTATCTAAGTACCTACCTTACTAAACTCTAAACTAAACTTATTTCGTCTTCGGTGAAACCTGCCAGCCCAAGCGGCGCCAAGCCCAAAGTCCCAGTCCAAAGAAAACAGAGAAATTTAAAAAAGAGCCGCCAGATTCATTACTGGAGAATATTCCAAATTGGCAAGAGTAACTCTATGACAATTGACTTTGGACACTTTGGTTAAAGTTAAAGTTATAGTCAATTCATTAAATTCCCTATGCCTATACTTAGATTATACTATGTCTATGTCAATTATCATAGAGTTTAAGGCTGTCAATATTGTTGAAAAATGCTGCGCGGGTACCCGTCAAAATTTAGAACGGGTACTCGGGTTACCCGTTCGAAACACCACATAATTTTCGGGTGATGACCAATATAATATATACAATTACAATGTAACCTAGCCACCATCCATGCACCTCATTTCACATACTAGCCAATGGCATGCGTCCAGTAACATAATAGTAACATACTACAGTTACAGTATACTCTCTTCTTTTTGCGGTTCCCTATTTGCAACCCCACATATTTGCGGGTTAGGCTCTTAAACCTATCGCATCGTATTGTACTGTACTGTATTATTATGACCTGAACGGTGCCTACTGTATTTATCTGTCTGTTTCCCTTTAAATTTGTAAATTTGTTCCATTTTTTGTCAATTCTTATACATATGTTGTACACGTAGAAAATGACTTTATGGTACAGTAATACATTATGGGTAACTTTGCTATGCACTGTAACTGTCCTCCTATACTAACATTTCTTTTTTTATTAAAATATTGGTGCAGTACAAGATTAAAATATTTTTACATTATCATTACTACATAAGTGAAATACATAACTGGATGCAATATTATTACATTATTACTGTATTAATGAGTAAGAGTTTCTTTAGAAAGTGTTTGGGAAGTATTTAGGACCGTATATAAATAATATCACACATAGGCGTTTTGAAACTGCATTCCTTTTCACGGTTTTTCACTATTATCATCTTATCTTATATATACAGACGCTCCTTCTATGCAGAAGATAATTGCGTCCACAGACCATGACAGATGATCTGTTAGCAAGTGATGCAGCATTCACAGGCCACGGCTTTTGTGGGTTGCACGCATTACCCAGCCGCCTAATTAGCATTATGTAGCCATTCGGAGATGGGTGACTCAGGGACGCCCTAGGCCCCAGGAACAAATCCTTGCCTTCACATGGATTCGAGCCTGTGACCATCGGTAGGCCAGTCGAGCGTGCTGCCACTCGACCACCGCTGAGGGAGTGGTTAAAGTTCAAGAAAATATCACCCCCCACCACCGCGAATAGTGAGGGAAAAGTGTATTGTGAACTTTAATGCACCAAAAAGTTCACGATACTGGGTACAGCTGCAGTTGGTTCATTAACTGTATGCATAGCTTCTTAAGGTGTTTGATCACGCTGGTGTTGCAGCCATTTGCCGACAAAATTTCATCACAAAGATTGTATTTTGCCGTGTCTCTGTCAACTCGCTTGGCGACTCCACACGACGGACTTCTGACCAACCTTACACTGTTAGTAACTTATTTATTAACTTTAAATACAGACTTTGTACTAACGAACACAAGAAACAAAAGCGAATAGAAAAGGTGCGGGTATAGGAGTAGAAAGAGGAGTATAGGGGGTATAGATAAACACTATCGGCTTGCTTCAATCGGTAACTCAATGTGTTGGTGTATTTCAAAGCAAATTTAAGGTCCTGTCAAAGAATAAAAGCAGGGGTGTTATTATTAATAACATAAAGTACTGTCTTTTTCATTTATATGCAGTCCATCCTTATTCTCGGTCGTGTTTTCCTTTCTTGATTCCTTCAAAGAACCAATACCTTTTTTTTGCGATTTTATTTTATGTTCAAAGAAAAAAAAAGATGTATAAAAAATCAAAATATATTGCAGTTTGTTGGGACCGTATTTTATTTCCCGTTGACAGATATTTCTTTCATGGGATTTTGTGTTTAACTAAGAACCAGCATATATTTCCAACAAAATGTTTCCTTTTGATAAATTGTTGGCGAATACAATGTGAACTCAGATGAGCCGCACTTTGGCCACCGTTGGTATAGACATTGCAGCCAAATTTTCACGGGTACCGGGGCGGAATTTTACCACCCTGGTAATTGCACAACAGGTTCACCGACACCCGTTGACGGGCTTAATAGAGTCTATGATAGACATAGGGATAAAAAGACTTTTCCTATTCCTTATGAAAGAAGAACACCACATACAAATTATAGTTCTTCCTGTCTGGAATTTGGGTTTGGAACGGGTTGCTTGCTCGAAAACCAGGAAAACCAACACACTATCAATATTTAAAAATCTAATTAAAATGCAAAACTAGATATAAACCATAGATAAGTGTAGAATGCAACAATTTTCTGAATAGAAGGAGCATCTGTAATGTATAATATGTAAGAAACTAAAATACACACAAATATCTGAGCTAAGTTACAATAAGTATAAGGAAATTGTGTCCAAGCCTAAATCTACTACAATTACACTAACACTAATAGTCTCATAGTCTGAATGACTGTTGGCCTTGCAACACATGATTACTGATAATGTGTTCCAATGTTTGTGCAAAAAAAAATGAAAATACCCTGAAATATGTCCTGATAAACAAAATGGTGTCAATAATGATATAATTGTCTATTACTGAGATATTTCCGTAACTAACTAAGCATATCTATGTGATTACACACACAATAATTTGGGAAAGGGATTGCCTTATTGCATCCTACACTTATTCTTATAGTTATTGTGTCCCTAGCTGAACAATGAAACATCAGAGGAAAGATGAGATATTTTTAGATGCCATCAGAACAATATTATGGGTATTAGTAATTAGTATTTGCATTGGCTTTGGTCCATTATTATTGGTAAACAACATTTATTAGGTATTAGTTTTATTTCAACAGGCTGCGTTAGAAAAATGTATAAACATAAATTTATAAATTAGTCTAGACCTAATTTATAGTGATAGTAGCTTATTCTATATAAACAGTTAACACAGGCCATCTAAGCTAGCCCTATGCATTTTATTTGTAATATAAAGTCAAAGCTGGAAAAGCCTTGTTAACTTGTTATGATAATTTCATAATTTAATATGATTCCTGTTAAAAACAAAGCCTATATTATGTGTGTTGATTCCAATGTAATTAATCATATTTTGAACAATGTAAAGTTTACATTAAACTTCTGAAAATTTACAACATATGTTGCAAGATGAATACAGAAAAATTGTTCTTTAAATCATTAATAATCAAACAATTCCTGATTTTAATATGAAATCTGATAGTTATCTATAATAATAAAAGGCAATTTTCTGTCCATTCTGTCCGGTCTCGATAGTGATTGGTACCTCAAACACATATGACTCCTACAGCCAATCATATTGAACACGTCTACGAGGAAGTGCAGTATTTCTTCCAAGACTTTATTTTGAGTTATACGCATTGGGATTTATAGTAAAAAGCTCTGTTTTTACGAGTTGTACTTTAGCTATAACGAATAGTATTTTTGACGTGATGCACATGTATGCCGGTCGAGACGGCTGTTGGAGGGGAGCTACAACATGCCACCGAATGGTGGCGGAACGTCCTTGGATGGGCTTTGTTGCTCGTTCTTACATGAATTGCCAAATCCTGATTTTAATATGAAATCTGATAATTATTCTAAATAAATTTAAACCAAATCAGTAAATCTGGAATATTTAACAATTGCTTTTATGATTTATGTGTCTTTACTTTTCTAAGTTTATTAATTTCTTTGTTCTTGCAGATTTCTATTTTTAGCTCATGAACATCCAACAACTTTAAAATACCTTAAGACATCATCTCAACTGCAATTAAAGTACCAATATGCTAGGAAGAATTCTTTTCTACCCAACTGTTGCCATCAACAAATTTATGTGCCTTGCTTCCTCCAGGCACTGGTATGATAGAGTTGATGAAACTGTCATTCTCGGTGCACTGCCACTGACATCTGTCACTAAGAGGGTATCATTTTTTTATCTTTTCTTTTTTACCTGATTAAAATAATTATTCATCTACGAAGTAAAATCTGAAAGCGGCCAGGGATGTTATGACCCTTCAAATTGAGAAGAATAATTTGGCAGAAAGAAGTGATTTAGAACTCTAGAGATGTATTTATTTTAAGGGATTAAGTTCTGGTTGGCATAAAATTACAAGCCCAAACAACATATTACCGGTGTAACTACATTTGACCTATGATGCTTCTTCATTTTTCCTGTATATGTTTGTGGTAAGATCATCAACTAATTACCATAATTATTAGTCTTAGGTCTTGTTAAAGATATGACATTTATTATTGAGTTGATTTCCAAGATTGAATCATTAACAAATGATATTGCAATAGTATTTTTATGAATTCTTTTCTTTAAAAAAAAATTATTTTAATTTCAAATTTGATTCTTACTTACAGATCATTAAGACTACCCTACTGGAAACTCATTCAGAAATTACTTTTGTTTTAGTATCAGAAACAAATTGTTTCCTTTATAATTTATGGGAATAACTTATAAAACTTATCATTCTTGCTTTCCTCAAGACCAAGGGAGTGATTCTTATAAATTAGATCTCTTAAGAAAATAATTGGCAGCTAAATTTATTCCTGATTATACAGAAGAGGTCTGCCGAGTACTGGTCAATACCTAGTACATGTACTTACAGTTTGACTGTAATACATATTTATACAATTAATTCTTATAAAATATTTTTCCATCTTTTTAGCTAATTGCTGAAGAAAATGTGCGAGCCATGCTTTCCTTGAATGAAGATTATGAGCTAAAACACTTAACATATTCCAAAAAGGTATGATAGGAATATTCTTTGAACATAGTAACTAAATATATACAAGACATTAAATCAAATTATAAAATTTCATATTTAAAAAAATGAGGTTTAAGTTAATCATGTAGATTGGAGGCTCCAAAACAACAATGGATTTTTTTAAATTAAATCTACTGTAGTTTAATGAGAAATGATTTATACTAATTTTCAATTGAGGCTATTCAATTAATGTTCATTAACCAAAAACATTTCATCAGTTGTTTTTTTTTAAATTAAAAAAACCTGTTATCTCCCTTCTCACTGAACCTGAAAACTTCAGGTGATACAAGATAAAATGTCAAAGCAATACTATATCATTGGGATGCTTTCAGCATCTTTCTAAATAAATAAAGCATCCAGACAATAAATATGATTTGAAGTTAAATCTATCAACAAAATTCAAAATTATATTGTAAACAAAGTAAAATTTACAAAATTATTTTATTGTTATCCTGTTTAGTCATAATTAATAGTAACACTGACTTCGTGATTTCTTATTTACAATCCCAGGAGTTAAATGAGTTGGGAATTAAACAGCTGCAGCTGAGCACGACAGACTTAACCGGGACGCCAACTCAAGAACACATCACCAGGGGAGTGAAGTTCCTGATGGAGCACAGAGAGATGGGCAACACGGTCTACCTCCATTGTAAAGCAGGTCGCACACGCAGTGCCACCGTGGCGGTGTGCTATCTCATGCAGGTAAGCTTAACCTGACAACCAATGTTCGCTCTAAGGTTCATTGGTCCGTGTGCAAAGTGAAAAAACTCGTGTGCAACGTTGCTCAGCATCCATTTTTGTGCATTATTTAACAAAATTTGCTGCGCGGTAATTCAAAACTGCTGCGCGGCGTGGGTCAAATATCTGCGCGGCCGCGCAACCGTACAGCCGCGCAACCGCGCAGCCACGCAACCGCGCAGCTTAAAGGGAACATTGCTGACAACTCCTTTGTTTGATCATGTTTATATATATCAGGGGAAAATTACCATCTCATAAATTTTTACCAGTTTCAGAATTTTTAAAAATCTTTTGACTTGTCTTGTTTAAACGTCAGTGACTGACAGTCATGTTTGTTGACAATCGTGTGTGTTGACAGTCATGTGTGTTGACAGTTGTGTGTGTTGACAGTTGTGCCCAGTCGTGTGTGTTGACAGTTGTGTGTTTTGACAGTCGTGTGTGTTGACAGTTGTGCCCAGTCATGTGTGTTCACAGTTGTGCTGACAGTCGTGTGTGTTGACAGTTGTGCTGACAGTCATGTGTGTTGACAGTTGTGCCCAGTCGCGTGTTGACAGTTGTGCCCAGTCGTGTGTGTTAACCAGGTTCAAAGATAATTTGTTAAAGTTACTTTTAAAAAGAATGTTTTTCCCTGAGATCAATAAATGAAGTTTTCAATGGTTTTATTTATTTTTTTGTTGGGCAACTATCTCTGTTTTAATAGAATTTTGTAAAACAAAATTTGGTTTTTTTTCACTGACATTGTCCCTTCAATTTGACAGATTGTATATGAAATGTTTAAATTTAATGGCATATTTTATTATAAAATTAAAATCACATCTTAATATTAAAAATCATTATTACATTTAAACTATTCGTGACATAGAAAATCATCTGCAAATTACTACACATCAATGTATTAAAAGGCATCTATATAATATGATATGTCATTTAAATAATATGTTTATCAGAACAAAGGACGCAAGAATCTTCTGCAATAGAAGAGCGCCTGAAAAGATTTTTAAAAATTCAACTTTCTAAAATTTCAAGTTTATCCATTGATTGACCTAATTCTCATGATCCTATTAATAGCTACATCAGTGCGATCCAGAGACAGCCATCAGTTTTGTGAAGAGCAAACGGCCTCTCATCTGGCTGAGGAGCAAACAAAGGGACTCTATTCATTGTTTTCATCAAAGTCTGAACTTATCCTGACGACAATTGCATTGACATTTCTTGTTGCTTGTTTTTATAATACAGCATTTACAACTGTAAATAGATTATCAGATTTTAAAGAGTAAGAGATTTTGTTTTCATTGAAAAGTGTGGGTAATTGTGTGGTGAGATTGTGTCTTTGTTATGTTGTGTTTCTTGTTTGAATTTGGATATAGGAAAATGCCTGCACAATAATGGCTCTTTAGATAACCTATATTCAGTACAGACATGATCAATAGAGTTGTTGTTATATTCAGTACAGACATGATCAATAGAGTTGTTGTTATATTCAGTACAGACATGATCAATAGAGTTGTTGTTATATTCAGTACAGACATGATCAATAGAGTTGTTGTTATATTCAGTACAGACATCATCAATAGAGTTGTTGTTATATTCAGTACAGACATGATCAATAGAGTTGTTGTTATATTCAGTACAGACATCATCAATAGAGTTGTTGTTATATTCAAGCCTGAGAATATAAAACTGTTATGGTTTCCCTGGCAGCAAATAATATATGTTGTTTATCAAAGACACATACCCAACATTTCACTTACAATCCTCTAGGTCAGCGATTCCCAACCTGTGGGCCGCGGGGGGTCGTGACGGCTTTTTTGGGGTCGCCAACTGTCGACTAAAAAGTATTCAATATAAAATGCAAATTTGCTCTATTTTGTAAAAAAATTATTGAAAATGACTTATTTAAATTTCATGGAAGTTGAGGGTCACATGGCTTTTATAAAAAGGGGTCGCCATCCAAAAAAAGGTTGGGAACCACTGCTCTAGGTCCTCAGTCAGCACAAAAAATAAACTATTTACCATTATTTTTTAAAATGCTCTGAAAATCAAAGTGAGATTTAAAAATCACGTTGACAACTCTATATAATTATCTATATATATAATTCACAAGACGAGTGCAAAAAAAAGCATGACAAATGACCCTCGCTAGGGTCGCTCAATCACAGTTTATGGTTAAAAGCTAGGGTGGGGGCAGGCAGGTAGCCAGACGCAGTGCGCATGTCTCGAGACCAACAATGTGTCGGTGGTCCGACGTTCACTGGCATTGTTCTGATTTCTTCGTGCTGTAGTTTGTGTCCGTTCTTTCCCCCCTTTTTTTTCACTATCTATGAGCAAGTCTGCGGCGTATGCTACGCCGCGGGTCGTATCTAGTTTTAATAATTACCTACAACTGTTGTTTCTTTTTTAAATAATTTTTTCCCCACTATAGTTTGCTGTAAAGGTACACATACTGGTTGATCAAGTATGACGTCATGTAAGGGAAGCAAGGCTGAGATTTTAAACTGTGGATGAGTGCAGGTCAATTAAGCGTAAAGACTAGTAAAATGGTTACTGTAGACAGGGGCCGCACAATTGATCATAAAGTGCGACGTCATTTATGGATGGCTCTATAAAATATACACATTATCACAATTTAATGCATCACTTAATCAACTAGGCTCCTTACGTGTTATCAAAAATGTATCACAAAATTAAAATTGCTCGCTACAATTTAGAATACCTATTTAACACCCACTTCTTCCAACATTTCTTCTTGTTCGATTCAGGAAGTCTTCTACTAAAAATGTACATTTCTGTTGAGATAGAAAGCGAGTTCATAAGAGAAAAAAAACACAAGCCAAAGCCTGACAAATCTTAAATTACGAAATATTGCAGCAATATTTTCGTGGCATTTGAAAGTAATTAGAAATAATGGATGTTTCAAAACATTTTTAGGTGGCATTTGTCTTGACGTCATTACAGAGGCTAGCTAACTAATTATCAGGAACTGAATATTTCATTTGAATGTTAGTCAACCATGACGAGATGGTCGTGCAGCACTGCTCCATGACGAGATGGTCGTGCAGCACTGCTCCATGACGAGATGGTCGTGCAGCACTGCTCCATGACGAGATGGTCGTGCAGCACTGCTCCATGACGAGATGGTCGTGCAGCACTGCTCCATGACGAGATGGTGTGCAGCACTGCTCCATGACGAGATGGTCGTGCAGCACTGCTCCATGACGAGATGGTGTGCAGCACTGCTCCAGATATCTAAAGACTTCCCTAACTGCTTTTTGATATTGTTGTTTTTTAGGGTGTGTGGGTGTATTCAAAATTTGAACGTCACCAGAAAAAGAAAAACAAACCACTGACAGACGAGTTGTTCAGAGAACCCATTCATACCAGTGGCGTATCTAGGAATTTGTAGGGATTAGGGGGCACGGGGGGCGGCTTAACTTCTTTGGGGGGCCCCACATACATGGCGGTGGCGTAATATTTCATGTAAAAAAATTCGGATACAGGTGGGGGCCAGGGGGGACTTTCGAATTTGGACCACCCCCTCCCCTCCCCTAGCTGAGCCACTGATTGCCACTGATTCATACGGCAACTATACATATGCTTTGTGGATAGTAGAATTGGAGCAAGCGATGTACAAGATGGCGAAGCTGATATTCATTAGACATCTGGAGTTAAGTATCAACATACATAATTCCCGTAATGGATGTAATGCTGGTTTGTTTAATACTGCGCACCAAAAATTACTGCACCAAATTTAACTCTTTTCGAACGTTCCGCATAAAATTTTGTCGAACCGTCCTGGGGTCGAAACGTCCTGTGGTCGAACGGGCAGGGTCGAAGTGTCCGACCACCGGTGATACGCTAGTTGATTCAGAAATATCGATGTCAAATCACAGACGTTCACAATTTGGTAGCTATTACTTTCAACTCCTTGGTCTTTGAAAACTTTGACCAATGCTAAATCAGAGTGCAGTACATTTGATTGTTTATAAGAGCAATGTCGTGACTGGAGCCTCATAGTGTTGCTCTGTGGGATCGTCCTACATAAAGATGGAGAGACTTTGGATGATACACAATAAAGCTTCCAGGGTTGTGAGACAAAGCGCCATGTTCTTCTTCCTTCTCTCAAATAATGAACTATTTTTTAATCCCTTACATTAACGTTGAAATCTTGTCGTCATCTCTCTCTCTCTCTCTCTCTCTCTCTCTCTCTCTCTCTCTCTCTCTCTCTCTCTCTCTCTCTCTCTCTCTCTGTGTGTGTGTGTGTGTGTCGCTCGCGGGCGTGCGGAAAAACAAAAGTAAAAAATGACACACTTCTCGTGATACTATCGAGCTTAAATTTTGCACATAGACTTGTGTCATCTAACAATGCATCGTATCAAAATTTCAGATCGATCGAATGTACCGTAAATATATTAATGCAATTTTATGTTATTGCTATATAACAGATATGATTCAAATTCACAGTTTGTTATTGTTTTTCTTTCAGGTGCCAGTTGAGTTGACGCCACCCGTCGATGTCCCCACCCCTTCCCGTCCCTTCCCCCGGTTTTAAAGCCAGGGGACTTCACTCGTTGTCAGTCTGTAAATGTTTGTCGCGTTTGAACATAATCAATACTTTTAGTTATGTCTCATATATAAGGGATTTATTGTTAAAAACTTTGTTTTTACGGGGTTGTTTTTATTTGAATCCCTTATATTAACTTCATCGTCTTGTCGTCTTGTCGTGATCTCTTGGTCTGGCGGAAAAACTAAAGTAAAAAATGGCCCACTTCCCGTGATCCTAACGAGCTGAAATTTTTGCACATAGACTTGTGTCACCTAACAATGCATTGTATCAAAATTTCAGATCAATCGAATGTACCGTAATTAAATTAATGCATTTTTTAGTTTATCTCTATGTATCTCTATGTATACGTCTGCAATAGTTGACCTCCACGTGTCACTGGAGTTCAATCCAGCCATGACCACACCCCCGTGTTTTACAGCAAGGTGAATTCAGTCACGTTCATTTTTGTCGCGCGATGCGTATTATATTGAATATAATCAATACTTTTAGTTATGTCTCATATATAAGGGATTTATGGTAAAAAAAAACTTTGTTTTTACGGGTTGTTTAATTTGGGATAACTACAAATCTCGTCAGTGGCATACAATTTCATGAAGAGAAAGGGCCAGGGGCACCAATCGGAACTCACTCGGGTGTATGGCCGTCTCATTGTCTTTGTTTCTTCTCTAATCTCGCCCCTTTCTTCTTTTATCTGCTGAAACCAACAAGAAGCTTATAAATGTTGGAAACATTAACCAGAAAAAAACTAACAAAACTATTCTGACAATATCCAGATTTTTTTTAATGAACCATGCAATGTACGTATTTTATATACATGTATTATAGTGCCAATTAAACTTTTTAAAGAATTTTTATTTTCATAAAGTTACTATATTTACGAAAAATAAATATTGACAATAATGCATTTATTTAATATTTGTCTATAAATTCATTTCATAACTTTTAAAAAGAATTAAACATCAACAACAACTTCTTGGTTCCAACATATTTTTTTAATTAATTCCTCCACTGTATAAACATTTGTCATTCAGTCCCGTAAAATGCGTGAATCATACATTAAGACTGTAATAAAACATATTTTATGAAGGCTAATATTGTTTCACGTGTTTTATTTAGAGACTCGATAAAATTAGGTGGGGGGACCTCCAAAAAAAATTAAAGGGGGAAAAAAAAGGCAATAAAAAAATAATTACATTTTATAAATAACAGGGTCACATATTCCTCCATTATCCTTCAGTCATGAATGCGATGATCTATTAGGAGACTTGCAATTTTTCTGTCACTGTATTTATAGGCTCCACGTTGCTGGGAATTTTGCACATTCTTGCCCACCGGAACAGCCATGTTTTCAACACATTCCTAAATGCGCTGTTTTGCCATATGTAGATGACAAAGTTGGCGCAGTAGTGCAGAGATGACACCCTCAGCAGGTAGATACGCGTGGAGTCCAGTTCATTGTTCCCGTGGTACGTCTTGTAGGCGTTGACGTAGACGTAGGGGCTCAGCGACACGGCGAAGAAGACGAAGACCGTGAGGAACAGGCGCACGGCTCGCCAGTGCTTCAGACTCGGGGTCAGGATCTGATCTCGAATGTTCTTGGTGTAGCTCCTGGGCACCGTCTTGGAGATGGCTGCGATGTGGTTGCGCGTGATGACGACGATGTGGTAGTAGATGGCGAAGATGAAGCAGCAGCCGGCAGTGTGTGAGACGGGGAGGAGGTAGACGCCTATGAAGAAAACCCCGCTGCTGCCGACGATGAGGGTCGCGCTCGCGAACAAGCCCGCCAGAACCCAGATCGAGGCCACCAACACGGCGAAGAAAGCCTTCCTGACCCACCGACTGTATGCAAACGGCCTCGCTATGTACAGCCACCTCTCCAGCGACATGGCCAGGAAGAAGCCGTAGTTCGCGGCCGTGGAGAACCACCAGAAGTAGTCCAGGGGCTTGAAGATGACGGGGTCACGGCCGGTGAGGTCAACGTCCGTCAGTCCAAGGCATCCGAACGCCGCAGCCGTGAGGGCAAACAGGAGGTCGCTGACCGCGACGGAGCACAGAAACACGGCCGACTTGTTCCGCATGCGGCGGTTGCCGAGAAAGACGAGCAGGGTGATGACGTTAAAGATGATGGTCGGTACAAAGATGGCGATCAGCGTGATGTGCATGTAGAGCGGGTAGTAGAACACGGACACGGTCGTGTCGGTTACGTCATCGGCACACGTGTAGTGGAGAGCGTCAGGGAAACATGTGCGATTTGTTGGCCTGGTGGCGTTTGCAACACACGTGTCGCTGTTGGAGCAGATGACGTCAGCTGCACACGTGTAGTTGGTGACGTTGACAATTTCAGCGACACGTGTGCTGTTAGTTGAAGAAATGACGTCATGAACACATGTGTAATTTCTTGATATTATGACGTCATCAACAATCGTGTAGTTTGTGTAATTGAACCCGACCTCACCCAGCATAACTGTTGATTTGCGACCTAACTAAAGGAAGTGAAAGTTTGCAAATACCCGTTAATATGTTTACGTCCCTTGGTGTCAAAGTCACGACAAGTTCCGACAGTTTGTTGACTAACACTTGCTGTAAGACGCTTAAATAATTTTAGAAAGGGGAAATAAAAACACTCGCAAATAAAATTATTTCTCAATGTTAAACAATATTTTTAACATGAATTATTTATGTCCTGCTCTTTTCTATATGCTATATTTAAGCTGCTTCAGACACGTAGGGGGAGGGGGGTGCTTCGGGTCAAGTTTGAGATTCAAGAGTTACCTTGAACTGACCCGTGACTTTGAGTGTAAGTCATCGATAGTTTGTCATTTCTCAGACTGGAGAGTGTCATATCTCATTACTTAATGTTGTTACTTTTTTGGGACTAGGTTTTCGATAACACATTTATATTTCAGCTTAAACTTTAAAAGTAACAAAATGCACGATTTTTTTTTACATATATATATATATAATAAAGTTGTAAGCAAGTATTTGTCTTGGTCAAGTCCCTACAACTGACTCAAGACTCAAGATAACTCAGAATTAACAAAGATTTGTTATCTTATATTATCTTATCTACTACAGACGCTCCTTCTACACATAAGATTGTTGCGTATTATTGAGATGAGTCCCAACACGAGAAACGGACGTTTGATTGACACATTTATGAAATTGTTCCGACTTACTACCCGGATGTTCCTCTAATAGATTCCGCCATTAAAATGACAAGACCTAAACGTGTGGCTCCAACTCGCAGCAAGAGAAATCAAACGTGTTATGATTTTTTTGTTTATTCGTTTAATTAAAGCGAGAACGAATCGCTCCAGAAGAGACGTCTGTTTGAACTTCCTGAACAATATTATCATTACAATAGTTCATCATTATGTTTATGTGCAGTATATCTCTTGGTAAAAACTTCGCTCACTAACACATTTTTTTAAAGTATCTCGCACTTCACACATATTTAACCTCTGTCACTATATAGTAACATTTTTAAAGGAAACAACTATCTTAGAAAACACAACACAATATACGACATTGTTTTTTTTAACCTTTACTTATGTATCCGCATAATGAACACAACAAGGAAAATCGTGTGTTTGTCATAATCCGGCCTTGAACAAGCCTATATATGACCAGGTTGTTCGCAGGTAAACCACGTGACTTAAGATTTCTTTTTAAAAATGCATTCCATCACGTCTTTGTAAGGTGAAAAAAATATTTCTAGAAGATAATGGCTTCACTAAAAACAAACTTTATTTGGAAAGGCAACAAAGAAAATTATTCATCTTTCACGCTTTATGGGATTTCCCTTTCCAATTCGCCTTGCTTTTATCTCCAGTGTTTGTTTGATTCATTAACTTGATTCCGTGGGTGGAATCCCATTCCAAAGATCACTACTAAAGTAGGTCATTCCTGCTAAAGAGAAGCATTATGGGGGATTTGAAAGAAAGTTAACAGGGGGCAGTGATCTATAGGAGGCGTGATTCTAGAGGGGCTTGACTATCCACCCCCACCGCCCCCACCCCAACCCAAAGTAATTATAGTACATGAATGTTGTAGAAAGTTATGAGAGGTTCATTGAAAGTTGTGCTGGAATAATGAGGATGTAGTAGAAGACTGTGTTGTCAGAATAAAAAACTTGATGCTGGTGATATGGTCGTGATTCGCTGTGTGCATATTGACCCAGGGATGGGCAATAGGTTCATATCAACGTGTTGTGCATACTTTGCTGCGAATAAAGACAGAGTGTCATTTCTTCATAGGCTGTACACACTATATGTTCGAATCTTGTGAACAGTCCTTGAGAATCGTCTCCAATGTTTCCAGTCGCTATAACCTGTCTCAATGGTGGGACTTTTCAATGATGGTTTTCGTTGAATTGATTCAATCCTAAGTCACGTGACTGTGTTCACTTGTATATGTTCATTTCGGGGGTTAGGGTGGGGGTGTTTTGTCTCCCTTCAGAGTTTGTCTTGTGTAGCCGCAGACTTCATAGTTTGCCTTGTGTAGCCACAGACTTCGGAGATTGTCTTGTGTAGCCGCAGACTTCAGATTTTGCCTTGTGTAGCCACAGACTTCGGAGTTTGTCTTGTGTAGCCGCAGACTTCAGAGTTTGTCTTGTGTAGCCGCAGACTTCAGAGTTTGTCTTGTGTAGCCGCAGACTTCAGAGTTTGTCTTGTGTAGCCGCAGACTGATTCCAATCATTCATTTCGAGGGTTGGTTTTATTGTTATCATTCTCCGACACGGCGTTAAAGTGCTTTGACCGGAAATGGTTGTTTATTTACTATACCACTGACAAGACTTACAATAAAGTTGTTATTTTTTTTTAATGAGGTACATTGATCCGCTGCTGTTAAAAATCAAAACTTTAATTTGTAAGCATCAACAGATGGATCGAAAGTTTGAAACAACAAAATTTAAACTTTAGAATGTAAATTGAACTTTTGGATAGAAAAGCAAATCTAAGCAAATATAAAGCTATAGGAGAGCGCCGTATTATCATTAAATTATTGGTTTAGATCCTGTGCTGTTATCAATGTGTCAAAACCAAAAAATATCTTCTGTCCATTGGAGCTAATAATAGGCGTGGTGCAGGAGATTTTTCAATAAACACTTGACAGAGTTCCTCTTTCATGTCTGCTACATTTTAAAGACCTATTAAAATGAAAACTTACAAAACTTGTTTTTTAAAGTGGCTTGTGTTTACAAGTTCTGTTAAAGGGTCGTAGATCTCAAAGTCTCATTCGCCAATAGATCACTTACGACATCGGTTTTTTTTAAAATATAGGCTACGTATTTAAATATTTTCAAATATGTAATTTACATAATTTATTTTCGGAAATGACCTTATGTCCTATTTTTTAAAATATTCGATTAGAATTAGAATGAACTAAAAATGTTCGTTATCTTTGTTTGATCAAAGGATGAGATAATATTATTTTCGTACGAGTTTTACCTGAGAATAAACGTGAAATAATGGTCGTTCGGGTGGGGGGGGGGTAAGTGTAATCATCCAGCCGTCAATAACACATCTGAATTTGTTAAAAAAGGAAATGAGTGTGCTAGTTGGGTGTGGGCTGGTGTGGGCTGGTGTGCGCTGGTGTGGGCTGGTGTGTGGGCTGGTGTGGGCTGGTGTGGCTGCTTGTGTAAACATGAAAGCTTTAGGACAGCGAATTCAGATAATCATTTTTTATGACTCCAAAATATATTCTTAATGATTCGTGCTGACTGCCTCGCTACTCCTTTCAAACCAATCACAGTGGCCAAAACTGAAATAACCGTAGAATCCAAACATCGTTTGACGTGATGTGCTCTGTGTCGCAGTGGTGTAGCGAGGGGGGGGCAGGGGGCGAATGCCCTGGGCGGCACTTTGCCAGGGGCGGCAAATTCCTAGTAGTTTTTATAAAGTTTCTAACAATGAAAATTTTATAGGAAAGAGGAGCTTTAATTGAAATAAAATAACAGCCAAATAATAATTAATGAAATAAAGAAAGAAAATATCATCAAGCATGTGAACGTTTAAACTGCCAAAACTTCTAAAATTCTTCTGATACTAATGCTGCTGTTCTGAAAAACCAGAGCCTGATGTGGTATCAATTTAACTGTTCTTAAAATTTGACAGCTTTTCCTGTTGTAAAAGCAAATCTTACTGTACCCTATCAATTTGAAACATTAACTAATCGAATTCTCCGAGCGGCACAGTGTTGGTGCACATTCCTCGTTGTTAATTAGCTTCTAATAAGAAAAACCCGTAAAAAACCAAGTTTTTGACTATAAATCCTTTATGTACGAGAAGTAATTAAAAGAATGTTCATTATAATACGCAGCGCCAGACCATCCAGAAATACAAAATTGCAGTTGTGTCATAAAACATGTTTAATATAATGCGCACCGATCAGGAATATGTTTATAAAAAGAGCTGTCAATAAAATACGCACCTTATTGCGCGACAGAAAGGTTGTTCAATATAATACGCACCGCGACGCTCTATCTCAAAAAATAGCATGATACATAGGAATAAATAAAATAATCTAAAAAATCAATAATTTAATTACGGTACATGCGATCGATCTGAAATTTTGATACATTGTTTTTATCATCGGTACGAAACTGCCTGCAAAATTTCAGCTCGCTATCTTGCGAGCAAGTGGGTTAAAAATCGATCAAAAGTTTTGGCGACAAGCAAGCAAGCAAGCAAGCAAGGTCCGCCGCAGACACCACGAGTTAATATAAAGGATTTAAAAATAAATAACGTTATAATAAAGTTTAACAAAAGAAAAGAAAAAACAAGCTACTTTTTTTACTATATTAAAATACGTGGACGTTTCTAATGCCAAAATTTCAAACTCCTATTCTTTTATTAATCTAAAGACTTCTAAAACTAATGCTACTGAGCTGAAAAACATTGGGGCTGAAGTAGTTTACGAACATGACAATTATGTGCTGGTACATTTAATCGATTTTAACGTACGTAAACTACTGGAACAAAGTTGTTGGCGTACTTATATGGTATGTTCTTTCAAAGCAAAATTATTTTAATGTTAATGTCTTTATTTTGTAAAATAAATAAAAGTAATGAATAAAATTCTTTATCTAATAAAATTAAAACTTGGCACACATAAACACAAAAGTAGCCACTCATGAACAAGGGCTCAACCTAACCAAAGTTTTTGCAATTGGAAATAATCATAAATTTTATAAACAGAATTGACTGTTAATAAAGAACAAAACAATGTGGCAAGAGGTTCTTACGACATTTCCGAAATGATTTTACATAAATGATGATCATAAAATAATGGACTGCAGAGGCCCGACGCGAGTTAATATTTCTTCTATGCATGAGTTCAAGAAAGACACAATAAATTAAATGTCAATGTCAAATCTCGCTCAAAAAGTGCATTTAACTTTAACCAATTTGTTTACATGATTCTCCTACTGAAACTAACTCTCTAACTCTAATTGTTTACATGATTCTCCTACTGAAACTAACTCTCTGTTTTAATACACTAAAAAGTTGTTACGCAATCTTTTCCTTGTCCATACTTCGTTTGGAATATCAAATTGCTTCTAAAAGCAATGCATTAAACAGAATTCACGATACAAAATAGTGAATAAACCATGGAGCCATTTGAGGTTATTTTTAAAGCTATAGTAGAATTGATAGATGCAGACAAAAATCTCAACACACGAACAAAGGCAGGAACTTTGATAGTCACAGTGAACTTTTTTTATTTTCTAATTTATATCAAAGATGCCTGAAATTATTTACAAACGTATAGTGTTAAAAAATGCTTAACAGAGGCTTCTCACAAACTAATGGAATACTAAAGGATGCTTTGACATGTAATACAATTGTATGTGGAAACCTCATTGTTTTAATCGAATCTTCTAATCAAAGAACCAGAGAGCAAATGTTTGGTGATCGAAGCGAATATGAATCCATGCTGTGAAGAAAAACAGTTGAGAAGAAAGTTTTATTCTTCATAATAATAACATGAGATTACTGTAGAAATTCGTCGCCTGAGTTTTTGGCAGTTATATCGAATTTAGAAAGATGATTTTCGTACACCAGCTAATATACTCGACCCTGAAATTTTGCCTTCAAATTAGAGTAATGTATACAAAATATCTCACGTGCCATTGCTAAACAAGGAATATTTAAACACCACGGGTAAAAAAAAATTAATGAATTAATTTATTCAAGTTTTTTAAGATATTTAGGCTAGAAGTTACCCTGCCTAAAATAATATCATTAATTCGAACAATGTCTTAAATAATGCAATGTGTTAAAATAGTTTCTCTAAAATTAAGTTTAAAAAATTAATTAGGATCAATAACGAATACACCAAGATTCTCTAATCAATAGTTATTTTGGCTATTGAGCATGGTATGGCTGAAAACATTGATGCATGAAAGATTGTGCAATGAGGGAAAAACATAAAAACTTAAACTTCAATTTTATTCAAGAAATAAAGCTTTTCTCTTTATTTATAACATAAAAACGTATTGTGTCATTATTACTTTGTAATAAAGACTATCTTTACTTTAGGGGCCGTCCATAAATTTGGCCAATTTTTACAAATCCCCTTCGTGACACTTCGTCACAAAAACTTAGACCTTCCTTCCAATATAACATCACAAAGCTGTGACCCCTCCGCCTAAAAGCAGTATTTTCTATTTGAAAATGAGCATATTTCGAATCAATCTTTGTCATTTTAGTATGTATTAAGTGTAATACTGCACTCTAATATTAATATCGTAACACGCGTGAAGTCATGTTAAACGTCATAAAATAAATACATTGTAGTAAGAAATAGAATATTTTAGCGGAACTTTGATTTAATGTATAGTGTTTTGACGAGATGTCACAATTCTTACCCCACCCCCTCGTCACCACACATCGTCACAAATGTGGGAACCCCACCCCCCTCCCCTAGGTGAGTGACGTCATTTATGGACGGACCCTTATAGCAGTAACATATTTTTCAGCGGCAAATTTTGTTTCTGCCCCGGGCGCACATACCCACGCTACGCCGTTGCTTTGTCGGTAGAAATTTAACTGATTGGCTTGTCGCTTACAATATAATATTGATTCGTTTCATCATTTCCAGGGATGTATTGGCTTTGAAAGATAGCATGGCCTTGACCTCATTATGACGTTGCAAATATCAGCCATTTATTTAACCGCTCGATGGTTATGACTCTGACTGTAATTAGTTAACTCACTTGAAAGATTTATTTCAAAAGTTGTATTTAAAGCGTGACGCGCAAAGAATAATGGCATATCTGACCTAATTTGTTACAGACGCTCCTTCTATACAGTAGATTGTTGCGTCCTGCGTTTATTTTGCGTCCTACGTGTTTTATGTTGATAATTTAATGTTATTAATAAACTAGTAAAAAATAGTTTAAATAATCCTTTATTATTTATTACATCGGCCGTCCATAAATGACGGCACGCACCTAGAGACAGAAGGGGGGGGGTGTCACATTTGGGACGATGTGTGACGAGGGGGAGGGGGATGTTTAAGAAATGTGACGTCACTTCAAAATGCACTACTTGAAAGAAAAGTTCCACTTAAATAGTCGATTGCTTACATTTTATTTAATGACGTTTTACGTGGCTTCACACGTGGTACGATATTAAAGTGCAGCCTTACACTAAATACATACTTATATGACAAAAATATTATTTCAAATATTATCAATTTCAAAAAGAAAATACCGCTTTTATGGGGGGCGGTGGGAGGGGGGGGGGTCTGCCAAGCTTTGCGACGTCATATTGGAGGGGGTCTAATTTTTTGTGACGACGCGTGAAGACGGGTGGTTGGGGGGGGGGAGAAATATCTGTCAAAATTGCGTGACGACATTTATGGACGGCCCCCAAGACATGCACTAAAAATAGGATAAATAACAAACACACGTGTAATCAGTTATTTTTACCGTATTTCCTTTTACATATCTACAAGTCTGAAATTTCAATTCAGAACATAACGTGAACAACTTTTTTGCAATTAAAAACTATTATTGTAGCCGTAAAACGTGTATGTACAAGGGGATATAACAATAATTTGTGCATTTCCGTGAGCACCAGACAAAACGTATCATTGACTGTCCTAATAAACCAGTGGGGCACACAACAATGTGACGATTTGGACTCAGCTTGAATAAACGTGTTTAAAAAAAAACTTGACCAGAAGATAAGTTATAGTCTGAAACCAGAGTGAAAAATAGAGAGAACAAATAGTGTACATTAGTGTACATTAGTGTACATTAGTGTACATTAGTGTACATTAGTGTACATTAGTGTACATTAGTGTACATTAGTGTACATTAGTGTACATTAGTGTACATTAGTGTACATTAGTGTACATTAGTGTACATTAGTGTACATTAGTGTACATTAGTGTACATTAGTGTACATTAGTGTACATTAGTGTACATTAGTGTACATTAGTGTACATTAGTGTACATTAGTGTACATTAGTGTACATTAGTGTACATTAGTGTACATTAGTGTACATTAGTGTACATTAGTGTACATTAGTGTACATTAGTGTACATTAGTGTACATTAGTGTACATTAGTGTACATTAGTGTACATTAGTGTACATTAGTGTACATTAGTGTACATTAGTGTACATTAGTGTACATTAGTGTACATTAGTGTACATTAGTGTACATTAGTGTACATTAGTGTACATTAGTGTACATTAGTGTACATTAGTGTACATTAGTGTACATTAGTGTACATTAGTGTACATTAGTGTACATTAGTGTACATTAGTGTACATTAGTGTACATTAGTGTACATTAGTGTACATTAGTGTACATTAGTGTACATTAGTGTACATTAGTGTACATTAGTGTACATTAGTGTACATTAGTGTACAACTTTCTCTTTATTTCAACAATCAAGTTATTTTGTAGTAAGGCTATTCATTTAAATATATAACGATTTAATTATATGAGAACTTACATTTTTTAATGAGAATTTCTTTTAAAAAATATGATTTCATTTTTATTTATTGTATTTTAATTCTGTTTTTTATATTAATTCATTTTTAAAATTAATTTACTTATTTTTAATTTTTTAAAGGTATTTATCAAAGTATCGTGGTCTAAATACCGAGCCATTAAACTATAAACATAAGAAACCATTTGGCTTAAACCTCTATATAAATTATATAAAATCATTTTTAAAAATTATTATTTTAATTAACGTTTTTGTAAACACTTACACTCGAACCGATTTCTTTCAAGCTAAATGCCAAGAAAATCCACGAAAAGTCTCAATAGAACATGTTTAGAGTATTTTTTTTTCCAAACAAAATTTCTTGGCAAAAATACATAGGGGCCGTCCTTAAATGACGTCACGCACCTAGGGGGAAGGGGAGTGTCCACATCTGTGACGATGTGTGACGAGGGGGAGAGGGCAAGGGAGTTTAAAAATTGTGACGTCACGTAAAAAAAACGGTACTTTAAATAAAAGTTCATCTTAAATATTCGATTTCTTACTATTTATTTTATGACGTTTTACATGGATCAACTCTGTTACTATATTAGAGTGCAACCTTACACTAAATAAATAGTGAAAGGACAGTAAAGTGATTTGAAACATGCTCATTTTCAATTAGAAAATAACGCTTTTAGGGGGGGGGGTCACAGCTTTTCGTCGTCATATTAGAGGTGGGGGGTATACGTTTTTGGGACGAGGTTTGACGAGGAGGAGGGAGGGGGGTTAAAAATCGGCAAAAATTGCGTGACGTCACTTATGGACGGCCCCATAGAGTTTAACTCGCAAATATCGTAGTTGGCGTTGGCATGTAGTAGAAAGTTATATTAGGTCAGAAGTCAGGGGCACCTGTTTTTACAGTGGATTCTTATAACAATTCTAGATGCAAATAAATCTACTATGGCTATTTTATAGTTTCTTACGAAATTATTTTTACAATACCATAAATATGCAAACTAAAGGTCTTTTTTTAAATTAATACTTAATTATTTTTTTTTACTTTAACTTTAACTCTGAAAATAAAATTTATATTCATTTCTTGCAACAATTCTCAACTGAAGGAATTGGACGTCATGTGGTGTATTCTGTTATTTGATTTAAAGAATCCCACAATGCAAGAGGCGCGTGCTCTTACGACGTTGCGGAACTTCCGGTGCAAAAAAATGTACACGGGGAAATTACTAGTGTAGTGCAGGGAGCTCAAAAAGAGTAGGTAATTACTTATATTTTCTGAATATGGAATGTATCCATTTAGGCTCAAAGAATTGTAGCACACATAAGGTGTCAAGGTCACAACAAATATCCCAAAAACGACCAACAGCAATCTGACGGCCTTCCAGTGACGCAGGCGGGAGGTCAGGGAGTTGTCCTTGGCCGATTCCTGTGGAGCTGTTGCCAGGATGGCCTTGATTTGCCTGCGCGTGATGACCACGATATGGACGTAGACACAGGCCACAACGACGCACGACACGATGTGGGCGTAGGGAAGCCCGTGTGCAAGACAGAAGTTGTAATATGCCTCAACAAAGCCATGAGGAACGCTGGATAGCACGGAGATGCTCCATATGACGGTCATGCATGCTGTGATGAACTTCCTTCCCACAAAGCGTTGGTGAAGAAACGGTCTAGCGATGTACAACCATCTTTCGATGGACATGGCCACGAAGAAGATGTAGTGGGCGACTGTTGTGAACCACCAGCTGCCCACAAGAATCCGTGTCATCACCGAATTACCGTACAGGGACGCCGCATCGACAACACCGATGCCGGCGTAGATGTTAACGACAATCGCGTAGAGGAAATCGCTGACGGCTAGCGAACACATGAACACAGACGTCGGGGTCCTCAGTGACCTGTGGGTGACCACTGTGACGATGAGTATGACGTTGAAAATGGCCGATGGTATGAATAGAACGAGAAATGTGACAAACAGTCCGTGATTGAAATAAATTTTATAGAAGTCTTTGAGCGTTGCATTGGTAGATGTGTTTGTTAATAAATCCATGTTATTGTTGTTTTTATTACACGCTTTTTTACACGCTTTTATTTAAGTCACACTGTTTGTATGTTGTAACCATCCATCCTTCCTTCAAATCTTGTAATGTAAAATTAAACCACTTCTGATGGTCCTAGAGATCTCAAAATTTTACCACAGATAGATCTTGGATGACAATGCATTGTATCAAAATTTCAGATCGATCGAATGTATCGTAATTAAATTAATCAACTTTTAGTTTATCTCTATTTATCACTATTTAGAATGTATAGTCGTCTGCTAGAGTTGACCTCCACGGCTCACTGGTTTCACTCCAGCCCTCGTTTACCAAATTCTCGTGTTTACATCAAGGGCAGGGGAGATCAACGCGTTTCGGTCTGTAAATGTTTGTAAATAAAAGCGTGTCCTTTTTAAAAAACGATTTTTTTACATTTTACTTATTTTATTTTGTAACTATTGGAGGATGTTATAACTTTCAGAGGGACATCTAAAAAAAAACTCTTCCATGTTAATGAAAATTTGTGTGTTAAGAATAAACAAATCTTACAATAGTCAACTCCTGGAATATTATTTATATAAGAGAATGTACTTTTGAAGTTGAAATTAAAAACTTAAACTCCTCTTCTGGACAAATGTTGTATTTGACGTGATCTTTGAGATAGGCATCCCGCAAAGTTGAATCTTCTATTCCAAAATGACATACTTCGACGTGAACCTTTGTTTCCAACATCACATACTGCTTCTTGTAATACAAAATTACTCGGAAAATTTAAATCCTACTTTTGTGAATTTACACCAAACAATTCTCCCTTCTTCATCCCTTCAATTAATTCGTTATTTTGTTTATTTTTATTTTTATCAGATTCACCAGACTTGAATGAATAAAACAAATTCAAATATATAATCAGGTCAAGATGGCTTCCAATAATGTTCCTCTTAGTTCAATCCTGAAGATAGTAGCATTGTTGGTAATTGTTACAATTAGAGAAGTCAATCGAAACATCGTCCGATTGTCAGTGGTCCTTAATGTGGTTGTTGTCACTTTGCTTTTGGCCCTACATGTGACGTGCTTTTATGTTCAATTTATTTTTTAAAAACATTTTTAAAACGTTTGTCCAAATGTATTCATAACATGGTCCTTTTCTAGAAGAAATACAATTTCAACAAGTCATTTAAACATGATGTAAATATTACAAAACAACGAAAACATTGTGACTTTAACAGTATAGTCGCCAAGTGATATCATTAATCTGCCAAACGACTAATGCATCTCTGTTTACATTGAATCTCCACATTCGCAAAAGATAAAGCTGGAACTAACGCAGTTGACATTGATTTTTTTGCTATATATCATTATTCAAAGTCGACATTTCTTTTTAAGTACATTTTTTAATAGACGAATTTTTTTTTAAACTTTCTTTTAATATTTGCAAAATGTTATCAAGTAAAAATTCATTATTATATAAAGTCTCCAGATTTTGAACTCCATCAGTGAGTGTTTTTTCTCCTATCCCTACTTTCTCCATGGACTTAAACATTCAACAACAAAAAATCAATACTCACATGGATTGGATCATCAACAATGAGGTGACATAAATATATTAGCCAATAAATGTTATCTACCTCAGTTTTCATAATAAATACATGTATGTACTATTTAAAAAGTCAAGGATGAGCACACAGATTAGTTGTCCGATAAAAAAAATCTCGCCAAGTGTAAATCAAAATACATTCAGGCACACATTTCAGTTTATGGTATATCCGTATCCGTATACTTCAAATAAATAAAAATCTGCGTAGCATAATTACGACATAAAAAGTAATTCAAAGAAACTCAATATAAACTAATTGTATCACAACATTAGTTTGTTCCTCTAGGCTCATAAAGAAATGGTACCAGTATTTGTCAAAAAAACAGCCGACGATTAAAGCGAAGTGCAAAGTTTAAAAAAGTAATAGATAACAAAAAACTGATATTTTTTCCTCTCCTAAAATCGTAATAAAACTCTTTGTAGCCGCGGTCCCAATGTTTTGAGATTAAATGTCTGCCATAAGGCAACATAGTCATGAGAGTAGTGGGTGGAAATTGGGTTTCTCCTGAAGTTAGTTTCGTATATAAAATAATAATTTACTTTTACGTCTGTTTTAAAAGTAAACAGAGTTGTCTGGTTTTATTTGTTAAGCTCATTTTATGTTATAACATTTCCATAATTTACGGTACTTGTACTTAAAATGTAAAAAAAAATTGTACATTTTTAATAAGAGGCAAATTAATCTGACAAAAAATATTGATTTTAAAATATATATTAATGAATTTAGTTTGGGGCACTGGAGACACTGGACACCAATATGTCAGATCCACTTGGATGCTTGTTCCAGCCACTTTCTTATGTTCGAGTTCATATTTGAGTAATCTAAGGCCGATGGGTCATCTCACATTCTCGTAGCGTGTCCCAGCCAGCGACCCTGGGCTATACCATTAGTCAGATATTCATAAATGTAGTTAGGGAATACGATGCAATGTAATATGAATTTAATGGCTCAGCTACTTACTCCATGTCATTAACCCATTCTTTAATAATTTTTACGAAAAGTTAACAATAATAAAGACATAAATAGAAATCGAAACAATAGTTATTTAATTATTAATGTTCAATTTTGTTTTTGTTTTGAAATTTCATCAACACATATTTTATAAACTTTTTCTCAACTATAGGAATTTAAAGTCACATTATGTATTCTGTTATTTGATTTAAAGAATCCCACAATGCAAAAGGCGCGTGCTCTAACGACGTCCCGGAACTTCCGGTGAAGAAAAATGTACACAGGGAAATTACTGGTGTAGTGCAGGGAGCTCAATAAGAGCAGATAATTGCTAAGGTCTTGTGACTGGGGCACGTAATTGTTGAGGCTCAAAGAATTGTAGCACACATACGGGGTCAAGGTCACGACAAATATCCCAAAAACAACCAACAGCAATCTGACGGCCTTCCAATGGTGTAGGCGAGATTTTAGTGAGTTGTCCTTGACCGTTCCCTGGGGAGCTGTGGCCAGGATGGCCCTGATTTGCCTGCGCGTGATGACCACGATATGGACGTAGACACTGGCCACAATGACGCACGACCAGATGTGGGCGTATGGAAGGACGTAGGCGAGACAGATATTCTCATACCCGTCAACAACGGCGTACGGAAGGCTGAATAAGATGGATACGATCCATATGAAAGTCATCCACACTGTGATGAGCTTCCGTCCCACGAAGCGTTGGTGAAGAAACGGTCTAGCGATGTACAGCCACCTTTCGACGGACATGGCCACGAAGCAGCTGTAGTGGGCTACTGTTGTGAACCACCAGATGGTCTTGAGAGTATTTAAGATGACAACGTTGTGCAACAGCGACATCGAATCGATGATGCCGTGACCGGCGAAGATGGTGGCCACTACGGCGTAGAGGAAATCGCTGACTGCGAGCGAACACATGAACACAGACGTCGGGGTCCTCAGCAACCTGTGGGTGACCACCGTGACGACGAGGATGACATTAAAAATGGCCGATGGTATGAACAGGACGAGGTAGGTGGCGAATAGCCCGTTACTGAAAATATCATCGCCCGACACGTTCAGCGAGACATTACTGGAGACGTTCAGTGCGAGAGCATCCATGTTTATTTGTTTGTTTGTTTGTTTGTTTGTTTGTATGTTGGTTTTTTAAGTCAGTAGCAGCAAAGTTCAAATGAAATCTTCCACTCAGTTGTAAGACGTGCTGGAATAGCGATTTTCTTGTCATAGAATTATTTACAGAAAGTTGGCGTAAGATCTCACACATTCCAACCTGCTATTCATTTTCCCTTAGATGGCGTTGAGCATCACAAACATATTCCTCCGCCCTGATTTTCTTCCTTCAGTCGTTATTTGGGTTATTATTGGGGCTCCACTGGACACGAACGACCAACAAAAATAAAATTATAGTCAAATTTAGGCTTCCAATGTTTTCCATATTTCCAAATTGAGCGCGCACAAAGTTAGCCACATGATGGTCATTGGTAAACAAATAATTGAGCACGCACAAAGTTAGCCACATGATGGTCATTGGTAAACAAATAATTGAGCACGCACAAAGTTAGCCACATGATGGTCATTGGTAAACAGATAATTGAGCACGCACAAAGTTAGCCACATGACGGTCATTGTTAAACAAATCAGCAGTGACACTGATGTCAGAGGACAATAAAATCTATCACTGGTCTATCAAGGTTGTGACGTTCTATTGACCTGTTAGCCAATGCCGGTATTTCATAGGCTTTACATATAAAAACATTGCTGTTTTTTCTCCCTTTCAAATACCATTTTCTATATGGAAAAATGTAACATGCTTTAACAGTTTTAAAAAAACCAAAAACAAAGCAATAGTCAATATATTAATCCCTAACAGAAATAGCATTACGATTCAATCTTTATCTCCAAAATATTATTTTAAGCTAGCTTTTTCATTTATCTGGGTAAGATCACGACTTTATTACAAAAGAATACTTCACTGAAAGTAATCCACATCAGTTTTCAGAATAAAAAGAATGACTTTTAAATGATGATAAATAACGGAACAATGTATGTAAATCAATTAGATAATTGAAACTTTATTTGTAATTTATATAAACATTAAAACTACACTAAATACTGAAATTAAAGATTCTGAGAAAAAAATGCACAGCCTTATGGAAACACAATTTACGATTAACAAAATTCAATGTTTAATTTTTGCTCTAAGTATCTGTATTTACTAATTTAAAGGATGACGAAAGTCAAGCGCGAGGTTTGCACAAGTGTCTAACGCCGCGTTGCGTCCCCTGAAATGATACTGATTAAATTGTAATTACATTCTTGCTAGTTGATGTGTCAGCCACGTAAAAAAAAAGGATACTTTTTTGTAACCCTGGCAACGAAATATGTGAAGGAGTAGTCGCCGTCGGACTATTCCTTAATTAAGTTTACTTTGAAATATTTGATTTATATACCTATGACGATTATTGTATCATAAAATAACGTACATCGTAAATACAGAATAAGTTGAACAGATTTTTAATCCATTTTTTAAAATTTATTATTTTTTGTTGTTGTAAATATATATATTTAAATTTACGTGTCTACACATACCTACTATGTTAAAATAATATTTTTCAAATGAAATTGATTTTATATTCATGTTTTATAATGTTAAGCCTGCTTAAGCTAGAAATATTGAGAAATCTATTATTTTAATTTAATAATTATTATTGTCATAAATCCAATCTAATTGACTTATGACTAAAAGCGCGTCTTTAGCGCGTTACATTTGTTTTAATTTTGTTGAATGTGACGTTAACGTGGCCAAATAGTTTTTTCGAAAATTCGTTTTAATTTATATAAAAATATAAAAAAATTCAGTTTCCTTGACTTCGGACTTTTCAGACAAGAAAATATTATTCCGACTTAAACTCGTAAATATTTTATTGTCTCATAACGTCCACGCATTGTCTTTACTTAGAATTCATGTTCGAAAATTAAAAATTGGCGACCACATTTTTCCCTTTACAATACCGAGAATCGAAATGAAAAGAAATTAAGCCTCGTCATTTCGCAATGTTGCTTGCCATTTTGAATTTATATTGCAGTAGGAATTCGATTTAAAAAAAAAGATTCACCTAAGCAAGAAAGAAGGAAGCCATGTGAAAGTTGAGGACTCATCCTTCAGTTTGACTTTTCAGTTTTAGATTGGTCACGATATCTATAATCCTGATATATGTATACATTTTACTGCACCAAAGTTAAAACGCGAACTTTAAAAAATACATAAATATTTCAGACTCGAGGTTTGCGTTTCATTTGAACAATGGTAAAAATCTTGTTCGGCAAATTATTTTTCCAAGTTTCGAGTACAGGATTCCCTCGCTACTTTCGCTTTGGTTACGTTCTTTAACCCCACCCCCTCCAGCGAATGGCTGAAAACCACGAATATTGGATGCAGTTTTAAAACGCTTATGTATGAGATTATAATGCTTCCCAAACACTTTCTAAAGACACTCTCACTCATTAATACAGTAATAATGTAGTAATATTTCATGCAGTATTGTATTTCATTAATGCATTTCACAAATGTAGTAATGATAATGTAAAGAAATATTATTTTGTACTACTACATATTTTAATCAAACAGATACATAAATACAGGAGGAAAGTAACACTACATATCATATTTACCCATACTGTTATTTTCTATGCGTACAACATAGTTGACAGAAAATGGAACAAATCAAATGCAAAGTTAGACAGATAAATACAGCACGCAATTCTGTAATAATATGCCATTGAAAAACATTATTAATGCACCGTCACAAAAATATGCCCTGTACATTCGTTAGAGGTGAATATTGGACATACACTTTAAGCATTGATTTTAAAAATAATTACTGTATTGCAATAATAATTTGGAAAAATTAATATTGTTTATGACGTTATGACGCTAGCACGGTATACCGGGCATACGATGCGATAGGGTTAACAGCCTAACCCATTAATATGTATAACGGGCATACGATGCAATAGGGTTAACAGCCTAACCCATTAATATGTATAACGGGCATACGATGCGATAGGGTTAACAGCCTAACCCATTAATATGTATAACGGGCATACGATGCGATAGGGTTAACAGCCTAACCCATTAATATGTATAACGGGCATACGATGCGATAGGGTTAACAGCCTAACCCATTAATATGTATAACGGGCATACGATGCGATAGGGTTAACAGCCTAACCCATTAATATGTATAACGGGCATACGATGCGATAGGGTTAACAGCCTAACCCATTAATATGTATAACGGGCATACGATGCGATAGGGTTAACAGCCTAACCCATTAATATGTATAACGGGCATACGATGCGATAGGGTTAACAGCCTAACCCATTAATATGTATAACGGGCATACGATGCGATAGGGTTAACAGCCTAACCCATTAATATGTATAACGGGCATACGATGCGATAGGGTTAACAGCCTAACCCATTAATATGTATAACGGGCATACGATGCGATAGGGTTAACAGCCTAACCCATTAATATGTATAACGGGCATACGATGCGATAGGGTTAACAGCCTAACCCATTAATATGTATAACGGGCATACGATGCGATAGGGTTAACAGCCTAACCCATTAATATGTATAACGGGCATACGATGCGATATGGTTAACAGCCTAACCCATTAATATGTATAACGGGCATACGATGCGATAGGGTTAACAGCCTAACCCATTAATATGTATAACGGGCATACGATGCGATAGGGTTAACAGCCTAACCCATTAATATGTATAACGGGCATACGATGTGATAGGGTTAACAGCCTAACCCATTAATATGTGTTGCCGCGAATAGGAAAGGGTATACTGTATCTGTTTTTTTTAAATTTTTTTATTTTAAATCCTTGTTCAAAGAATTCTCTCCAACTCTCCAACATAAGGTCTACTTTAGGTTAGCTGACACGTATTAGGGGAGTCCATCACGGCTGATTTACTGTAACAATATGGACTTGCTAAAAAAAAATCTAAATTGGTAAAATAATTGACTCATTTGTTTTATTCGGAACATTTAATGGTAAATTACGGAAAGATAATTATTGACAGCATCGTTCTGAAAATACGCCCGGCGTGGACCAATGATTCTCTTGATAAGATTAAGGATGCACCTAGGAATTCCTTTTAATATTTGCATTTGTTTTGTTTGTTTCTTTAATTTTATTTTATTTCCTGCGTTTTTTATTGTTAGCTCAACCATTATTTTATTTATAATTTAATTCATTTATATTTTGGTAGATATTTTTGAAACTAGTGTATCACTCGTCAAAAATGACGGAAGTTTTCAAAATAAATACACATCCGATTAAAAAATAACGTAATACAGAACTTTCGTTTATTTTTATTTGATTCATTTATTATCACATTGAACACTTTTATGCGGAACGTTCGAAAAGTGTTACTTTTGGTGCAGCACTATAAAAAAATTGATCGCAGCGCCACCTAACAGCATTGCAAATTTCGCAGCGCCACCTACAAATTACATCCATACAACGGGAATTATGTATATTATTGATAAGGATAATTCTATAACTCCTCTACGGGAATTCAGGAACCCCAGCCCCGATAAAAAAAAATCACCAGAAAAAAAAACCGCCGCCAAGTGAAACGGATTTGTCTGTTTTTATAACAAACTAGATACCACCCGTGGCGTAACATACGCCGCAGACTTGCTCATAGATAGTGCTAAGAAGGGGGGAAGAACAGACACAAACTACAGCACGAAGAAATCAGAACAACGCGAATGAACATCGGGGGGGGGACGGACATCGCTGAGGTGTTGATGGTCTCGTGACATGCGCACTGCGGTTAGTTACCTGCCCCCACCCTGCACCAACCTCGCTTGCCAACCATAGACTGTGATTCGCCGACACTAGCGAGGGTCAGCTATGTTCGCAAAAAAGGGGAAAAACGGACACAAACAAAACTTTTAAAAATTAAAAAATAATGTTTCCGCTGAGGCTTGAACCGAGTACCTCCCGCGTGTAAGGTGGACGTGATAACCGCTACACTACGAACCACATGCTAATCTGTGAAGGAACAACGCAAGTGAACAAAAGAAGCATTGTTGGCCTCGAGACATGCCCATCCCCACTTTTGAACCCACTTCGCTTGATTGGTCGACCCCAGCGAGATTCATTCGTCATGCTTATTTGCACACCACTCGTTCGTATTCTTTTTCTGGGGAATTATATCTATATATATAAATACTATGGTATGTATGATATTATAACGTACAATTATTATCGCAAGTGAGTCAGTGAGGTAACACGACATGCTACGATTATTGTATACAATTATTTCATGGGCCGATTTAAAATGTATCACAATGGCTGCATTAAGCATGGCCAATCGCAATGCACGTCTGAAAACCATTATAGAATGACACCTACTGTATACTTCAACACCGCCATGACTAATGTTGATATTGTTATTTTTATTTTTAGGGTAATTCATTTTGGTTAAAAACCCGCCCTGGCTGTTGTTGACATTTCCATCACGCCCCATTGTTGCCAGGGACGCTGATCGAATCAAATGCAAGGGAGGCCATAGATACCAGTAGGTAACATAATGGGCCCAGTTTACAGGAACGTGGAGCTTGGTGACTGGAAAGTGTTATGGTGAACTCACTATTGTGATCTTGATGTTTAAACTCAAGCGTGGTCAGCTGAGTTGAACAAGTTTAACTTTTGTTACACCAAGCATTCCTCCAGAATCGGTTTAATGTTCACATTAACGATGAATTGGTTCGACCTTGTGTGCCATTCACTTTGCACCAGGCATGACACGAAACATGTAAATGTATGTTTGTGTGAATGATACAAGAACATACAAATAATGTGGCTCTTATCTCACGGGATATTTATACCAAAAACAAAATTGTTTGAATGCTTCGTTTTTAGCTGTGTCATCTTAATGGCGTATCTAGGATAGACGCTTGGAGCGCTTCGTCTGTATGTTACATCCGTACATCCAACAGTAGCAAAGATATGTGAGCACTACGAAGATTTGTTTTATAGCAGCTGTCCCGGTGCGCCAATTGTCCAGTTTACGTCATACAGAATGAAGATGTAGCCTAAAAGCTTATTTTTGTATTAGTCCACAAATAAGGCATTACTGGATTGTTTTAGTCACAGCAATCGTTTGAGTATCTTTGATTTTATCTAGTAAACAAGACTCTCGTTCTCGTCAATTTTTTGGTTTTGCCCCCAATGAGGGAGGTAACCACCAAAATGAGGGAGGTAACCACCAAAATGAGGGAGGTAACCACCAAAACCTTCGCCCAGGACAGACCCAGAACTTAGGGATCATCCGTTTGTGTTAGTACATTTATTTGTCGTGTAAAATGAATAATAATAAGACACGCCCCTGAATATGGACCCACCCACAAAGACAATGGAGGAATGTTCCCTCTAAGATTCGATGGTCCGTGTGTAAAGTAAAAAAAAATGCTCTTGTGCAAAGTTGCTGAGCATCTGTTATTTAAAAAAAAATTGAGTGTGTGCAATATTTTACAAAATTTTCTGCGCGGTAATTCTTAACTACTGCGCAGCGTCGGTCAGACATCTCTGCGGCCGCGCAGCGACACGGCTCAAAGGGAACATAGCCATAGCGCATAAAAATATAAATTTAGCAAATTTTAAACGGAAGATTTAATGCAAAGTCTAATACAGCATAAGAAACGTATTCGAAATATGTCTTTGCCCTCTCCGATGTAAGTTCACATTTAATTTGTCAGTCTGAGCAACATGTTGATTTCTGATCTTTTAATGAAAAGTGATTTCGATTTTCCTGATTAGGTCAGAATTTAATCATTTGACGTCGCAGGCAGAAATTTAATTTCACGATTTCAACTTGTTGAAGGAAAATCGACCGAACCATAAAAAACATGCTTGCTAAATACGGTTTTGCCAGCGTATTTGAAGTCGGCTGTCATGTGTGTTCCGAATCCATTTTATTTTACAAAAGAGTTTTTTTTTAAAACAATAAAAACCTGTCTGAATCGATTCTCTTACTTCTTATGTAACCTACCCAGAGGCGGGCTTATACGGTGGTGAGGGGGAGATACCTAACGGTGTAGCGCAATGTTCCTTTTAAGCTGCGCGGTTGCGCACATCTCTGACCGACGCCGCGCAGCAGATTAGAATTACCGCGCAGCAAATTTGTTTAAATATTGCACAAAAAATTAAAAAGCTGTGCAACTTTGCAAACGTGTTTTTTTACTTGCCCACGGACCAACAAACCTTAGAGGTAACATTGTAGGGAATACTTATGACACTCACCCAAGGCCTCGCCTACTGATTAGCCCGCTATTATCCTTTCTTCAAGTGACGTAGAGTTTTTGTTTTTCGTTTTTAAATGTAAATCACTTTTTTCTCCTACACAAGTTGTTCGAGAAGGTGACCATGCGTTTTTCCTAAAGTTTTCACCTACCAACAATTTCTTTAGTAGCACCGACATACCAGGATGCCCATTGATCACGGCGAGGGCCCAAGACGCCCTTAGTGAACCCTCGAAATGACGCCCTCAGTGAACCCTCGAAATGACGCCCCTTAAAATATATATTAAAAATGCCAATCTGAACGGACCCTTTAATTAAACATATCACCACAGCGGTTTTCTTTGTAACGTACATTTGTATTGGATTCAATATCAATGGTGCGTAGCAAGAGAAAACGTGGGAAAATGGAGGGGGGGGGGTGTCCAGCTTATACGGATGGGCGTCATTTTTTTGGCCTACTGGCAAGTACAGATCTTCAAACTTACGTCCGTATGACGTATTAAAAACTGGATTAAAATCCTTGAACTTGGCCTACATCACAATATTTCTTTTAATTCTTCCAAATCAGAATCACTGTTTGAATTATCACTTAGTTAACACAACGATTCTCAAAGTATTTTTAAAAAATGGCCCTCAAATTCTCATGTTGCGTCATATAAAGATGACCATGAAATTAAGTATTAAAAAAAAGAACTTCAAAGCAAATATTGAATTTTTCAACACACCACCCCCATTCCTTTTTTTTCCCCAAACAAAAGCCTGAAAAAGGAGATACTTCAAATAGCACTGTCGCTGAATATGTTGTCAGGACAGAAAGTTTTAACACTAGCTTGGCTTGCTTATGACGTCACTTTTCTCTTTATTTCTTTAAGGTAATTGTTATTTTTTAGCAAACGTAAGCCAATGTTCGACCCAACTGCCAAACTGGACTACGGGACGCAGTTGTTTTCAATAAACTTACATCATAAAAATAAATCAACGCTTCTCTTATTGCCTGTTTGGTGGCTTGATTTTTTTGTTTTTTTTTCTTTTAAACTGTACTTTACTTCTTCTTCTCTTTTTAACATTGCTATTTAAGAGGGAAAGAATATTTAATATATTTTATATACAACACATAGCACTAAGAAAATTATTTTGAGTATCTCATAAAATAAAAAGAATGTAGTATTTGGTAGTCAAATATAACCAGCGCCGTGTCGCCGTGCGTTTTTGAAGTCGTACGTTTTCGTTTGACTTCGTAAAAAACGGGACAAATGAGCCACCAGGGGCGCCCGTTTTGGTTTATAACGCCACCGTTTGTACATATCTAAAAAATTCTTTTGAATAAAGTAACATGTTCAAGGTTCGAGAACCGCTTGTTTAGTTCTTGAAATCGTTTGTCCGTGGAGCTAATGGGAGATAACGCCGCGTGAATAGAACGAGTTCATTTAAAAGGCGTTCAAACAATTACCGACTTATCGACCCTTTTAGATAACTCACGGCGCCAACTCCGCACTGCATCGACCTGGGCTAACAAATAGTCTCCCTTGGAGTTTCATTATTCTTGTCTGTGTTGTCCATTTGCATTAACTCATTTTGTTTACTGTGGACATTTGGGTAAATTTGTGAATGGATATTTGCGTCGATGTGTAAATAGACATTTGGATAAATGTGTGAATGGATATTTGAATCGATGTGTAAATAGACATTTGGGTAAATGTGTGAATGGATATTTGAGTCGATGTGTAAATAGACATTTGGTCAGTGAGAGAATGGACATCTGGATAAAGGTGTGAATGGACATTTAGGTTAAAGTGTGTGGATATTTTGGTACATGTGTAAATGGACATTCGAGTAAATGTGTGAATGGACATTTTTGGGCAATGTGTAAATGGACAATTTAGTCAACGAGTGAATTGACAAATGAATCAATGTGTAAACAGACCTTTGAGTCAATGTAAGTTTAGACATTTGGTAGCAGTACCCAAAGGGGCAACAGTGGGAGTAAGGTGCGCCACCTAGTGTTCAAAGCTTAGATAAGATGAAGGTATGAATTAAACCACTGTGTACATGTATGGTTACAAGCTATGTCCATTTTGACATATCATCCTGTCATTTGTGTGGACATTTGGTATGGTTTGTTTTAAAATTTCAAATGTGTGTTTGCACTTTGCACATACAAAGGTTCATACAATGTCAGTCTCGATATCTACGTTTGTCATGTATTTTTTACTTTCTAAATCAGGGGTCGGGGTTTGGGGTAAAAAAATCCAAATGTACAATCGGTAAAGTCTTTAATATTAACAGTATAATCTTGGGTTTAGCTTTTTAATAGTTTTATTTTGTTGTTTATTTTATGTGCAGTGCCAGATAATCCAGCAGATGGGGAGATATTTCATTTATTCTTGAAGAAAGATTTTTTAAATACAAATGAAGTCAAGCATCTCTCTTGTGTGTACATTACTCATGTTCTATGTCAAGTCAAGCATCTCTCTTGTGTGTACATTACTCATGTTCTATGTCAAGTCAAGCATCTCTCTTGTGTGTACATTACTCATGTTCTATGTCAAGTCAAGCATCTCTCTTGTGTGTACATTACTCATATTCTATGTCAAGTCAACCATCTCTCTTGTGTGTACATTACTCATGTTCTATGTCAAGTCAAGCATCTCTCTTGTGTGTACATTACTCATATTCTATGTCTTCAAAATGTTGCTGTAGTTTCTGGTTCTTGTTTTTTTTTGTACACCAATACAACAATTGAGAAAGACATTCCACAACTTATCATTCATGATTGATTGAACTTGAATCAAACTCAATCAAACTTTTATTTTTAAATCAGTCATATAACAATGTAATTAGATATAACAATGTGAATGTGGATATAAACATTGTAATATAACAATAAAACAACAGTCACATTATTAACAATAAGCTCAATAGCCATATTAATCAATTGGAAACAAAAAACATTATTTATCTACCGATATGAAATAATTTTTATTTGTAGCATCTTCTTTTTGAAAGTTGATAAAATTTGAAATAAAGAACATTACTTTATTCTAAGTTTAACTTAGATGTTATAACATTCTTTTTCATAGATGCAACAGTTTTGAAAATCACAGCCTGAAAATTAATTGGATTGGATTCAGAAATTAACAATTTATATTTCTAAGAAACAATAACCAACACGATGGTATAATTTCATTACATAATTAATGGAAAGAACATCAGGTATCTTAGTCTTAGTACAAAGTTGGGTTTTTTCAAAACATTTTTTGTTATACAAGAGTAAATAAAGTACAAGGACTAGAAAAGGGAAATAATTCAACGTTTCCAAAAAAGAAAATCCATAGTCATTGAAATAAACCACAAAAAAAAAGTTATTTTGAGGCTATTAGTTTGCCCCACCCTCAGTATAGCCCTATAAATAAGACATTCAGACTCATTCAACTGTCATAAATTCAATATTAAAATTATTCTATTACTTTTATATATTAGTTTATCAAAATAATAATCTTTAAAAGGATTCATCAATAGATTTTAGGTCACTTACCTTTCCAAGTGAAAGCACGATAGTAGTCATTGAATCTGTATGGCATGTAAGAAATAAGCTAAAACACATGCCATCTGGCCAATCAGACCAGACTTTACCATTTCATGAGTCATGCATGGCACTAATGCACTTCACACATAAACATACAAAATGTATGTGTAATGAAGCAATCATAAGAGATTTGCTCTGTTTAGAGGGCCGGCCCCCTTCATTTCCCATTCCATTATTAAAGCTGGACGATATCATGGCTGTATATGAAATTTTATTAGTATAAAAAATGAAATACCACCGGAATCATTGCATTGTATCACAATTGTTCAAACAGAAATAATAACAAAAATACTCGCAATGTAGACAAGGAATATAATGCTGCAACCCTTGTCTACATTTGTCATGGTTAGGGCTGTCAATATTGTTGAAAAAAGCTTCCCGGGGGCCCATCTAAATTTTGAACGGGTACCCGGGTTACCCGTTCTCGAAACGCCTCAAAATTTTCGCTGTCATGCCTGCTATTAGCCTTATACTGTAAATTCAGACGTAATGAATGACGTAATGAATGATGTAATGAATGACGTAATGAATCAGTGATGTAAACAAGATTACACTGAAACACTACTAAACTACAGTCTGTGTAAAAACAATGAGTAGAGGGGCGCAGAAGTGATTTTTTCGTTGTTTTTTTTTGGGGGGGGGCGGGGTAAACAAAGTCTTTTAAAGATAAAAGGCGGTGTCGTATGATGACATGGCGGGATAATTCTAGTTCATAGCTGACAACTGTTGTAATTAACCAAACTTGTCCGGGACATTCCACTACAGAGTGGACCTATCCCCCAGCATTTATTTTTGTTATTACAGTGAAAATCATTAAACGATTGAAATATTATTTTAAAAAAAAACATAATAGAGTAGGTGTTTTTTTTTAAAGTATGGTAGGAAAGGAGTGAGTGTTGGGGGGGGGGCAAAACAACATTGGCTTGTCTCAACCGCTTGTGCGGCTTATTTCAAAGCCAAGGTCATTTCTGTCACTTCCTGCCCTTCCTAAATATTGGCACTGTGTTCTATTTTCCTTACATGAACAATTCAAAGAACTAAAATCTGGTGTATCAAAATACATTGAAGTTTGTCGGGACCATGGTTTTATTTCAGTTGACAGTTTTTTCTTTTTAAGCGTTTTTATGTTAAACATATTTCACAGTATATATTTCAAAGGAAAAGTTTTAATTTGATAAATTATTTGCGAGCCGAAATGTGAACAGAGAAGAGCCTTAGTTTGACTACTGTTGTTATAGAGTTTGCAATAACATTTTCACAGGTACCCGGACGAAATTTTACTACCCAGGTAATCGTATGGCAACGGGTACCTGGGTTCCTGTTGACAGGCCTAACCATGGTAAAAACTTTTTAAAATTATTTTCATTGTATCATATTGTGTGCCAATGATACAAGAATCATTAAATTGTAAGATTATAAAAAAACATCAGCAAATTGTATATTACCTGTTTTAAATTTTGTTATCAGTCTTTGGTGCTTTTATATGGTGATATTTTTGTTCATCAATTGTTGAGTAGCAGATATATGTTTCAAATGTTATTGCCTCATCAGATAAACATTTTTAAAACACAATTTATAATGTGCTTTTCTTAGTAGCTTCGATAAATTTGGCTCTTCTATTGTGAAGTAAGTTATTGAGATGCTCAGACACTGAGGGTTATCGAGCCTGTAGTTTTGGCTCTGATCTATCCAACTCTACCTGTCTTGCATCTGTCTGAATATTTGCCAGCCTGGCTTCCTACATCAGCCTGACTGGCACTGGTGTCTCATGCCTATCTGGTGTCTTTAATCTGCTGTCCTACATCTGCCTGTCTGCTGTCCTACATCTGTGTTTCTGCTGTCCTACATCTGCCTGTCTGCTGTCCTACATCTGCCTCTCTGCTGTCCTACATCTGCCTGTCTGGTGCCCTACATCTGCCTGTCTGGTGCCCTACATCTGTCTGTCTGTGACCAAGAGTTGGATGTCATTTTGTGCCCTCATGACAAGACTCTCCTGTTTCTCTACCTTGTGGCCAGGGTTTAACCTGATACTGAATCTGGACAGAAGTTAATTGTTAGAGTTTACAAGTTGGCATAACGTGTAGATACAACAAAAGTTGTAATTAATTCCTAAATATAAGTCAGCATGTATGGTATTAGCTATTCATTTTAGTTTGGAAATTGTGACAGCAGATCTTGGCTAATTTTTTTTAAAAACCTCAATTTATTCAATCTTTCATGATTTTAAAAGTGACCACTTACCTGTGTAAGAGACTGGCTGACACACAAGTGAACACTTACCTGTGTAAGATACGAGCTAGTATAATCTTGATCTCATCCATGGCAAAGTTTTGACCAATGCAATTCCTGATAACAATAATGAAATCTTACTTTTATTTCAGGCTCAACAAAGCTACTATTCAAATAATAAATGTATGGGATACTAAATTCATAGCTCTCTTAAGATACCGTATCTATTACAGATGCCTCTTCTGTACAGAAGATATTAATGTCTTTATAAGCTTTTTAGAACAAAAATTAAGTATTCAAAATTTACTATGTTAAGTTAAACATTTTCTTATCTGTACAGCAACTACTTTCCTGGCCTTGCTTACCTTGGTCCAGCAGAAAATGGCACAAAGGCATAAGCACTTCTTTTCTCAACATTCTCTGGCAAGAATCTGTCTGGGTCAAATTTCTGTGACAAGAAATTATACAATTTTAATGAACTGCCTGAAGACCAGGGGCTTCAAATTTTTTTACTTAGCTACAAAGTTTACTTCTTAAAATTCAATGACAAAAATGTTCTAAAAAGGAGAAGAGATTAATTGTAAATAAGTTATGAAGGGAAGTAACCAAAGAGTCATGAGAAGAGATTAATTCTAAGAAACTCATGATGGGAGGTTACCAAAGAGTCATCCCAAATGGTGGGATTGTGGTGGGCATTGTAGATGATGACGTTGACCATCGTCCCCGCTGGCGCCATCTTGCCATCAATCTCTGTGTCAGCCGTCAAATCACGCTGGATGAAAGGGACAGGGGAGTGCAGGCGGAGGGCTTCTTTGATGACCATGGTCAGATAGGGGAGGTGAGACAAGTCGTCCCTGAATTGGTGACAAGACACATCAGTATAAGACACATCAGTACAAGACATTTTAGTACAAGACATTTCAGTGCAAGACACATCAGTATAAGACACATCAGTACAAGACACATCAGTACAAGACACGTCAGTACAAGACACATCATTACAAGACACATCAGTACAAGACATTATAGTACAAGACATTTCAGTGCAAGACACATCACGACAAGACACATCAGTATAAGATATTTTAGTACAAGACATTTCAGTAAAAGACACATAAGGACAAGACACGTCAGTACAAGACACTTCAGTACAAGACACTTCAGTACAAAACATTTCAGTACAAGACAAATAAGGACAAGACACGTCAGTACAAGACACTTCAGCACAAGACACTTCAGCACAAGACACTTCAGTACAAGACACTTCAGTACAAGACACTTCAGTACAAGACATGTCATAAAAAGGCACATCAATACAAGACACTTCAGTACAAGACATTTCATAAAAAGGCACATCAATACAAGACACTTCAGTACAAGACACATCAGTACAAGACACATCAGTATAAGACACATCAGTACAAGACATTTTAGTACAAGACATTTCAGTGCAAGACACATCAGTATAAGACACATCAGTACAAGACACATCAGTACAAGACACGTCAGTACAAGACACATCATTACAAGACACATCAGTACAAGACATTATAGTACAAGACATTTCAGTGCAAGACACATCACGACAAGACACATCAGTATAAGATATTTTAGTACAAGACATTTCAGTAAAAGACACATAAGGACAAGACACGTCAGTACAAGACACTTCAGCACAAGACACTTCAGTACAAGACACTTCAGTACAAAACATTTCAGTACAAGACAAATAAGGACAAGACACGTCAGCACAAGACACTTCCGCACAAGACACTTCAGCACAAGACACTTCAGCACAAGACACTTCAGTACAAGACACTTCAGTACAAGACACTTCAGTACAAGACATGTCATAAAAAGTCACATCAATACAAGACACTTCAGTACAAGACACTTCAGTACAAGACATGTCATAAAAAGTCACATCAATACAAGACACTTCAGTACAAGACACTTCAGTACAAGACATTTCATAAAAAGGCACATCAATACAAGACACTTCAGTACAAGACACTTCAGTACAAGACATTTCATAAAAAGGCACATCAATACAAGACACTTCAGTACAAGACACTTCAGTACAAGACATTTCATAAAAAGGCACACCAATACAAGACACTTCAGTACAAGACATTTCATAAAAAGGCACATCAATACAAGACACTTCAGTACAAGACATTTCATAAAAAGGCATATCAGTACAAGACACTTCAGTACAAGACACATCAATACAAGACACTTCAGTACAAGACACTTCAGTACAAGACACATCAGTACAAGACACATCAGTACAAGACACTTCAGTACAAGACACTTCAGTACAAGACACATCAGTACAAGACACTTCAGTACAAGACACATCAGTACAAGACACTTCAGTACAAGATTAACTCATGAACTACCAATGAACATCATCATTTATAACAATAAAGCACAAATGAATATCACTTATTTTGTTACATGTAATGTGCCATTGAACATCATTATTTCTATAACCATAACGAAACCTTTCATTGGATGTTTGGCACATCCCTATGCCATTTTTTATAACTGTTTATAACTTTCTCATTCTGACTTTCCCCCAACAAGCCACATCATTTTGATGGTGGGGAAGGGATACAAAATGTAAAAAAAAACCACCACACGAAAATATGTTGTTTGAATTCCTCTCATATGTAAGAATATGTGCAACGGACAGAGCGACAAAACAAAGTGTGATTTCAGATAATTTTGTACCATGGCCTAAGGACTACGACATGGTTTGCAATAAATCCCTAAGTCTGAGCTCACGTTTCGAGAGCTTCCCAAAAAAGTCATAGCCCCAATTAGTTGTTAAAAGAAATGCCCCAAATTTTGTGTTAACGCAATCAAGGGTTTAGCTGATCTCAAATTTTACCATAAAATATCTGATGTTGTTTTATTGGTCATCAGATTGTCTATTTCCTCTTGGACTCTCTGCTGAACAAGTTCATGACCTGCTATTGAGTAGAGCGCCCAGGAAATTGCACTGGCGGTGGTGTCATGGCCTGCAGCAAATTAAATTAAATTAATTAATTTTCAGATTAAACTGTAAAAAATTAATATTTTATCAAATAATTTTCTATCTAAGTGATGTGTTATAAAAATGAGCTTTAAATTATCTGAATGTTAACTTATTTTATTGAGACATTTTAACATCGAATCTGGTTTTGTTCAAAGTACACATGCTGAACATTTATCACAAAGTTCATTAATACAAATATTCCTGTTCCCCAACCTCAAGCCCCTAATACCACGATGAACAGCCCTACAGGGCATCGTTGAGCAGCCCTACAGGGCATTGTCTACACACAAGTATTTTTTTAAAAAATCAACTTTTTTTGACAGGAGCCATAATGATCAGCTGATTGATCAGAAGAAGAAGATATAAAGTAGCATTATGAAGGAGAATTTATTTTTCTACATAATTTTTAATGAAAAGACGACAAAGTTTTTGTTACACTTTCACTGGAAGGTGTGGGAAGTGAATGAGGAGGTAAGTTGAAATGAAATATGTTTGGAGTGTTGAAGAGTTCTCAACGTTAATACAAATTTTGTATTTCAAGCTGTGGCAGAGGGCAAGCAAAAGTTATTTGATTGTTTACCTTCAAACAAAAATGTGTCTACCTCATCTCTTATCTCAGCGTCTGTAAGTCCGTTACCATTTTCGTCTTTGGCTGTAAGCAGAATGTCCAGGAAATCAAGACATTTACGATTTGAACGGTTGACATGGACAAGACCTTCATTTTTCTAATGATTTAAAGAAAGTTTTGGATAAAATGGATTATCAAATATGAATTTGTGATAGCTTTTCTTTTTACATATTAACTAACACAACAATTTCTTTAACACTTGGATTATTTATTTTAATAATGACAATGACAAATGAATTTGATGGCAGTATGTTATATATGAACAAAATAAATTTATGAGCAAAACTTGCTTTGTCTTTTACTGGAATATGGAGACAATTTCTTTGTTAGTGATTTAAGTTTTTGGAAACATGAAAATAACATGTTACCATTAATTAAAACTTGTTATTTAAACGAAAATTGCTCCTCCCTTAGTATCTTTAAAAAAAACTAATATTATGGTGTGTGGTAGGGAAATAAAGAAGAAAGTAAACAAATATCGTCACCAATTTTTCTTTTCTTTTGTTGATGATCTCCTCAGCTACTTTGTGCACATAGTTGCAGTTCTTTTTAAACTTTCGACCACTTGGCGTTAGGAAGTACAGGAAGTCTGAGTATACCCAGGGCTGGCTGGGTCACACACAAATATGAAAGACATTGAGGAAATTAGTAATAAACAGATCGAAAGCTATCCACTTGTCTTATTTATACACCGGATATCAATAAAATTTAATAAACGGGACAGATTTTTTAAAATGTCTTAGGAAATTTGTAAAACTTATGAGCATATAAATTTACTCACAAAAATCTGGTCACCATCAGCTCAGACATTTCATTAACAGCTTGTACATATGGATGCTTTTCCCTAGAATCCAAGAAGGTTAGTTATAAATTAGAATATTTACATTTTAAACGTTTATATTTTAAATAGTTTATTTTAACAGAGATTATCTATATTTAGAATCTATATTTTAAAAAGTTTGCAGTACAATAGATTATATTTAAAATTATATGACTGAAAGATTATAAATGCATCTACTAACGTTTGTTGCAGAAGTAAAAAATATTGAATGCATTTTATGTAACTAAAAGCTGAGAGTGGAAATAATTTTTTCCACACTTCTTCCATTGATTTACGAAACAATTTATCTTTTATTTTTGACATGAGGTGTGAAATAATTTTTGTGGCAAATAATTTTGATTAGTTTTGCAGCTAGTGGTTTAAATTAATTTTTAGTTTTAAATGTTTTTGTGTCTAAATAATAATTCAAGCTCCATAACTAAAATTAAATTTTGTATTTTGTAAATAAAATTTTAAACTAAAAGAAAATTTGTATCCAAAAAAATAATAATTCCACATATTTGTTAACACATTAGTGAATAATCTACTCCTTGCATCCAAGACTGACCTACCCTTGACTTTGACAGCCAGTCTCATACGACATGGCACACTTCAAGATGACGTCCAGTGTAAACATTGTGACGTTGGCAAACACATGGAATGGCTTCTGAGTCTCAGATGCATGCTGGAACTTGAGCTAAAACAATAAAAAATAATAGCTTTCAATATTGTTCAAGCAAGCTTTAAACAGTTAACTATTACCATCAATATAACACAATGTGCAAAGTTAATATTACACGACGTATTGTTGTTTGGAATCATTATTTTTAATAAATAAAATTCTAAAATCGGCCAGGAAACTCAACTTAAGTATTTAGTTACTGCTTACTCTGAATTGAGGTTAACCGACACAACGGCCCCAGACAAAAATGGCACCTATGGTACAGTTAAAAGCCACCTATGGCACAGTTAAAAGCCACCTATTGCACAGTTAAAATCCACCTATGGCACAGTTATAGCCACCAATGGTAGTTAGAAGCCACGTATGGCACAGTTAAAAAAGCCACGTATGGCACAGTTAAAAAAGCCACGTATGGCACAGTTAAAAAAGCCATCTCAGTTACACAACATTTACCAGGAGCTGATCAGCACTTCTATTCTTTAGCTCCACGTAGTTTTTGAGTATTTCAAAATGGAAGGCAGGCGTCAGGAGACGTCTGTTTCGCGCCCACTTTTCACCTTTGCTCGTTAGAAGTCCATCTCCGATCCAGGGCCGAATGAGATTATAAATCATTTCCCCTTTAGGCTCTGAGAAAATTAAAGTTGGCCTTTACCATCTGAATTTCAACCCATTTTTTTATTACAGCAACAAAAACATCTGACCACCAATGAATTTTTTAAATGCTACTTAAATAGAGATGTGATTATGAAAAAATATTTTTGTTTTGTAATCATACTTCTGGGTCAATAAGAATGTTCCCTCTAAGGTTCGTTGGTCCATGTGCAAAGTAAAAAATCTTGTGTCAAAGTTGCACAGAAACCATTTTTTCTGCTCTATTGTACAAAATTTACTGCGCGGAAATACTAAACTGCTGCGTGGCGTCGGTCAGATATCTGCGCCGCCACACAGCCTAAAGGGAAAATTTGTCAATAGTCTCAAGTTAAATAACTAAACCTGCAAGCAAGGATTCACCAGGTAGACGAATGGAAACTAGAATTTGGCATTAAAAACTGCTGCCCCCTTGTGCCTTTCTAATAAAAATAACAATAATAAAGGAAACGTAATGTTCTCCAGAACAAAACCTTATTTAACAGGAGTCCTCAACTTTTTAATCGGCTACCCTGTTATTGTTTTGGAGACATTGCTGGGGAGATTAACTATACTTTGAGGAAAAAAAGAAGATTAATGAATCCATTACCAACCTGCACAAAACTGATGATTGTTTTATTAGCAAGTACAGGTCTTCTTTTGGCTTACATTTTTTTATACCCACTCTGACATTCATTACCCATTCAGCAGCCAAGCAGGCTGTAAGCTGAGGACCCCTGATGAAACAAAACCCAAATTAAGGGTAAAATAAAAAAATATTCTTAATTCAAATATTAATTTTCTAAGCATCAGCAAAGACTGACTGACCAGAACTTTTGAGAATGACCTTGACCGTATCAGGATGGTTGACAATGACCATTGGATTTTGAAGCATCCAAGCCAACGAGGTCTTCGGGTACTTGCCAGTTCTTTCTCTCTGGAAGGCTAGCCCTCTCTCATCTGGCCCTGGATACTGAAAGAAAAAGTCGGTAGTAAAACTGTTCCATTCCCATGGTTTATAATGAGTTCTAGAAGGGAGGCTGACAGATCCTCTCGTTGAGAGTCCCGTAAGGGAGATTAGGAAAAGGAATTCAAGGTAGACTACTGGATTCTAGTTAAAAAGAAAGTGGAGGGCTAACTCAGCCTGCTTACAATTTTAAACATCTATATTTTATGTACAGGAATAGTCTAGTTAAAAGAGACTAAAGAGGGTTTAATAAAATGCACAATATATAATATTCCATTTCTTTTTTTCAGTTATAATATCACTATTTATCATTTATAATTTAGAAAATTGCTTGATTTGGGTTTTATGTGACAGATTTACACCTTAGAATTGTACCTACGTCTAACAGGTGACCAAGGATCAGGTGAGATGGATCTTGTGGAAACTTTCTGTACATGTCCCTCCTTCTCTTGTAGGACCTGACTGCAGTGACCAGCTTGACAGCAACTACCACGATAGCCACCAAGAACACACCCCCCACCAGATAACTGGTTAGGGCCGCCATACCCAGCAAGTAGAAATTTGAGTTAATCCAGGGAAAATATTTAAATTCAGGTCATCTAGAGCCTAGAGGAAAGAATTTATACACATTTATAATTCCAAAGACAAAAGTTTATTTATTTGAAATCAAAATCATAAAATCATATAATTTAACAAATATAGATTCCAGATTTTTATGTAAAACATAATAACCAATGTATGTCTAATAATTTTGTAATTCTATTTTCCAATTGTGTTTACAACTAGTTGAAATCAAAGGAAGAACATTACTGTCATCCTAAACAATGTTTTTACAACGGGAAGCTAAGTCAGCCCCAGAAGAGAAGTTTTTAATGAATGTCTTTCTTATAGGAGGAAATTATCATACGTTCACATATTAAAAGCAAAAGGCTTAGGTAGCCTACTTAGGTAGCCTAATTAAAATATTGAAATTACTTTTGCATGGAAAATGATTTTTCTTTTTATTTAAAATAAATTTCCATAAAACATAAAAAAAATGTAAAAAGTGAAATAATAAAATTGCTTACTCAATGTTTATAAACAAGATGTATACTTGACAGTACTGGGATCTCCTTAGTTGCAGGCCACTTTAAATGAGGCGAGGGTTACATGTAGTTCTCTCTAAACAAGCTTACAACAAATAAAAAGAACAGAAAAACTTGACAAGAGATAAATATGACACAAAAGATTCTGAAGCTACACAAGATAACTGCACAAGGTCAGGTAATACCATTCATTACCTGTGTTAGATTTAGGTTACTGTAAACACTGGGAGTTCCAGGTAAAAGAGTTTTTTTTTAAAAACAAAATAATCTGAATACGGCAACTGATGATCAACTAAAGTGGACAGCTCAAACATGAACAAAATTAAATCAATAAATTACCATTATTAAAATAAGAAGGGTCTAATCTTTGTATTTTTTATAAAATGCATTGTCAATGACTAAAATAAAGATTATATTATTGTAAACACTTCAACAAGTATCAAAGCTACTGTAAGTTCCCCCACCACTACCTACCCCATTCCACACACAAAAACCACCAAAGAAAAACTCTGTAATCATTCAATATTTAAAAAAAAACAACTTCTGCTTTCTTATCTTATCTTATCTTATCTGTTTACAGACGCTCCTTCTATACAGAAGATTATTGCGTCCTACGCTTATCTATGGTTTGTGTTTAGTCCTGCATTTTTATTAGAGATTTAAATGTTGATAAAGTGTTGGTTTTCCTGGATTCTTCAGGCAACCCATTCCACGCCCGAATTCCGGACGGGAAGAAGGAAAATTTGTATGTGTTTGTTCTTGCATACGGAATAAGAAAGGTGTTTTTATCCTTATGTCTATCTGAGGGTTGTATTAAGTTAATCTTTGTGTTGTATTTCTAAATTAGAATTAATTGCTTTATGTATGATTACTACTTTGCTCTTGGTTCTTCTATCCTCTAGTGTTTCAAGGTTTAATGATTTAACTAATGCTGTTATTCTTGTCAGTTTTGAATATTCTCCAGTAATGAATCTGGCAGCTCTTTTTTGAATTTGTTCTAGTTTATCAATGTTTTCTTTGGTGGATGGGTCCCATACAGAAGATGCATATTCTAATACAGGTCTCACCAAAGTGAGGTAGCATTTTTCATAAATTTATTCAGGCTAAGCTGTTGAGGTTTATAAATGTATTTATGTAAAAGATTTCATCACTAGGTGGGCCTATATGATTAACATCTAATATTATTGTGCTATTATCAACATATATATGTGTCATACTATCAGATGGTAATTATAGAAAGTTATCATTTATATTATCAACCTGAGTTTGCATGACTTATTGATATCAGTTCACCTTATACGGTCAACTGAAATCATACCAAATGATTGTATGTGTAACATGTTTCAATTTCATCATTCTTGATCTATCATTTTTCCAAATTTTCATTTCATTTCCTCATCTTTGACTTCTGTTGATATTGAATATCTAATTCCTCCAAATCGAAATCTCTACAGTATATCAGCACATAGTAAATTTCTCAACTTTTTTCTTTAATTTGATTTATTTTAAAATACCTTTAAGAGATAGTTTCTAAGACTAATGTGAGGTGTTCTAATTTCAATGGGGCAAATAGAGAAAAATAAAATTATAGTTTATGGTTAATTATAAAGTTTAATATCTTTCAAGATAATATTCAAGGCTATTAACAGATAACTGAAAGATTAAGTTAAAGATATCAATATCACAATGAAAAGACAAATTAAATTAATACAAGTAGTAAAGAATACTTTTGTAGCTAAGGTTAGTAGGTCTTCTTGGCTGGCCATTAAAATATATTTCAACAAGCAGTGAAAAACATCTAAATAAATTTTCTTTTATTAAATAAAATCCTAACCTAAAATCCCAGTAGAAGATATTTGGAAATTCATTAAAACTAATAAGAGATATAAATGATGAGTTTTTGCCACACAAAAAAAGCATCAATGATGAAATAAAAGCAACAAATTTTGGTTCGATTCTAAATTAAAGAAACTTTGTCCACAAAAAGAAAGTTTATTATATTTTTAAAAAAAAATCAAAGCTAATGATACACAGTTAATTATACACAAAAGATACTTTTAAAAAAATATTTAACCCAAAAACTTAACAAAATTTCAAGAAAGTAAATAGGCTATGTAATGATGTGAGCAATGCAATTTCTAAGTCAACAATAAAAAATTATGGTCAATTAAAATATTTTAAAAAATGTAAACCACAGGATTAACCCTGTTAAAAGCCCTAAACAATATTACCTGGCCTAAAGGTCAAATGATGAAACCAGAGCTAACACCCTCCACACATATACATATACTTATGTCTTATACTTATGTCTTATACTTATGTCTTATACTTATGTCTTATACTTATGTCTTATACTTATGTCTTATACTTATGTCTCCAAGCACTGGCACCAGCTTGATCTGGTTCTCACCAGGCGATCTGATCTGGCCAGTGTGCTCCAAACACGCAGTTACCACAGTGCCGACTGTGACACAGACCACTCTTTGGTCGCAAGCAGAATCAAATTAATACCAAAGAAATTGTGTCACTCAAAGAGCAAGGGTAAAACTCGCATCAACACGCAGAATATCAACTGCCCTGAGATAAGTGATCAACTTAACACCAAGCTTGAGCAAGCTCTTAAAGCCAACACCTCGCAGAAAGAAATCCCCAATCCGCATGATGCTATAGGGACAGAACAAATCGATGCGAATTGGCTCCATATTCGAGACACTATTTACAACACCTCTCTTGCCGTCCTCGGGAGGAAGGAAAGAAAAAATGCAGATTGGTTTGAAGCCCACTGGGTTACAATGAATCCCGTGACGGAGACAAAAAGAAAAGCTCTACTGGCCTACAAAGCTTCCCCAGGACCTGACACCCTGAAATGTCTCAGAAGTGCCAGAAACACAGCCCGGAAGACTGCACGTTTTTGCGCTAACACTTATTGGGTGGAATTATGCAAAAGCATTCAATCTGCTGCTGATCAGGGAGATATAAAACAAATGTACGAAGGCATAAAAAAGGCCACTGGGCCCAAAACTTCAAAGTCAGCTCCAATCAAGACAAAATCAGGTGAGATGATCACAGAACGAGACAAGCAGATGCGGCGCTGGACTGAGCACTATCTAGAACTCTATGCGACACAGAATGTAGTATCTGACTCTGCCATAGAAAGAATACCAGATCTACCAGTTCTAGATCAGCTTGATGCTCCACCGTCAATAGAGGAGCTTGGTAGGGCTATCGATCATCTGAGAAATGGAAAGGCCCCAGGCAACGATGGCATTCCTGCAGAAGTCCTTAAGCACGGCCAGCCAGCACTACTGAAGCCTCTGCACGAACTCATATGCGATTGCTGGGAACGCGGTCACATCCCACAGGACATGCGTGACGCCAAAATAGTTACGCTTTATAAGAACAAAGGAGATCGCAGCGATTGCAATAACTATCGTGGTATCTCCTTACTGAGTATTGTGGGAAAGGCTTTTGCCAGAGTGATCCTTGCACGCCTGCAAATTCTGGCGCAAAATGTCTACCCAGAATCACAATGCGGTTTTCGGGCTGGCCGGTCAACAATGGACATGATCTTCTCACTACGTCAGCTACAAGAGAAATGTCGGGAGCAACAGAAAGCCCTCTTTGTTGCCTTCATAGATCTAACAAAGGCATTTGACCTGGTCAGCCGCGAGGGTCTGCTACGTATATTGGAAAAAATAGGATGCCCGCCGCGGCTTCTCTCCATCATCGAGTCCTTCCACACCAATATGCACAGCACAGTGCTCTTCGATGGTGCCACCTCAGAACCCTTCCCAGTCTGTAGCGGAGTCAAACAGGGTTGTGTACTGGCTCCAACACTCTTCGGTATCTTTTTCTCGATGCTACTGCGTCATGCATTCGAGGACTGTTTCGAGGGTGTAAACATCCATACCAGGGCGGATGGAAATCTGTACAACATCAGCCGTCTCCGTGCAAAGAGAAAAGTGGAAAATGTTTTAATTAGAGAGCTGCTCTTCGCGGATGACGCAGCCCTTACCTCACATTCAGAGATAGGTCTCCAACTTTTGGTCGACAAGTTCTCAGAGGCATGCAAAGATTTTGGTCTAACGATAAGCCTCAAAAAGACCAACATTATGAGACAAGGAACTGACTGCTTCCCAGCAATCTCCATTGAGGGAAACACCTTGGATGTCGTCGATGATTTTACCTACCTTGGCAGTAACATCACAAGCACACTCTCCCTGGAAAAGGAAATTGAAACCAGAATCGGCAAGGCTTCATCATTAATGGCTAGGCTGAATAAAAGAGTGTGGAACAATGCACAGCTCACTGCTAGGACAAAAATCACTGTGTACCAGGCCTGCGTGCTCAGCACACTCCTCTATGGCAGCGAGTGCTGGACGACCTATGCCAAACAAACAAAGCAACTCAACAGCTTCCACTTACGATGCTTGCGCAGGATTCTGCACATCAAGTGGCAGGACAAGATAACGAATGTCGAGGTACTCAGAAGGAGTCATATGCTGAGCATGCACTCAATCCTGAGTGAGAGGCGCCTGCGGTGGCTGGGACATGTCCGCAGGATGAACTCGGAGCGCATTCCAAGAGCCCTGCTTTACGGTGAGCTGGCAACTGGTGTGCGGAAGAGAGGACGCCCCTGCTTGCGCTTCAAGGATGTCTGCAAGAAAGACATGAGTCTGGCGCAGATAGACCATAAAACGTGGGAAACCATTGCTGAGGAACGCACCTCCTGGCGGGCTAAAGTACGCGAGGGCATCCAAGTCGCGGAAGCTTCCCTTACAGTCAAGAGCGAGGAGAAAAGGGCCAGGAGAAAGGGGAAGGGGGGCAGAGGAGCAGGAGGAAACGCCATCATCCCATGAGGATGGACGGATGCCATAGATACTTATGTCTTATACTTATGTTACTTACATACTTAGCATCACTTATTAGCATCAGGTGACAAGGACATTTCAATAAACCCAATAAAATTATATAAAATAGAAGAAATAATATTTAATAATAGTGATATTTTATAAATATACCTAACTAACTTAAACTATAGAGAAAAGTGAATTTAAAGTGTCATCAGTTATTTTATAAGTATAAGTAAAGTCCATACAGGCCATACAAACTTATAAATTTAATAATATTATAAACAAAGCTTCTCGCCTAAATAATTACAAGCTAAATTACTCGAATCAACACAACAATAATCTAATTCAACATTTTGTAACACTCAGATTCAGATAGACATATCGGTCCTATTTTAATTTCATAGCGATTTTTAAAAAACAAATCTTGTTCCATGGTCCATTTGCAAAAAATAAATACCGTGCCGTACATGACAATATTTAATTATAATTTATAATGAATAGACCTGACTATACTATACTCTATACTATAAATTATAAACAAATTCTCCTTCTAATCCTTCTTCATTTATGGGGTTCGGATGTGGAATAGGTTGTTAAAACGAAAAAGGAAACTCAACACATAGTGTGACATAGTAAACTAACATTTAAAACTGTAATAAAAATGTATTAAAAATGCATAAACTTAAACCACTGATAAGTGTAGGACGCAATATTCGCAATATAATCTTCTGTACAGACGAGCTTTTGTAATAGTAATAGTAATAGATTATTTACAATATAATATTATTGATCACCTTGTTTTGTCACATCACTGGCTAAACTTGTGATTGTTAATTTACAATAGCTATACACACAAATCCATACAGCACAATACAATTTATATTGTTGTCAAGCATAATTTAAGCAAATGAAGGTGGGATCAATGGATGACTTTATTTCACGACACCGGTTTATCATATAAGGGGAGCTCACTCAATCAAAGAAGGAAGCTAACTCATTCTGATAGTATTATCTCCATGTCTTGCCAGCGCTATATTTTTCAACCAGATCTAGGTTGTTTTTTGTTTTTTTTACCTACTAGGTTTCTAGGCCTTTTATTTTTAAAAATTGCCATAATTTAGGTTTAAAAAAACAATACAAAGTAACTATACGATTTGAAAGTACCAAAATAAATAAATATATGCAATTGACATCCTAAAATAATGCGTAAAAAAAAACAAAATACAAATAGGCAGGTGGCAACAGTATTTTTTGCAGCTCTTTTTGATGTTACATTATTATATACGAGCAACAAAGCCCGTACAAGGAGGTTCCGCCACCGTTCGGTGGCATGTTGTAATTCCCCTCCAACAGCCGTCTCGACCGGCATACATGTGCATCACGTCAAAAATACTATTCATTACAAGGCCGTACCCAGACTTTTTTAAGGGGGGTTCGCAAACTTGTCGCGAAGGCATTTCATAATAAGTTAAGATAAACCTCTCATAACGAGCACATCTCATAACGATATTTTCGCATTTAACGAGCAACATTTTTATGGAAAAAGTTGCTCCCTTAACGAGCGAAGATTCGCATAACGAGTGACGCAGAAAGGGAAATGCCATTTTTCCTGGAAATTTATTAGTGAGCCGGCAATTCCGCCCTGATGTATTATTCTGTGTTCAGCATTCTGTGTTAAGCACTCGGTCTGTTAGCGAAGTGTTTTCGTGTGATCAACCAATTTTACAAATTTTGTATTAAGACAGTATTTGTAATTTTTTTATGTGCAAAGTTTAATAAACTGATAAATTATCTTAGAAAAAATACACAAGCAGACAATCATAAGAGAGAAAAAAAAATTAAATGTTAAAATAAAACTAAAAAAACATTGAAAAGCGAGAACAAGGTTGCGAATCTAGAGCGTAACTCCAATGGGCCAACATCAACGATCTGCACTATTCTCAAGAACAATTACGGAGATTGATGCTTCAAATGGAGTGACAAGAATGTCTACGAAAAGGTTACATCACATTTTCGTCAAATTTTGAAGCGTCTGCAAAAACAAATCATATGTCTTTAACAGTTTTCTAGTTAAAAATTAATTATAATTTGTCATTAATTCATATTTTTGTTTACGTTTTTGTTTTTGTTTCAAATCTAAATTTTATTCTAGTTGTTTCACTCTTTAACAATTCATAAGTAATTTCATTTGAATAAATGTTAATTTATTTTTTTTAAAAATGAGTATTTTTTTCAGCATGGAACGGATTATCGAATTTTACATTGATTTGTTTGGGAAAAATTGTTTCGTATAACGAGTAAGACTCTGGAACGAATTAATCACGTTATGAGATGTTTGACCGTGCCTACAATTTATGGTGCTATGACTTCAAATTTGGATGAGAATGTTTAATCAATAATTCTGTAACTATGAGTTATTGAGGGCATTGATTAAACTTATCGCCTTTTTTGCCTCGTTTTCAAAAAAAAACAACAACAAACAAACAAACAAACAAAAAACAGCAATAAATAATTAACACTGCACATAAAAGCTTCCAAAACAGTATTTTATTTTAAAATGCAAGTACTCGATCATTCATTTATTTTCTTATTAATAATGAAATCTGCAGGCACAAGCGTTAAAGAATTTGAATTACATACATTATGATACAGAACTGACAAGGCGGAAGACCACGATGCAATGAGGTTTATTTTGAAACATCTTCAATGTAAACCCTTCTTGGGTTTTTGCTAACAAATATATGTCAAACACTATTTTCTTTGATATTGAAAGTGATGCATCAATGCAAGCTCGGGAAGTCTTTCCTGCACCATTCAACATCTCATGTAATTGTGCAAACGTTGGAGAGCACTGAACCTTCGCTCACACGCGAAGGAAGTCACAGGAATCACACACGCGATTTTCAGTAAGCAATAAATATTTGGATACATCGATTCATTGCAATGTTTTATAGCTTTTGTGCAATTCTTTTGGTAGCTTTGACTCTTCCCATTGGCTGAGCCTCAATTTCCACCCGGTAAACTCTTCGGACAGCACTTCTGGTGAAGTCAGATCTTGCTCATATAAATCCACATCGCCTTTAAGATCTTCATACATGCAATTTCTAACAGCACGTGGCACAAGAGCTAACAGTTGTGAGGATGTCCTGGTTAAGCCAGAGAACCGCAAATCTAGTTCAGCAATGATGTGCTCCAGAAATGGTTTAATTATGTTCCGCAGATAATGTTGCATTGTCGTTTCTACGCACCCATTGCTTCGGTAGATTTGCTGCTTAGCAATTCTGGGCATTGAAGATTCAGCTCCAACAGACTGCGCTATGATAATGATATGATCATAAGTTTTTGAAAATAAGAATCTACATTTGTTCTAATCCCTCTAAACTCTTGCTTGACGTTTTCGATAAGTGATATAGCCTGAATTATGTCAATCGCTTCTTTCTGAAGTACGACTGTTATTCCTTCCAGCCTAGATAACAGTTTATACGTTACAACAAACGTCACAATAAATTTGAAGTTACACAAGGAATGAAGAAGTGACGTTGCTAGAGACTTACTATCCGTGTCCCAATCACCAGTTGTAGTCAATGGTCGATCAAATCTTTGGTCGTTGTGTTTTCATCGTGGCAGTGAAATTATCTCAAGAGTGTGACAAATTTAAACATATGATTAATAGAAGTGTTAGTATCCTTCGTGGTGCTCAGCCCATCTTGCTTTGCACAAATCTGTAAGTGCCTTCCGTTTAGCACTGTCAAAGACTTGTTTGTGTGACGTTTTTCAACAAGGCTTCGTGCTTTGGGCTGTTGTTAAAAAAACATGCAGGTTTCTTTTAATTTGTCAATCATGTTACGCACATTGGGAAGTCTGCACGAATGCGTGATCACTAGGTTTAATGCGTGATTGCTGCAGTGTGTGTATACCACCGAATGGGCCTCTCGCATAATACGCGCTTGAACTCCTGAGACAGCGCCCGACATAGATGCAGCGCCATCATAATACTGGCCCCTCATATTCTGTAGAGGGATCCCCAAATCTTTCAATAATGTCAAGACCTATACAAAAAGCCACACATTCGCAAAAGGGGGTTCGTTCGAACGCACGACCCCCCCCCCTTGCGTAAGGCCATGCATTATAGTTAAAATAAATAACTCGTCAAACAGAGCTTTTGACTATAAATCCCAACGCGCATAACTCAAAATAAAGTCTTGGAAGAAATGCTGCACCAAAAATAACTCGTTTTGAAAGTCCACGTAATTATGTTCAATATGATTGGCTGTAGGAGTCATATGTGTTTGAGGAACCAATCGCTATCGATGACCGCACAGAACATAGCCTTTCATTATATAGGAAGGATATAGGTCTATAATGCTACTGAATTCGAAAGGTGACGCCAGTGGCGTAGCTAGGGGGGTGGCGGTGGGGGCGGTCCACCCCGTGCGGCACTCATTTAGGGGCGGCATTTGTGGGCATTTGAAAAGTACAACCATTTCCTACAACCGCCCTTGTTCTTTTGAAAGGGGAAAACCAAGGTGAAACACAAATATTCGTAATTTCGAGTCTTAATTAACGGATTCACACATTTGTTAGATTAGATAGTGGATATTATAACTAACGCAAAACCGTTCAAAAATTTTTAATCGCTCAAAAAAAGTATCCATTTGTTTGGAAAACTAAGCGGTATACATCACAGATGACGCTCTTATAGGAAAACTACCCAAAAACACATCACCACTGGGCCGAATAATGTGTGCTATTAATATCGCCACGACAGTTTTTACGTGGAATTTCGACATTCGCAGAATGTTGCGCGAACAAGTACCTACAAGGCATGGTGGTTCAAATATTGTATTTAACTTTCAAGTTGTAATTTATCTTACTGTTTCAGTTTTCAGTAAATTATTGTAAGGTAATTTATTAAAAATTAAATTAATTTTGCTTTTATTGCATTAAAGTAGCACAAATAACTTGTGTTTTTCATTAAAATACTGTTATTCATTAAGCATGTTACGTCTATCAAATTAAAGTAATAGTAATGTGTAAATAATTTGAATTCGTCTATTTTATGGAAAATTATTAAGATTTTTGACAAGAAGTTGTAAATATTCAAATTTCTCTGTTAATAAACACCACAATAGGCATAATAATTTCGAAAAAGACCTTTAAACTTTCAAGCGTCTTGGAAAATTTGACATCTGAAGAAGTAACTAGGAAAACGAGATCAGATGCTGGAATTTTACTCAATTCAATGCAATATTTTTCTCTTCTATGTTATCTCAATTTTATGGGAACCCATCATTTTTTAAATTAATGCAAAGCCATTGCATGGAACAAAGAGATGTCCTAATACAAAATGCTGTTATATGAGCCAAACAATTTGTGAAGAGATGGAGATATCAACTGAACGCCTAGTAAGAAGGAGAAAAAATATGAGTAAGGAAAATTCAGAAGACGTGGTTCTATCTTTAGAAGAAGTACAAAGAGAACAGTTTTTATCCATGGCTGGAATTATAAAATAAAATAAAATAACGCTTTGATGAGTTGCATGCCCTTACAAGAAAATATTCGTATATAATACCATGTAAACTACTAAATGAAGCACTTGAACATCAAATAAATTATTTTATTGACATTGACAGTTCAATATGGATAGAAAAAGGATCCAGGTTTTTATGGCTGTACCTACACTACAAGCAAGCATGAGTAGTATTGCAGCAATATTAAGCCAAAGACGCCTCCGTTGGCTTGGACACGTCAAGAGGATGCAAAGTGGTCGCATACCCAAGGATGTGCTCTACTGCGAGCTGGCGACAGGGAAAAGGTCGGTTGGTCGGCCATGTCTCAGATACGTGGACATATGCAAGAGAGACATGAAAGTAGCCAACATTGATATACAAAACTGGGAAAACCTTGCAGAGGATAGGTCCATGTGGCGGGCTATAGTGAAAGAAGGATCACTAAGAGCAGAGGAGCAAACTAGGGCAGAAGCAGTCGGGAAAAGAGCGAGGAGAAAGGCCAGGCAACACTGCCCCACTGTTTTCGTGTGTGTGTCATGCAGAAGAGACTGCCACTCAAGGATTGGTCTCATCAGCCACACCAAGAGCTGCAGATAATAAAGATAAATCAATCGTATTTCGTAGACGGACAGATGCCATACATACCTACACTACAAGAAGAGGCATTATGTTAGAAAAACGGGGGAAAAGTTCCCCTTATCTCTTAAAATTTATTCAACAGTATATATTGGAAAATTCTGTACCCAATATTGCAATTTTGCTATGAATTTTTTAAACTATTGCTATCAGTGTCGCTAGTTGTGAAAAGAGCTTCTCCAAACTGAAGTTGATAAAAAATTATCTTTGTTCCACAATGAGCGATTAAAGACAACAAAATCTTGCAATGCTGTCCATAGAACAAGATATTACAAATAATTTTTACAAAAAATTTAAAAATTAGAGATTTAGCGGCTCCCTTTTGAACTGGCGCAGGCCAGCGCCCTTGGCAACTGCCCCAATGCCAAGCCGTTGTTACGCCACTGCTAATGTATACAATTTCTTTGTTTGTAAAAACAAAATCATTTATTTATAATTTGGAATATGTTTTGTCTCATGGGAAGGGGGGGGGGCTGCGACCTCAGTAACTTTATCTGGCCTTTAAAAAAAGTATCTTGTATTTTATGAATTTGTATTTATAGGTATATAATCTTATGCGGCCTCTTTTATTACTGCTTACATAATATGGCATGCAATGGTTAACATGTTCCCCACCTTTACTTCGTTTCAATTACAATTATTTATTCATGTTTATACATTTTTAAAAACCATAATCTAATCGACTAAGTGGCCGTCCATAAATGACGTCACGCTATTTTGGCTGATATTTCACCCCCTCCCCCTCGTCACACGTCGTCACAAAAACTTAGACCCCTTCTTCAATAAGACGTCACAAAGCTTTGACCCCCCCACCCCCATAAAAACCGTATTTTCTGTTTGAAAATGAGCATGTTTCAAATTAATTTTTTGCCATTTAAGTATGTTTTAAATCTAACGATGCATTCTAATATCGTAACACGCGTTTTACATAAATGTCATTAAATAAAGTATCAGTAATCAAATATTTAAATTTTAAGTGGGAATTTTTTTAAAGTTGCGCGTTTTGACGTGACGTCACATTTCTTAAACACACCCCCCCCTCGTTTCACATCGTCACAAGCGTATGTGACTCAGGTGCGTGGCGTCATTTATGGACGGCTCCTAAAAAGGGCGGCAAATTGGAGACCGCCTCGGGCGGCAAAAGTTCTAGCTACGCCACTGGGTGACGCTATCTGTCTGAAAAATTCTAGTACAAGATAAAACAACTCGAATGAGCAAAAATATTCAATTTTATTAGACTTCAACAGCTCAACCATTTTCTTCTGTCTGCGTTGAGAGAATATTCGTACAAATATGCACTGTACAGACTGTACAGTGTATAGACTAAATATAATCTAATACAACAAACACTCGGATAGAAAGTTATAAAAACCCTTTTGCCTATTCCGTATGCTACAATAAACACATACAAATTCTCGTTCTTTCAATCCAGAATTCGGTAGTGGAATCCGTTGACTTATCAAACTAGGAAAACCGACATTTAAAACTCAAATCAAAATGCAAGACGAGACATAAACAATGGATAAACGTAGGATTCAATAATCTTCTGTTTAAACAGAGCGTCTGCAACAGATAAAATAAGAATGATTCCAAGAATGCTTATACTTAGACCCCTCAGCCGGTGCCGGGCGCCGAATTTTCGTCCGCCAAAAATCCGCCGGAAAATATATCCTACGTCGCGCCGCATTAGCCTAACAGCAGTTAACTACATCGCATTTGTTTTATTCATGACAATTATAAACTGATATTCTAAGTGCCTATCAGGTATTGAGTGACAGAAACTGAATGAATAAAATGCACTGTATTAGTAGGACAGCATTGGGGCCGTCAATAGATTACGTCATGCTATTTTTGACCATTTGTAACCCCCCCTGTTACAAACTGTCACAAATCTTGGAACCCCCCCCCCACACACACACCAGTACATCACACTTTCAAACAAAAATTAATTATTTCATTAACAAAATAATTAAAATTTAATATAAAACACCGTGACGTAACATGTGGCCGTACCCCCCATCACAAACTGTCACACTTTCTTACACCCCCTCCCCACCCCCCTTCTGGAGCGTGACGTACTTTATGGACGGCCCCAACTAAAACTTTTTTTTTATTGTTAAAAATAATAAAACTTTTTCTGAAGTATTGTTTTATTGCAAAAGTTTTATCACTTCATTATTGGCCAGACTTCAGCTGAATGTCATTCGAATATTTCGTAATCAGCCGAAAATTTAGCCAATAAATCCGGCTAGTCCGGATATCCGCCACAAAATTATGTCAGCCAGCCGAATTTTAAAAAAAAATTCGGCTGGCAGGTCTAGCTGATAAGATTGCCAATATGATTTATAAGGAAGATGAAATAAGTGATGAATAAATGCAGATGTTAGTATATTTTACAAATATTTATGTAGAACATACTTATAAGTTAGGGGAAGTGGCGTAGTGAGGGGGGCCAGGGGGCAAATGCCCCGGGTGGCACTTTGCCAGGGACGACAAATTCCAAGTCGTTAATTAGTTTCTTGCTATTCCGATCCCTATTAGAGCAGCCTTCCAGCAACTCAAGAATGTTTGGGTCTCCAACAACTTAGGCAGCAAGTTAAAGGTAAGGATTTTTAACGCTATGGTGAAACCTGTGCTGCTATATGGAGCCGAGACGTGGAGATCAACGACCGTAAACCTGACCAGAATCCAGTCCTTCATCAACCATTGTCTAAGAAGGATTCTTGGAATTCACTGGCCGGACAAAATCAGCAACCAGGAACTGTGGCAGCGGACAAAACAGAAGCCCATTGAGGAAGAAATTCTCCAGAAGCGGTGGAGGTGGATTGGTCATACACTAAGAAAACTTGCTTCTAATACAACAAGGCAAGCCCTGAAATGGAACCCACAGGGCAAGCGGAAAAGAGGTCGTCCAAGAAACATTTGGCGCCGAGAGTTGGAGGCAGACATCAAGAGAATTGGCCATGAATGGTAGATCCTGGAGAAGCTGGCCCAGGATAGAGATGCCTGGAGGTCTCTCGTAGGTGGCCTATGCCCTTGGAGGAATCACAGACGCCGACGATGATCGGTGGATGCCCTTCATGGACGAGGAGGCTCAACAACAACAATTATTTTCTTGAAATGAAAATTTTAAAATAAAGAGTACTTTTTAAAAACCGAACTTAAAGAAAAGCCAAATAATAAATTAATAAAAGAAATAAAAGAACTATCCAAAAGCATGTGAACATTTTGACTGCCGAAACTTCAAACTCCTTATTGGATATAAATTCTTCTGATATTAAATAGATATCCATTGAAGATATATCCAGTAAAGAGATATTCAGTAAATAGATATACAGTAAATATATATATAGTAAAGAGATATACAGTAAAACTATTTCCAGTATAATTTTTTTTACAGAAAATAGATATGTATTGATGATATGTCAAATAAATAGATATCCATTGAAGATATATCCAGTAAAGATATATCCATTTAATAGATATCCATTGAAGATATATCCAGTAAAGAGATATTCAGTACATATATATTTGGTAAAGAGATATCCACTTAAGAGATAATAGTAAACAGTCTTCCAGTAAAGAGATCTACAGTAAAGACTATCATGAACCACGATCTTTGATTTATAGATTTTTAGGTAAATTGTTTTAACGCTTGTCCCTAACTGACGTCATTTTCTTTTGTTTGATCAAAGCAATGCATTGGCTACATAGATTAGCTTAACACAATACCACTACACGCCATTCGTGTTGAGGAATTATTACAACACTCGGTGTAGACAACGATTGAGAACAGGATTTACTCATTTGGTATGAAGGAAGTTAGTAATTCATAGAACGATTTTTTGATCTAGTAATTGATTGATACCTGTAACAAGTGGATTACAGTTAAAACACAGACATCTAAGAAAACAGAATTATAAAATTTTATTCAGTTCCCCTGAACCGGAATCATAAGAAACAGACTCTTAAGTGTTGGGCTCAACGCGGCTCTAGGGACACTGAAACGGTAAGAAAATATGTTCGTCAGTTTGTTTTAAAGGTTTACAACAAATAATCTCAGATGTCTTTAGAAAAACATATTCACATTTAGTTGAGCGTCGATACATTTTATACATGGTCGGAGTATGGACCCTTGTCTTTGGGTATACAGTATGCATATAAACTATGCAGTATATTTTAAATGAACATACGGTTTAAAATCGATTGTCTTTTTTGATCTATTATCTGCGACTATTTAGAACTTTTAAATTTCTTAAGGATTCCACTTCCATTTATCAAAAAAATATTTCTGTAAAGTTTTTGACGGAGTTTTCCTATCAATAATGTCTTTAACTGTTTGCGTACTCTGTCTGTCTCAAAACTCTTTATCAGTGGAGATTTGCTGAAATCATTATAAGTAAGATACGTCGTAAGTAGTGACATCTTTTTATAGAGCGTTCAATAATCACAGACATTTAGAGAGTGCCATTTCATTAATTTGTTTGTTCTTGTATGTACCACAGTGAATGTAAAACAAGAGCTGATTGAATTATATTTAGTTAAAGTTAAACAAGGCTTTGAAATACATAAGTTACACACAACATTGAATTACATAAGTTACACACAACATTGAATTACATAAGTTACACACAACATTGAATTACATAAGTTACAGAAATTGGGCACCATCTTATTTTCTTATTTAAATGATTACATCCATTGTTTTCGCACTAAACCTTTGTATCTGACAAGAATAACACCATTAGTTAAATTATTAAACCTTGAAACACTAGAGGATAGAAGAACCAAGAGCAAAGTAGTAATCATACATAAAGCAATTAATTCTAATTTAGAAATACAACACAAAGATAACTTAATACAACCCTCAGATAGACATAAGGATAAAAACACCTTTCTTATTCCGTATGCAAGAACAAACACATACAAATTTTCGTTCTTACCGTCCGGAATTCGGGCGTGGAATGGGTTGCCTGGAGAAACCAGGAAAACCAACATTTTATCAACATTTAAATCTCTAATAAAAATGCAGGACTAAACACAAACCATAGATAAGCGTAGGACGCAATAATCTTCTGCATAGAAGGAGCGTCTGTAAACAGATAAGATAAGATAAGATCTCAACGTTTTGAGATTCAAGAACCACTTGAAAATGTGTGCCTTACCCCAGGGGCGGATTAAGACTGCCCGGGGCCTCTGTCTGCAATTCAAACTGGGGCCCTATCCAGCCAGTGTACCTTTAGATAAAATGATTGCTAGCAGTTAATATAAGACTGTAACTTGTAAATATTCATCCAAAATGATTATTCATGAAAAAACCGAATTCGAAGAAATAACTTTTTGCCGGTATCCTAAAATTGAGTGTAAAAGACAATTTATAAAATTAAAAAACACATGAAAAAAAAATTCACAGCCCACCCGGGGATCGAACCCGCCACCGCTAGCACCATAAGCCTTAATACTTCACATTCGGCCACGAGAGCTCATTTAGAGTTGTCAATTTAAAATATATATATAATAGTTTTTCATAATTTCTGTTATTGAGCCTATCAAATCAGATTTTTTGACTGCTAAGACTATCGTGTGGGAAAAAGAGATCATTTTAGTTTTAGTAGATAAGATTTTTTTATTACATTTGTCCACATTTATTCTAAAATATGCTAAGTTTGGGGGCCCTAAATCATCGGGGGCCCCTGGCTTTAGCCCGTTCAGCCCCCCTCCTTAATCCGCCATAGCCTTACCCACGAACTAGTACTGAAATTTGTGCTACTGCGGTGCTGGAAATTTATATAAAGTTATACTGTGTATATAACTTGTTACTAGTATAATAGTATACATGTAAATTAGTAAAACTATACTAATATTCTATGATTTGTGTGCTCCAAAAACAATATTGAATGGATAAAGAATGTAAAAAATTTCTTCTGTAACAAAAAAATGTCACTTATACTTGTCTTCTACTCATAGTATAATTCAATTCTTATTGCGTACTATAAAAAACTTAAAGTCATAAACAGTAGTTAGTATTAGTTGAGTTGAGCCTTTTCGTCCATGAAGGGCATCCACCTATTATCGTCGACGTCTGCGATTCCTCCAAAGGCATTAGACACCTACGAGAGACCTCAGGCATCTCTATCCTCGGCCAGTTTTTCCAGGATCTTCCATTCATGGCCAATTATCTTTTAATCTGCCTCCAACTCTCGGCGCCAAGTGTTTCTTGGACGGCCTCTTTTTCCGCTTACCCTGTGGGTTCCATTTCAGGACTTGCCTTGTTGTATTAGAAGCAAGTTTTCTTAGTGTATGACCAATCCACCTTCACCGCTTCTGGAGAATTTCTTCCTCAATTGGCTTATGTTTTGTCCGCTGCCACAGTTCCCGGTTGCTGATTTTGTCTGGCCAGTGAATTCTGAGAATCCTTCTTATTCAATTGTTGATGAAGGACTGGATTCTGGTCAGGTTGACGGCCATTGATCTCCATGTCTCGTCTCCATATAGTAGCACAGGTTTTACCATAGCGTTAAAAATCCTTACTTTTAACTTGCTGCTTAAGTTGTTGGAGACCCACAAATTCTTGAGTTGCTGGAAGGCTGCTCTTGCTTTTCCGATCCTTATTTTGACGTCAGCATCTGTACCACCTTGTTTATCTACCACGCTGCCAAAGTAAACAAAACTGTCCACCTCCTCAAGGGCTTCTCCTTCAAGCATAATAGGTGATGTACTGGTGGCATTAACCTTGAGGATTTTATTCTTACCTTTGTGTATGTTGAGACCCATGCTGGCATAAGTGGCTGCGACAATGTTTGTTTTCTCCTGCATCTATTGTTGGGTATGTGCAAGAAGGGCAAGATTATCAGCAAAGTCAAGCTCATCAAGTTGATCCCTCAAAGTCCATTGGGTGGCATTTCTTTTCTGCCATGTAGATGTTTTGATCACCCAGTCAATGGCTAACAGGAACAGGAAGGGTGACAGAAAGCAACCTTGTCTCACACCAGTCTTCACCTGGAAAGCATCTGTCACCTGCTGACCATGTACAACTCGGCAGTTTATCCCTTCGTGCATGTTTCTGATTATATCAGTAATCTTATGTGGCACCCCATAATGCCTTAGCAATCTCCACAGGGTTTGTCTGTCCACACTGTCGTAGGCTTTTTCATAGTCAACAAAGTTGACATAGAGCGGCGAGTTCGACTCTAGTGGCTGCTCTAGAATGATGAGCAGTGTCGCTATCTGGTCAGTGCAGGATCTGTTGGTGCGAAAGCCAGCTTGTTGGTCCCGCAGCAGAGGGTCTACAGCGTTTTTCATCCTAAAAAGTAGTACACGGTTGAAAACCTTTCATGGGATGGACAGCAGGGTGATCCCTCTGTAGTTCGAGCAGGAGCTTAAATCCCTCTTGTTTTGTTATCTTGATCAGGTATCTCTTCTTCCCATATTTTCATAAACAGAGGGTGTAGCATTTCCACACTGGTTTCCATGTCCGAATTCAGCGTCTCTGTTAGGATGCCATGAGGTCCAGCAGTCTTTCCATTAATGAGTTGTTTAATGGCCCTGCTAATCTCTTCTTTGGTGTGAATATTGCAGTCAATTAGCAGGTCATTATCAGCTGGTTGAATATCTGGTGGGTTCTTTGGTTTCGGCCTGTTTAAAAGCTCTTCAAAGTGCTCCTTCTATCTCCTTCTCTGTTGCTCTTTACTTGGTATGGCGTTTCCCATTTTATCCTCCACTAGTCTCTCTACCTTGCTAAATTTCACAGACAGCGTCTTAATGGTATCAAACAGTTCCCTCATGTTTCCCTGGTGAGCTGCATCTTCTGCTTCTTTAGTAAGTTTATCAACATATTCCTTCTTGTCCCTCTTGATGCTTTTCTTAACTTCCTTTTTTTGCACCTGTATACTCTTTCTGAGACCTGTTTTTCTGTGCTCGTGTGCGACTGTTATTCATTTCTGTTTTCTTTCTTTTCCTTTCTTCTATTTTACTCAGCGTACCTGCTGTCATCCATTCTTTGTGTGCCCGTTCCCTGTTCCCTATCACTTCTTGGCATGTTGACTGGGCTGTTTCTTTCACGCTTTACCACTTACCTTCAGTGGTCTGGTCTTCGAGTATTTCGCGTAGGGCTTGGAACTTATTGGATAGTGAGATCTTGAATTCTTCCTTTTTGGCTTGGTCCTTCATCATCATCGTCATCATCATCAGTCCCGTGACCGTTGAGTTGAGGTCGTTGTGGGGAGCGCATGGACACATCAACAGACAACGATCTCCACATTTGCCTATCTTGAGCGGTGGCCATTAATTCGTTCAATCTCATCCCTGCCCATCCCTTTATGTTGTCAGGCCAGTTTTTACGCTGTCGACCTCTTTGCAGGCCACCCTCTACAGTGCCTTGAAGGATATTTTTTGTCAGGGTATCATGTCGCAGTACATGACAAAACCATGCCATCTTACGTCTCTAAATTACTTAAATGTTGTTATAATGGAATTACTGACACTTCGACCCCGGACGTTTCGACCCCGGACGGTTCGACCCTGCCAGTTCGACCACAGGACGGTTCGACCCCAGGACGTTTCGACCTCTTTATATGTTTTTTTTTGTATCTCCCTTCCCGTACCATTTAATAAAAACAAATAAATGTTAATTGCTTTTGATAATCTTAGTGAATTGTTATGCATTAACATTTCGGTAGTTGTAGAGACTAAAAGACATTGCGGGCCATCTGAGGAGCGGTCAAGAACATGTCGGTACCCAGTAAAGGACCAATGAAACGAGACGATGCTTTGCGTATCCAGAAGTCGTCTGCCTACATGGAAGCCTATGTAGACGGCAAAGACCTGACGGCAAGACTGTTCCAGGACATGGTTGGTGATTTTCTTTGAAGTCTTGATCATGCGCATTTAGTGTCGTATCCAACACTCAGCGCGTTAGTTGGGGTGATCATGTGTATTTAGTGTCGTATCCAACACTCAGCACGTTAGTTGGGGTGATCATGTGTATTTAGTGTCATATCCAACACTCAGCGCGTTAGTTGGGGTGATCATGTGTATTTAGTGTCGTATCCAACACTCAGCACGTTAGTTGAGGTGATTCCAAAAGCTTAAGTCACTAGATTTGGAGAACAATGTTTTCATCCACGTGGAGTTAACTCTCATTGTAGTTGAAGCCAATGACGTTTTATAACGAAACTTCCATTTTCTTAAAATTATTACTATCGTTACATTCATTATTACATTCATTGCTACATTATTTGTTACATTCATTGTTACATTCTTAGTTACATTCATTGTTATATTCTTTGCTTTTTTTCAATGTTACTTTCATTGTTACATTCTTTTTTTTATTCAATGTTACTTTCATTGTTACTTTCATTGCTACATTTATTGTTACTTTCCTTGTTAGATTCATTGCTAAATGGATTTTAAACGAGTTTTTTATGTATTTAAAATTATTTTAAAAAGTATGCTAGTGCTCTATTATTAAAAAGCTTTATTCTATCATCTATATAATTTTCTGAAATGATGAAATAAATGAAATCTTAAATTCAGTTGCATATGTGAAATAAATGTTGACATACTCATAGGTCATAGACAGTGATGATAAAGAAAGGGTGGAAAGTGGAAAAACCAGAAAAGATCGCATTCGTGCATTGTTGAACATTTTGCGCAGTCGTGGTCCCAAGGCCTATGGTGGACTGTTGATGGCACTACGAACTAACGGATATGAGAGAGCTGCCAATGTCATTGAGGAGAAAGAAAGGCACAGCAGCAAATCCAAGAATACAGAAGGTACGATTTTAGCTATATTTACATATCTATATTAACAAATCTAGCGTTACAATCTTTAAGTTGTAATCTATGTTATATTTAAAAGTTTATATTTATAAATGAAAGTTGTAAAAGCATCCTTAATACATTTTAGAAATTTCTGAGTTGAGGGCACGCAGCCTATTTTTATATCGACCATTTAAGCAACCATGTTTTTTTCGTGTTGCCCGAGTTATCATTGAATAAACCCATTTTGTGTCTTGCAGTGGATAAAAGTTTGGGAAAGTTGAAAACTCAAGTGGCTGACCATGGCACGGCGCTAGACAAATATGGCCAGAAAATTGATCAACACGACAACGAGATTGGTCAACTGAAAATAAAGTACGCTGCGTTCACATGACGTCACTGTGGCTACGTTTTCTCGTCAGATACACTTCCGGTCTTCTGTCAATGAGTCACAACTTAATATTTCTAGACTTCGTTAAGAACCAAAATAGTCAGTGTGACGTCACACGACCTCTCTTGTGGATATATATATATCCCCCAACGGGTCCGGAACATTATGATATATTGAGTTCTTTGTTGGGTTTTAGACATCATTGTAAACAAATAGATGAAACAACAAATAGCTTCTTTGGAATCTGTCGACTTGGTCAAACTGTCCGGGATCAACTCGTTCGGAGTCGTCTGTCCTCCAGCACTAACACATCTAAACGTCCGTCCTCCAACACTAACACATCTAAACGTCCGTCCTCCAGCACTAACACATCTAAACGTCCGTCCTCTAGCACTAACACATCTAAACGTCCGTCCTCTAGCACTAACACATCTAAACGTCCGTCCTCCAACACTAACACATCTAAACGTCCGTCCTCCAGCACTAACACATCTAAACGTCCGTCCTCTAGCACTAACACATCTAAACGTCCGTCCTCTAGCACTAACACATCTAAACGTCCGTCCTCCAACACTTACACATCTAAACGTCCGTCCTCTAGCACCAACACATCTAAACGTCCGTCCTCCAACACTAACACATCTAAATGTCCGTCCTCCAGCATCAACACATCTAAACGTCCGTCCTCTAGCACTAACACATCTAAACGTCCGTCCTCTAGCACTAACAACATCTAAACGTCCGTCCTCCAACACTTACACATCTAAACGTCCGTCCTCTAGCACCAACACATCTAAACGTCCGTCCTCCAACACTAACACATCTAAATGTCCGTCCTCTGGCACTAACACATCTAAACGTCCGTCCTCCGGCACTAACACATCTAAACGTCCGTCCTCCAACACTAACACATCTAAACGTCCGTCCTCCGGCACTAACACATCTAAACGTCCGTCCTCCAGCACTAACACATCTAAACGTCCGTCCTCCAACACTTACACATCTAAACGTCCGTCCTCTAGCACCAACACATCTAAACGTCCGTCCTCCAACACTAACACATCTAAATGTCCGTCCTCCAACACTAACACATCTAAATGTCCGTCCTCTGGCACTAACACATCTAAACGTCCGTCCTCCGGCACTAACACATCTAAACGTCCGTCCTCCAACACTAACACATCTAAACGTCCGTCCTCCGGCACTAACACATCTAAACGTCCGTCCTCCAGCACCAACACATCTAAACGTCCGTCCTCCAACACTAACACATCTAAGTGTCCGTCCTCCAACACTAACACATCTAAACGTCCGTCCTCCAACACTAACACATCTAAACGTCCGTCCTCCGGCACTAACACATCTAAACGTCCGTCCTCCAACACTAACACATCTAAATGTCCGTCCTCCGGCACTAACACATCTAAACGTCCGTCCTCCAACACCAACACATCTAAACGTCCGTCCTCCAGCACTAACACATCTAAATGTCCGTCCTCTAGCACCAACACATCTAAATGTCCGTCCTCTAGCACCAACACATCTAAATGTCCGTCCTCTAGCACCAACACATTTAAACGTCCTCCCTCCAACACTAACAAATTTAAACGTCCGTCCTCCGGCACTAACACATCTAAACGTCCGTCCTCCAACACTAACACATCTAAACGTCCGTCCTCCGGCACTAACACATCTAAACGTCCGTCCTCCAGCACCAACACATCTAAACGTCCGTCCTCCAACACTAACACATCTAAATGTCCGTCCTCCAGCACTAACACATCTAAACGTCCGTCCTCCAACACCAACACATCTAAACGTCCGTCCTCCAGCACTAACACATCTAAATGTCCGTCCTCTAGCACCAACACATCTAAATGTCCGTCCTCTAGCACCAACACATCTAAATGTCCGTCCTCCAGCACCAACACATTTAAACGTCCTCCCTCCAACACCAACACATCTAAATGTCCGTCCTCTAGCACCAACACATCTAAATGTCCGTCCTCCAACACTAACACATATAAACGTCCTCCCTCAAACACTAACACATTTAAACGTCCTCCCTCCAACACTAACACATCTAAATGTCCGTCCTCCAGCACCAACACATTTAAACGTCCTCCCTCCAACACTAACACATTTAAACGTCCTCCCTCCAGCACTAACACATTTAAACGTCCTCCCTCCAACACTAACACATTTAAACGTCCTCCCTCCAACACTAACACATCTAAATGTCCGTCCTCCAGCACCAACACATTTAAACGTCCTCCCTCCAACACTAACACATTTAAACGTTCTCCCTCCAACACTAACACATTTAAACGTCCTCCCTCCAACACTAACACATCTAAATGTCCGTCCTCCAGCACCAACACATTTAAACGTCCTCCCTCCAACACTAACACATTTAAACGTCCTCCCTCCAACACTAACACATTTAAACGTCCTCCCTCCAACACTAACACATTTAAACGTCCTCCCTCCAGCACTAACACATTTAAACGTCCGTCCTCCAGCACTAACACATCTAAATGAAAACCGTATATTTATCGCTATATATTAATTTTTTAAAAGATGTGAAATGTTTAATTAATTTAGCAGGGAAAAGAAGCAAAGAAATAACTAAAAACATTGTTAAAAAGAAATGATTCAAATAAGGGGCCGTCCATAAAGTACGTCACGCTTTTTTCGACCATTTTTAACTCCCCCCTCACCCCCTGTCACAAATCGTGGACCCCCCCCCTAAGGTATGTCACACTTTTGAAAGAAATGTTGTTTTTTAATTAACAAAATAATTACAATTTATTATAAAACACCATGGCCCCCCCCCCGTCACAAACTGTCACACTGTCTTTGGTTTGATTTTCATCATGGCACAATCTTAGATTTAGAATATATCATGCTCAATAGACAAAATATCAGTACTGATCGTAATTAATTTTTCATTTACTTAATACAGTATAAGAGAAGCTTCTCTCGTAGCTACCATGACATATTACAGGTGGAATGAATATTTATTACTAATATATTATAATAGGCAGTGTAACTTCGAGCCTAAATATCTTCATAAACTTGAATAAAGTAAGTGGGCTGGGATTAATTAATTAATTAATTTTTTTACCCTTGAGGTTAAATAGTCCTTGCTTGACAATGGCAAAGAAGATACTTTAATATTCTAATACGCCAATTTAAAGGCAATATGTCAAAGTCCAGTATATTAGCTGGTGTACGAAAATCATATACGTTTTCCGAATTCTGTAACTGCCAAAACATCACACAAATTTCTACAGTAAACTCATCTTATGAAGAATACAACATTTCCCGCAAATGCCTTTTTTCATGGTTACCAGGAAAGTTCCTACATCTGATCTTGAGTTAAGCTTTTCGTCTGTCTGTGTCAGTTTTCATATAGCTTTGAAAATAATCTCAAAATGGTTTCATGTTATATTTCTGAACATTTATATGAAATTTTGTGTGTGTAACCATGTTTAGGAAGATTTAGAGTGCAGTGTGTTTTCTGTAGTTGTTGAACATGTTATTAAAGCGCCGTGAGCCCAGCTGTAGGCTGGGGTACTGCGCTATATAAGTGAACAAAATAATAATAATAATGTTCAATCCTAAAGTGTGTTTAATGCAATGTCTGTAGCAACTATTACATTTTACAAAATGTTTTGACGTGGAAAATAATTCGTAACAACGTTCTTGTGTACCGAAAATTGAGAGTTCGTTTCAGTTGGATCAACATGTAAACAATTCAGGTATAATGAAATGTTCGAGAATTTTTGACATTGAGATTTCTATCTTTGAGTTTCTCTTGAAATCCTCTATACCAGGGGTGGCCAGACCTGTAGTAACTGAGAGCCATTTTAAAGTATAAACAAATTGTTGAGAGCCGCATTTAAGCACTGTAGGTTATTAAACCTGGCTAGGAAATCTTTCAGTAATCCTTGTAATATATGTTTCATAAATGTTCGCGAGCCGCAATTTGAACACAGAAGAGCCGCATGCGGCTCGCGAGCCGCAGTTTGGCCACCGTTGCTCTATACTTTCAAGCCATGAAGAAGTATTAACACACATTGGGCCTCTGTAGTGCATTGATTTAAGACCATCGGCTTTAAATTTATTTAAAACTATTTCATGTTGAAAGATTGAAATGTTGAAACTAGATTCATTTTATGTTTCACTGAAACCAGTGAAATATTTCACAAAATCCTTCATCACATTTTGCAATCTTTTTACATCGCAGAAATGGACTTGTTTGATCCTTATGTTATGTTTATGGAGTTATCGAATGCATTGGAATAATATGTGGTATCTTATACGCAAAAATCCATTTTCTATTTTCCAGCATTGATAATGTTAAACATTCTAACAAGTAATTCTTGCCACTTTGTTTTCTTTTATATTATAACCTATTGTTGTTGTTTAAAAAGAAATAGTCAATTCTTTTTTTATCCGATTTCTGATTCCTTCCATTTGCAAAAACTTAAGTAATATTGAGCACTTGACTCATAAATGAATATATGTGGATTTATTTTGTCCCAGTTTTTTAACGCAATTTCCCCATGGGACAAATTGCGTTTATATATTTGTCCTGTCTGTTCGAGCTTGCACAAGCAACTACTCCTGAACTATACCAGATAGAGGGTTGGGGTCTTTTGCAAATATGTTAAGGTGGTCACAAGGATGTGCACGGGCCAAAAAAAGAATAATCCTGAAATTAAAAAAAAAGAACGAAAAAATATCAGTCAATTTCTCGCCAACCATAAGACCTATCGGGTTAAAACAAGCGCCAAACGATAGCTAAAAATATTTAGAACAATGTTGGAGACGGAATTTTTGAAAATCTCTTTTCGTTCGACTCCCGTAATTTTAGCAGCAATTTGTAGATAGAAATTGTTTTGTTTACTTCAGAATTGTTGATTTGAAATGACTTTTATTGTAATCTAGAATGATTTCCTTGAATAACAAATTATTGGAAATTGCGGTTAAATACTCATGCGAGTTTTTATTACTTGTTTTTATATTCCATTACATGATAAACTTTTTTCAGTATTTTTGTTTATGCCATGAAACAAAAGACATTGAAATGAAAAAAAAACAGTATTCACTAGAAAAATAAGCCATTTCAGTACGACAGAAAACTTTTGTAGTAGGCTAGTTTACTTACGTCATATTCCGTCATAAGCGTTCCCGCGTTATCCGCCTCATTTCTATTTTGATGTAAGATTCGTCTAATTTGGAAAAGGTAATGTTGATATGTTGGACACTGAATCTAGCTGCACTATCAATTAAAGGTACCAGCAATAAATTTGTTATGTTTTTATACTGCTTAAGCCCAGTGGGTTTTTAGGTTATTAACATTAGTATCAGACGACTTAAGATTCATTATGGAGCTCAAAGTTTTGGTATTAGAAACGTTCACACGTTTTATTTTAGTTCCTTTATTTCTTTTATTAATTTTCACCTGGTCTTTTCTTTATGTTATTAAACATTATTTTGACTTTTTCATTTTTAGAAGCTAATTAACAATGTAAAATTTGCCACCCCCAACAAAGTCCCCCCATAATATTCGATTGGCTCATGTTTGATATTTTAGTTCAGTAGCAGAAGTGTCAGAAATTTTTTTTTAAAAAATTTGTATCCAACATGGAATTTGAAGTTTTAGCTGTTGAAACGCTTACATATTTTAGGTTAATTCTTTTTTATTTTTTAAATTCCTTATCTGGTTTTTATATAATTTTGATAAAAAGCTCTACTTTCTTTAAAAAAAATTTCTTATAAGCTAATTTACAACAAGAAATTTTCCGCCCCTAACAAATTGCCACCTGAGGCATTTGCCACCCCTTGCCTCCTCTCTCGTTGCGTCATGGTTCTGCCTAGTTGAATTATTATGTGTTTACCTGCTGTGTCAATGATTTAAATTCCCAATCAACTATGAAAGTTTCTTATGTTACTTATTTCAGAGTAGGCTCAAATGTTTACAAGAATCATGTTGTTAAGCTGGAGAAGGATTACGAGGTAAAGGCTACAGAGTTATTTAAAAATCTATTTTGTTAGCAGATACAGAGTTCTTCATTTACAATTTAAAAACCAGCCATAGTTCTGAAAGTTACGAAAATTTGAATGGCTTGATCTCATATCCAGATGTTTATTTATAACTTAATGATAATGATAATGTGAAAAATGTGTGTTTTAAATAACAACATTACCTTTATGTAACTAGAATATGTGTACGATCTTGTCATTTTATGTTACGTTTTATTAGGATACTAGTGTATTACCCATCAAAAATGACTGAATTTTTCAAAATAAATACATTTCAGTTGAAATCTATTTATTTTGAAAAAATACACATCAGAATAAAAAATAATGTATTACAGAATTTTCATTGATTTTATTTATTTTTATTTTATTCATTTATTTTCATATTGCACAATTTTATGTGGAACGTTCGAAAATAGTTATTTTTGGTGCAGTAATTTGGTGTGCAGCTTTCTAAAATTAGTATTGTCACGGACAGGACAGACGGGACGTAACATACATTGCAAATTATTTATGTTGATAAATGTTTTAAATTGAATGTATTTATAGTTAAATATATTTGTTAGTTTACTATTTCATAACTCACGTCTTATAAATAATTTATTCATGGCTACATAACTTATGCAAATGATTTCTAAATAATTTAATAAATTATGTATTTAAAATTTATGAAATTCATATTTACATAATTTATGCAAAGTATATCTACATGACTCATTTAAAAACGTTAAAACTAAACTCATTTCTAATTGAGATGAATCAGGAATGTGCTGAAACTTTCGATTGTTACCAAACCGAATTGAAGATATAAGTGACTACAAAAATGAATTTAAAAAACTCAGGTACATATACCGACTCATGTTGATAAATTTGATTATGCCAAATAAAAAAATGATTTCAAATATATTCCAGAAACTGTTGCAAGCGAAGGACAATGCCATACAAGAAATTAAGCTTCAGATTCAGGAGAAGGAGCGCGCTCTTCAGCAGCTACAAGATGAGTTCAAAGAAGAAAGGGCGAAGCTGAACTCTAAGATAGAAGACTTACAAAAGCAGCTCGCAGAAAGAGAGACGGAATATCACCAGCAAAGAGGTGTTGTGTCTTTCCTTAAGTGAACAATTCACGTTAGTGTGGTGAACAATTTATTGTTTGGCTCTTGCAAATAAAATTTGCCAACTTATTGACCTTTTACCTGGACAAAACAGCCACCAAAGACGCAGTGTTAAGGGAATGTTATGAAAATTGATTACCATTAAATGAATGATATTCACAGATTGGATTTTAAGTCAGTCATTAAATATATTGTTTGGCTGGTTCGCATTACCGTGGCCAAGATGGCGGCTTGTCATTTCCGGGCGAAGTGACTTCATTTCGACGCTACCGTTGCTATACACAAGTTACAATTTTGTTTTTTTCATGGATTACCTCCCCCTGCCCCTTGTATTTTACTCGATTGTCTCCCCTTGTAAAGTATCTTGTCCCTTGGTCTTCCTTCGCGTCACTTATTAGTTACGAATAAAAATTTAATGATTGGACTAGTGCAAGACCGGCATTAAACAAGTAGGCGAGGGCCGCAGGCCCGAGGCGCAGGGGCTAAAATGAAGCCATCCGGCGGATAATCTAGTTTTTATGTCACCTCTCTAAATGCGGCACAATACCCTGTGACGCGTATGTAACCGAAGTGTTCCAGCCCGGGAACAATCCCGCGGGCAAATTCCTTTCGCTTGAATTGCTCCAGGTGTTCACATCGCGTTAAGTGTTCTTAAAGTTTTCTTAACTTGAGGGGTATTTTTCTTCAAAATGGAAAGTGAATTTACCGCCTGTTTTTGGGATCGTCTAGTGAATCAGGGCAAAAGGTATATGCTTGATTGGCTTATAAATGATGGTTTGATTTCTGATCGGTACGAGTGCCCTGCATGTAAGAAGGACATGAAATTGTGTGAATCAGGTGAGCGTGGTGATGGTTTCATTTTGAGATGTCGCGACAAAAGCCACGCCGCTAAACGACCAAATGACAGAATTCTTGAAAGTTATAAAAATGTTGTATCATTTTCGTGATTCTGAAAAACACGCTTTTATTTTCTTCTCTTTAATCCACTTAAAATTACAGACTGAAACGCGTTTAACCGCCCTTATATAACACGGGAATTTTGTAATTGAGGGCTGGAGTGAAACCAGTGAGCCGTGAAGGTCAACTCTAGCTGACGACTAAACATTCTAAATAGAGATAAACTAAAATTGAATAATTTAATTACCGTACATTCGATCGATCTGAAATTTTGATACAATGCATTGTCATCCAAGATCTATCTGTGGTAAAATTTTGAAATCTCTAGGACCATCAGAAGTGGTTTTAATTTTACGTTACAAGACTTGACGGAAGGATGGATGGATGGAAAATACAACATACAAACAGTGTGAGTTAAATAAAAGCTTGTAAAAATGACCCACTTCCCGTGATGCCATCAAGCTGAAATTCGGCACATAGACTTGTGTCACCTACCAATACATTGTATAAAAATTTCAGATCGATCGAACGTATCGTAATTAAATTAATGCATTTTTAGTTTATCTCTATACGGCATATGTAATTCAATTTCAAGGGGTTTTTTTTTCACGTGACAGTTCAGTTCGCGCGTGGACGCAACATCGTCGAGGTACCGGCATGCTTTCGTTTACATTTACGTGTCACGCTGAGATCGGTGACCAGACCTTTCCCCTCTCGGGTTATAAAGGAAAGGGGATTTAAGAGAGATTCAGTCTGTAAATGTTTGTCACGTTTGAACATAATCAATACTGTTAGGTATGTCTCATAAATAAGGGATTTATAGTCAAAAACTTTGTTTTTACTGGTTTTTTTTTAAGTCGTATTTTCCGCTGTTTTCCAAATTTGGCGCGTTCCTAAAAACCCCGGAAATTTGAGAATCCCCGGTCCCCCCACACCTCTAAATTCCAATGCTATGCACTTCTCTCCGGGGGTCACGTGCCTTAGCAACAACGGTGGCCGCCCGGAAATGACTAGCCGCCACTTTGGCCCCGCAAATGATAATTTACTACATAGGTGGTCGTCCATTTAAATCGCCTAACAATGTCATGAAATAAAAATTTTTGCAAAATAGTTTTATTTGCTTCCGTGGAGAACTAATAAAATAATAATAATATTTTCCTCCAGAAAGAGTAACTTAGACATATTATAAATTATAGGAAGTTTGATTTCATAAGTAGGCCTACCATCTCGACATTTTCGTTTACAATCAGTGAACAATGGTATAATCTCTGTAAAAATTTAGTTTTAACACCTTAATGTTTTAATATCAATCTTAATGTTTATCAAAGATAATCCATATAAAAGTAATGCCGCATATTTTCAAACTAAGTTGTCATTAAGTCCTTTTTTCAAATATACGTTTTTTTCACATTGAATACGAGCTACTACCAATGTTCCCTCTAAGGTTCGTTGGTTCGTGTGCAAAGTAAAAAAAAACTCTTGTGAAAAGTTGCACAACATACGTGCAATATTTTACAAAAATTGCTGGGCAATAATCTAAATTGCTGCTCGGCATCTGTCAGATATCTGCGTGGCCGCGCAACATTGACTCCTAACCTTACAAACATCACCAAAACAAACAAATAAACAAAAAAAACCCATGCGATATAATATATATACACTAGAAATAACCCGCCAAAAATGACGGAATTCTTTTGGGTTCAAACAGCACTATAAAACAAAATCGATCGCAGCGCCATCTAACAGCAATACATCCATACAGACAACGTGAATAAAGAACATAAGTAACTTATCCTTGTTTGATAAATACGAAATATTAAACTTGCTGAAATGTACACAAAGTATTTCATAATACTTATAAATCCTCATATCCTATTTCTGCATCGTTCCCTTTTCAAAAATTAAAATATAAGCCTAAAACAATGACGTCATATAATATTTTTATACAAAAGCGATCGCAGCGCCACCTAACAGCATTATTCCATACATACATACAGACAACGGGAATTATGTATATCGATATATATCATATAGACCATTTATAAGCGTAGGACGCAATATCTTATGTATATAAGGCGTGTATGTAGCGCATAAGAAATTTTAAGATAGATAACAGAAGAGAAATTATTTGCATTGTCGCTTGGCTAACGCAATATTCTACACGATAGAAGGAGCGTCTGTAACAGATAAGATAATGTTTTAAGATGATCTTAAATTTTGAATGTTTGTTTTCTTGTAACCAGATGAATTTATGAAAAAGTTTGAGTTACAAGACAAGATGAATGAAGAACTGAAAGCTTCTATGGCAGATATGAAAAAGGAATTTACGGTAAGAATTGTTAATTGGAGAGCAGTTATTTTCTCTTTCACAATGTCATTGTTAATTTAAGCTCGTTATATGAATATTTGATTATTTTGTAATAACAGAAACAAAACGTGAAAGAATCATTAAAAGCCTTATTTACCACTACTAGTCATGGTAAGCTGCGGTAAATATTGCTGTAATGATTCTGTCAAAAAAAAATTCTATTAATTAATGGCAATTTTATGTTGTTTTTTTTCACAACAAAAAGATGTCTTTATAATTCCTTAAAATTTCAAAATTATTTGTCACACGAATATTTTCAAAATTAAAAAACAATTATACTTTAAAAATCTTTTTAGAACGCAGGCTTTTTTCTACACCGGATAATTGAATTATAAAAACTTTTGTATCGTTTAAATAAAAGTGGTGGATATTTTCCATTGCAGGAAAAATTTGAACAATTCCTTCCTCAAAAACCGACAAAACCAGCAAAGACAGAACAGGGATTACCACTATGGAAGTAACGATAATTTTTGGTGCGGCCCACTCTTAATCAAGTGAGCGAATGCAGAACAGATTTTCATGGTCCAGTCGTCACGAATAAAACTTATTTAATTTCATCTTGAATTTAACGATCGCTAGAAAAGTAGTGGTATTATACATGTCTTTTTGACATCATTACACGAGGTAGATTGTATATGTACTCGGTTCTAAATATAGCACTAGAAAAGAAATAGTGTGTGGAATAAGATTTTTTTATTTGACATAAACTTTTAGATACTATAGTACATTTGTTAATCTGAAGACAATTCAATTTTAATTTTATGCAAATGTTTTATTTAAAAACCAAATATACTTAAAATCTGAATTTTCGTTATTTTTTTTGTGCTTGACATTACCAGGTCCTGATGCATTAGTTAATGCTGCTATTAAAATCTTATTGCTAGAAATCTATAGATAGATGTTAGATGTGAAACATACATGAATAAAATGTTAATATTTTTCAGCTATTACCAAGTTTTTAGTGTTTTGGAAATGTTGTGTTAGTTTCATAATCGTCTATTCTAAAACAACACATAAAAAGTTGGGTTTTTTTCAAGCCACAGTCCTAGCCCGTGAGGCAGTAAGAATTTGATGTAGACTGTACATAAACCTAACACTAACATTAACCTAAACAAATTTTAAAGATTGTTCTCCAATTCCTGTCAAAATTTAATTTAATAAATATATTAAATCATGTTTGCCTTTTTAAAAGAATGATTACAAAGAAATATATAATTTGACAGACATGTATAACATAATTTGACGTCATTCAAAATGCAATTCTAGACATAAACAATAAATAAGCGTAGAATGTAGGACGCAATAATCTTCTGTAAAGAAGAAGCGTCTGTTACAGATAATGTATGGCATCTGTCCGTCTACGAAAGACGATAGATTTATCTTTATTATCTGCAGCTCTTGGTGTGGCTGATGAGACCAATCTTGAGTGGCAGTCTCTTCTGCATGACACACACACACGAAAGCAGTGGGGCAGTGTTGCCTGGCCTTTCTCCTCGCTCTTTTCCCGAATGCTTCTGCCCTAGTTTGCTCCTCTGCTCTTAGTGATCCTTCTTTCACTATAGCCCGCCACATGGACCTATCCTCTGCCAGGTTTTCCCAGTTTTGTATATCAATGTTGGCTACTTTCATGTCTCTCTTGCATATGTCCACGTATCTGAGAGATGGCCGACCAACCGACCTTTTCACTGTCGCCAGCTCGCTGTAAAGCACATCCTTGGGTATGCGACCACTTTGCATCCTCTTGACGTGTCCAAGCCAACGGAGGCGTTTTTGGCTTAATATTGCTGCAATACTACTCATGCTTGCTTGAGCTAGGACCTCTGTGTTGGGGACTTTCTCTTGCCATTTGATGTCTAGGATGCGGCGCAGGCATCTGAGGTGGAAGCTATTGAGCCTTCTTTCATGCCTGGTATGGGTGGTCCAAGACTCGCATCCATACAGGAGTGTGCTCAGTACGCAGGCCTGGTATACCTTCAGCTTAGTCCTTGCTGTGAGTTTGGCATTGGACCAGACTCTTTTGTACAGTCTAGCCATAACAGTTGCTGCCTTCCCTATCCTACTACTTATCTCATCTTCAAGTGAGAGGGTGCTCGAGATGTTTGATCCCAGATAAGTAAAACTGTCAACAGCATCCAGGTTGCAGTCGTCAATGGTGATAGTCGGGAGAGAGGCAGCATCCTGTGCCATAATATTGGTTTTCTTTATACTTATGGTCAGGCCAAACTCTTTGCAGGCAGCGGAGAAGCTGGATACAAGGGTTCTGCAGGCCGTCTGCTGTGTGGGATCGTCTGCAAATAAGAGCTCGCGCAGCAAAATCTTCCTTATTTTGGTCTTGGCTTTAAGTCGGGCAATATTGAATAATCTCCCGTCAGCTCTGGTGTGTATGAATATCCCCTCGCTGTATATCTTAAAGGCATACTGGAGTAAGATGGAAAAGAATATTGCGAATAGAGTAGGTGCCAACACGCAGCCTTGCTTTACTCCACTACTTACTGGGAAAGCCTCAGAGGTGGCACCGTTATAGCACACTGTGCCCTGCATGTTTTCGTGGAATTGCTTGATGATGTTAAGCAGATGTGTAGGGCAGCCTAATTTTACTGAGATCTGGAAAAGACCGCTTCTGCTGACAAGATCAAAAGCTTTAGTTAGGTCGACGAACGCGATGTATAGAGGCATATGTTGCTCCCTGCATTTCTCCTGCAACTGGCGCAGAGAGAAGATCATGTCTATGGTTGATCTTCCGGCTCGAAAGCCGCACTGCGATTCTGGGAGTACACGCGATGCTAGGGTCTGCAGGTGTGTCAATGCAACTCGGGCGAAGGTTCAAGGTTGTCATTGCCAGGGCGGGGGTGGAAGATAAGCATCCACTCCTCTAGAAATGCCCAAAAAGGATACAGATAATATAAGATAAGATAAGAGGCATATCTTTTACCACGCCCCCAGAAAACGAACAAATATTTGCCCAAAATATTAATTCAAATGTCAAATATAGATTTAAAATTTTTAAAATTTCTTTTAATGAAAGAAGATTGCTTCTCTTGTTATTGTATTGATTAAAAAAATGTCTCCCTAAATTTTCTATCATTGAATATAACTAGTGAAATATTTAAACGATAAATTGTACTTTATGTGCAAAAATTTCTAGATAATTTAAAAAATCAAAATCCAATCAGCTCAGCACTACAGGTGATATTTCCAGACAACTTTATTGTTTATATCTATGTCTAAGTGGTGCTGTTTCAAGACAACTTTATTGTTTATATCTATGTCTAAGTGGTGCAGTTTCAAGACAACTTTATTGTTTATATCTATGTCTAAGTGGAGCAGTTTCAATGCGTTAAGAAAATTTATGAGACAATTTTAGGGGCCGTCCATAGATGACGTCACGCGATTTTGGAAGATTTTTCACCTCCCCCTTCGTCACACGTCGTTACAAAAACTTAGACACCTCCCTCCATATGACGTCACAAAGCTTTGCCACTCCCCCACTGAAATCAGTATTTTCTATTTGAAAATGAGCACGTTGCAAATCACATTTTGTCATTAAGGGTGTATTAAGAGTGATGCTTCACTCTAATATCGAAACACGCGTGAAGCCATGTAAAACGTCATTATATAAATTGTAAGCAATCAATTCTTTAAGCGGACATTTTATTCTAAGTAACGGGTTTGTATGTGACGTCACAGTTTTAAACAACCCCTCCTCCCATTCCCTATCGTCACACATCGTCACTAATGTGTGACCCCCTCCCCCCTAGGTGCGTGACGTCACTTATGGACTGCCCCTAATTTAACTAATGGATTTGTCATTTGATCAGACATCTTATCTTTTTCTTTTTTACATTTTAATAAATATATTATTTGTTTTGTTAAAAATAATCCACAATTTGTCACAAAATTATATGAGCTATTAAACTCGGTGCGAATCTAGAGGTGATAAACGGAAATGAATGTTTTCTTTTTGTGAACAGTTCAGTTTTTGAAATGTACAACTCAAAATGTTTTAAATATCGAAGTACATGTATTAATGTAAACATTAGAAATGAAGCGCTTTAACTTCGTATCTTCCTAACAGTATGCATTGATTATTTTATTTTACTAATAGTGATCTTCACGTTTTGTTTAATCATTTCCTTAACTCCTTTCACTGACAGCGGTCAGCGATTTTGGGGTTATTTAAAAACTGACGCGTCGCTAAGAAAGGAAATAAGCTACGTCCAAAGTCTCGCCAGCAAGTTTAAATTTAGCAACTTGAGCTGCGTGCGCATATTTGACGGTGACGAAAACTACACGGAGGCAGTATTAGCCTCGGCGCCAAATTTCAACACTTCGCTAGACGCCCAAACGTATCTGGAGTTGACAGTCTTCCGCCGGACCAGAGGCTATTTCATGACGTCATTGACAGAAGAGGAAAGGAATTTCCCGATAGCGTTTTCCCTTATGGTCTACACGGACACTGAAATGGTGGAGAGATTGCTGCGGGCCATCTACAGACCACAACTACTACTGCATTGTCACGTGATGATCACGAGATGAGTGACAGAGATGTCACATGTGTAAAAGAGCGCGAAAGCGGAGTTAGAGAAGTTCTGTGTGTAATGGCGGACGTGTTAATGGCCTGATGACTCCACGTTGTATAACCTCAAATTATATGTTCTGTACATAGTGTAGATATTAACGTTATTTTATTGAAACCAATTCTTCAGAGGATCATTGTGTACAATGTTTTGCATTGAGAGTACGCCTACAATTTACATTAATTAGTAAAACATCACAAAGATGTTACATGCATCCACGTGGACCTTTAGGCGCCTGAGAGCTACGTCAGCGCCATCAAGGCGATAGCCCAGCAGTTCCACAACGTGTTCTTTAACGCAGACAAAGTGTATGTCCAGTGGGGACCTTCGCGGTCCATGAACCGGAACTTATCTGTATGAAGGAATTTTGGCGTTACCGGAAGTGGAAATATTTCATCAACTTGACCGGCCAGGAGTTCCCTCTGAAGACGATCTTTGAACTGGTCAACATACTCAAATCTCTCAACGGGGCCAACAATATGGAGGGGTCCATTATATAGTAGGTACATAGCAATATTGAGGGGACCATCATATAGTAGGTACATAACAATATTGATGGGACCATTAAATAGAAATTGTAACTCGAAATAAAATTAAAAGTTTATGGGCATGCCTAATTATGGACAGGTAAAAAAAAGTGAGTGGTATAGATTAATAGATTAGATTAAAATATAAAAAATTGTCTGCCTTAGCAAGAAATTATGTAAATTCACTAAGAATAGAATTAAAAAATTATTTTGAAACACATAGATGTTAAAAACAAAATATTAAGATGCATTAATAAAGCAATAAATAACAAATCGATAATTATAATTGAATACCTTCAAGGGTTCTCAAATATTGTCTAGTTAAAATTATAGTTTAAAGAAGATTTTAAAATATAATAAAATGCAGGACTTAACAAAAACCATGGGTAATTTTAGGACGCAATAATTTTCTGTATATAAGTAGCGTTTGTAATAGATAAGATAAAGACGAATGATGTCTATTGTAGATTTACCCTCAATTATGTATGACTGACTCACTTTGGCCTAACGCTAAGGGACATCACTCAGCTTTTTTAAAAATTGAAAATATAGACTTAAAAATCATAATCATTTTGGTTTCCAGATTAACCTTTGACATCAGCATTTGTGTTGTAAACAGTGCTGACTGACTCAAAGAGTTAATTTTTGGTGCAGTAATTTGGTGCGCTGCTTTCTAGTTTTCCTTTAAAAATCGTGTGGTGATTAGCACTGTAAAATAATATTATATAAATACTTTGTGTACACTTCAGGGATATTTCGTATGTATCATATAAGGATAGGTTACTTGTTTTTTTACAGAAACAACAAGTTTTACAACCCCTATTATAAAATACTTTGTGTACATTTAAGGAAGTTTAGTATTACGTATTTATCATACAAGGAAAAGTTAGTTGGGCTTTTGAAAAAGGTTGGCGGCACAGGCGCCACGGCGCCGCAGCACAACCTAGTATGATCTATATTTAGGTTTAATCACGTCTGCTCAACCTGTAAATTCCCGCCCCTTCCTTAATTCTCCATATCTCCACAACTCCCTCCCCACCACCGATGATCACTGAACAAAGCGCTAACACAGATCGCTGGAAGAATCCACCACCGGATGGACTTAGGGCAGTCAAAGGATCGGTCCACATCACGGCCAGTAGGTAGGTGGGACAGACTTGACATCACTGCCAGTAGGTAGGTGGGACAGACTGGAGACCACAGCCAGTAGGTAGGTGGGACAAAGATGCAGGTCAGAGATGTAATCAGAACAGGTTGCTGTAAATCCCACATTAAATTTGTCATCCGGTTTTAGCAAAACTACAAAATGTTTTATGAGTCTAGACTGTAAAACATTAACATTTAACAAAAAATCGGGTTGTTACATACAATATCGCAGACTGTAGATTTCATCCTTCACAACGACATGGCCGTGTATCTGCTCAACTGGACACAGTTCATTGGTGTGCCAGACGAGGCTTACTTCGCAACCTTGCACTATAACCCACAGCTGGGCTTGAAGGGGACATTTAAAGGTAGGTTGGGACATTTAAAGGTAGGTTGGGGCATTCAAAGGTGGGTTGGGGCATCAAAGGTGGGTTGGGGCATCAAAGGTGGGTTGGGGCATTCAAAGGTGGGTTGGGGCATTCAAAGGTAGGTTGGGGCATTCAAAGGTAGGTTGGGACATTCAAAGGTAGATTGGGGCATTAAAAGATAGGTTGGGACATTTAGAGGTAGGTTGGGACATTCAAAGGTAGGTTGGGACATTCAAAGGTAGGTTGGGACATTCAAAGGTAGATTGGGGCATTTAAATGTAGATTGGGGCATTTAAAGGTAGGTTGGGACATTCAAAGGTAGGTTGGGACATTCAAAGGTAGATTGGGACATTTAAAGGTAGGTTGGGACATTCAAAGGAAGGTTGGGACATTCAAAGGTGGGTATTTTAATGACGTTTCAAAAAATTATATTTTGGAATTCTATTTTGTTACTCTATTTTATTTTACTATGTTGTTATTTTTGCTGTCACTCTATTTTCTCACTCTGTTTTATCACTCTATATTGTCAACTAAATTTTTCTCGCTATATTTTCGTTTCAATTTGTCTGCCTATTTTGCCACTTACTATTGTGGCTATATTTTCGTTTCAATTTGTCTGTCTATTTTGCCACTTACTATTGTGGCTATATTTTCGTTTCAATTTGTCTGCCATTTTGCCACTTACTATTGTGGCTATATTTTCGATTCAGTTTGTCTGCCTATTTGGACACTTTCTATTGTGGCTATATTTTCTTTTCAATTTGTCTGTCTGCCTATTTTGCCACTTACTATTGTGGCTATATTTTCTCACCCTGTGTCGTTCACAGATGGCCCTTATCTGATAACATCCGAGTTCCTGACCCGCTATAGGATTTGGTAAGGTTACCAGTTTACCAGTCGACGTGTGCTGGTCGCTATGTGACGTCAATCTTTATCCTCAACACGGGTATGATGTCATCATCTTGTTTGGTTTGTAGCCAACTGTGTTTGTCTTGTATTTCATGGCTGTCACTTTAACATCATGTGTACCTTGTATTTATTTTTATGCTATTTGTTTTACTCTGCTTGTATTGTGTGTTTGTGTGAATTATTTTGTTTGTATTGCATTGAAGTTCATGTTTTGTTGACCTTTTCCCTCCAGGTGACCTCTACAGCATCGGGCGGGCTCCATAATTGTTTGCCAACAAGCTTTTTCATCACAGATGACCAGTATCGTCATTTCCTGTCCTGAGGAAAAGTTGTTGAACGACACAAGAGATGGACTTTTAGGCAGCAGACATTTGGACGAGTTCTTCTACAGTAATCTACAGGAACCAGACGTTTGTCAGGGACCAGATCACATAGAGGGGGGAGAAGGGGGACTAGAGAAGAGAACACAGTGTCACTTAACTAGAACAAAGGGGACACAATAACATCAATTTTACTTACAGTTTTTGAAATATACAATTAAAATTTTAACTGTTAAATGTCAATTTCAGAAAGGAGAAATAAATAATATCAATATTTTCTGTATGAAGTAAAAATATGGAATTTGATCATGGTTAATTTTAATCAAGCTAAGATTTTAAATATATTTTTTGAGTGAAAATTAGATGAACAAGCAGAAACATGCTGCTGTGTTAAAAATAGTTCACATCTATTTACGTTAATGTTAATTGACACATTTTAGCGATGTATTTGTTGTAACGACTTCGTTTCTTACTGCTTTAAAAAAAGGTATTGTAGGTGTTGCAGTTGTTTCATATGATTGCGCATAAAAATTAACCAAATATTTTTACAGAGATTTTAAAAACAACTTCTTCGCCTAGTTACGCAAATAAACTGGTGATGTAATTATGTATTATGATATTATTGTTTTCATGAGATTTTCTCATGTTTTCTGCACTCTAAACCAACCAATTATATGCAGTGTTCTAGTTCCAGTAATAAACCAACCAATAATATGCAGTGTTCTAGTGTTCACTCAGTACATATACTAAAATTGGAACGATACAGAGAAGATTAGCATGGCCTTTGCGCAAGGATGACACGCAAATTCGTGAAGCGTTCCATATTTTTAAATCCCTTATATTAACTTCACCGCTGTCTCATTCGTCGTCCCGCGACGCCCGTCCGCCCGCGGAAAAACAAAAGTCGAAAATGACCCACTTCCAGTAAAGCCATCGAGCTGAAATTCGGCACACGGACCCTATGGCGGATTAAGGGGGGGGGGCTGAACGGGCTAAAGCCAGGGGCCCCCGATGATTTAGGGCCCCCAAACTTAGCATATTTTATAATAAACGTGGACAAATGTATACATGAATTGCTGTAAATATGATAAATTAATAAAATCTCATCTATTAAAATGATCTCTTTTCCCACACGATAGTCTTAGCAGTCAAAAAACCTGATTTGAAAGGCTCAATAACAGAAATTATTAAAGAATATTATATATATTTTTAAATTAACACTCTAAATGAGATCTCGTGGCCGAATTTGAAGTACTAAGGCTTATGGTGCAAGCGGTGGCGGGTTCGATCCCCGGGTGAGGTGTACATTTTTTTTCATGTGTTTTTTATTTTTATAAATTGTCTTTTACACTCAATTATAGGATATCGGCAAAAAGTTATTTCTTCGAATTCGGTTTTTTCATGAATAATCATTTTGGATGAATATTTACAAGTTACAGTCTTATATTAGCTGCTAGAAATCATTTTATCTAAAGGTACACTGGCTGGATAGGGCCCCAGTTTGAATTGCAGCCAGGGGCCCCGTGCAGTCTTAATCCGCCCCTGCACGGACCCGTCTCGCCTAAAAATCCATCGTATCAAAATTTCGGATCGATCGATATTTAAATTAATGCATTTTTAGTTTATCTATATAAATCAATATTTAGAATGTTTAGTCGTCGTCTGCTAGTGTTGACCTAGTTTTAAAGCCGAGGGAGATAATTTCGATTTCAGTCTGTAAATGTTTTTCACTTTTCAACATAATCAATACTTTTAGTTATGTCTCATATATAAGGGATTTATAGTCAAAAACTTTGTTTTTACGGGGTTGTTTTTAAATCCCTTATATTAACTTCACCGCCGTCTCATTCGTCGTCCCGTCGTCCCACGACGCCCATTCGCGGGCGGAAAAACAAAAGTCGAAAATGACCCACTTTCAGTGAAGCGATCAAGCTGAAATTTGGCACACGGACCCGTCTTACCTAACAATGCATCTGAACAAAATTTCAGATCGATCGACCGTACCTTAATTAAATTAATGCATTTTAAGTTTACCTATATAAATCACTATTTAGAAAAACAAAATTCGAAAATGATCCTTTTCCAGTGAAGCCATCGAGCTGAAATTTGGCACACGGACCCGTCTCACCAAAAAATGAATTGTATAAAAATTTCAGGTCCATCGAACGTACCGTAATTAAATTAATGCATTTTTAGTTTATCTATACTATATAAATCACTATTTAGAAAAACAAAAGTCGTCGTCTGCTAGAGTTTTGACCTAGTTTTAAAGCCAAGGGAGAAAATGTCGGTTTCATCACGCGTTGACGCGACCCATCGAAGTACCGGCGTGCTTTTGTTTACATTTTACGTGTCATGCTGAGCTCGGTCAAGCGATCGGTGACCAGACTTTTACCCTCTCCCAACGGGTTATGAAGCAAAGTTGAGTTAAGACAGATTCAGTCTGTAAATGTTTGTCACTTTTGAACATAATCAATACTTTTAGTTATGTCTCATATATAAGGGATTTATAAGCAAAAACTTTGTTTTTACGGGGTTGTTTAATTAAATCCCTTATATTAACTTCGTCGTTCGTTCATCCCGTCCGCCCGCGGAAAAACAAAAGTAAAAAATTACCCACTTCCAGTGAAGCCATCGAACTGAAATTTGGCACACGGGCCCGTGTCACCTAACAATGCATCGTGTCAAAATTTCAGATCGATCGAACGTACCGTAATTAAATTAATGCATTTTTAGTTTATCAATATAAATCACTATTTAGAATTTTTATTCGTCGTCTGCTAGAGTATTGACCTAGCACCTATATTTAGCGGCAGGGGAGATAATTTCGGTTTCAATGTTTGGAACCGTCTCTCTCTGTCGTTCGTCGTACCCGTCCGCGACGCCCGACGCGGTGACAAGACCTTTCCCCTCTCCCACCCCCCCCCCTAGGTTTAAAAGCAAATATAAGGGATTTATAGTCAAAAACTTTGTTTTTACGGGGTTGTTTAATTTATGCAGTGTTCTAGCGCCAGTAATAAACCTACCGATAATATGCAGTGTTTTAGTGTTCACCCAGTACATCTGCGAAACAAGATGGATACAAGCTGGGCAAATAACTTTGGCCTCTGGAGAAATGCTAATGTACTCGGGGCATGAGGAGGAAGATGCTCCGCACACGCAAGGAGTCGCTTTGATGCTGTCAAGGAAGGCACAGGAAGCATTGATTGGATGGGAAGCACATGGACCAAGGATAATAACAGCAACCTTCCGAACCAAGAAAAAGAAAATAAAGATGAACATAATACAGTGTTATGCACCCACCAACGACAGCAAAGAAGAAGAGAAAGAAACATTCTACAATAGACTACAAGCACTAATAGAAAAATTCCCAAATAGAGACCTGAACATCCTAATGGGAGACCTTAACGCCAAAATTGGAAAAGACAACAGTGGGTATGAGGAAACCATGGGACGCCACGGTATAGGAGAGAGAAATGAGAACGGAGAAAGACTAGCGGACTTCTGCGCAACAAACGAGCTTGTTATTGGTGGAAGCGAATTTCAACATAAAAACATTCACAAGATAACATGGGTATCCCCAGACAACAAAACGCAAAACCAAATAGACCACATATGCATTAGCAAAAAATTTAGAAAGTCTCTACGAGATGTACGAGCAAAAAGAGGAGCAGATGTAGCATCCGATCACCATCTGGTCTGTGCAAGACTTAAATTAAAGCTAAAGAAAGACTGGGAACAGCCAACTGCGAAGCGAACCAAATTCAATGTAGCACTTCTGGCAAATGATCAGAAAAGGGAAGAATTTAGTGCCACCTTGAGGAATAAGTTCCAAGTGCTAGAAGATCAAACAGAAGACCAAACAGAAGATGACCAAGTAGAACATATGTGGCAAAGTATAAAGACGTCTGTAACATCCACCTGCCTAGAAGTCTTAGGATCAGTGAAACAGAAACAAAAAGACTGGCTCTCAATAAACACACTGCAAAAAATAAAAGTGAGAAAAGAAATGAAAAATATAGTTAACAGCAGCCGCACCAGGGCTGAGAAAACGAAAGCGCAAGAGAGATATAAAGAAGTAAACCAAAAGGTAAAAAACAGCATTAAAAAAGATAAAAATGCCCACACAGATGGCCTAGCATCCAAAGCAGAAGAAGCAGCCAGGAAGGGCAACTTGAAAGAGCTCTACGACATAACAAGACAACTGTCAGGGAGATACAAAAGGCCGGAGAGACCTGTCAAAGATAGAGAAGGGAGATCTATAACAGAAAAGAAAGAGCAACAAAAAAGATGGATGGAATACTTTAAGGAACTATTAAACAGGCCCCCACCCACAGACACGCCAGACATACAACCAGCAAATGAAGACCTACAAATAGAAGAAGGCGCACCAAATAAGGAAGAAATAGCCCTGGCCATCAAGCAGCTCAAACTAGGGAAATCACCGGGACCGGACAACATCACAGCAGAGATGATGAGAGCGGACATAAACACAATAGTCAACATGCTGCACCCTCTGTTTGAGAAGATATGGGAAGAAGAGAGAGTTCCAAAAGATTGGAAAGAAGGATACCTCATCAAGATCCCAAAGAAAGGGGATCTCAGCAACTGTGCAAATTACAGAGGAATTACACTGCTATCTGTACCAGGAAAGGTTTTTAACAGAACTATTTTGAACAGAATGAAAGACAAGGTCGACATGCAGCTACGAGATCAACAGGCCGGCTTCCGCCAAAACAGATCCTGCACAGATCAAATAGCAACACTGAGAATCATCGTAGAACAGTCCATCGAATGGAACTCCTCTCTATATATAAATTTTAGACTATGAAAAGGCCTTTGATAGCCTGGACAGACAAACCTTGTGGAAACTTCTCCGACACTATGGAGTACCAGGGAAACTAGTGAGGATCATTCAGAGCTCTTACGAAGAAATGACATGCAGGGTGGTCCACGAAGGTAGACTCACAGACTCCTTTACAGTCGAAACAGGAGTCAGACAAGGATGCCTCTTGTCCCCTTTACTATTCATCCTTGCCATTGACTGGATAATGGAAAAATCCACAGACAAAAAGAGGAATGGGATACAGTGGACACTCTGGGAACAATTGAATGATTTAGACTTCGCGGACGACATTGCACTTCTGTCCCACAACCAGCAACAAATGCAGGAAAAGACAAAAGACGTAGCCACCTTTTCGGCACAGCTTGGCCTCAACATAAATAAAAGTAAAACAAAAATCATGAAGATAAACCCATCCAACCATGAGCATGTCCATCTGGCAGGAAAGGCACTGGAAGAAGTGGAGTCCTTCACATACCTAGGCAGCACCATAGACATAAATGGCGGATCCGATGCAGATGTAAGGGCTAGGATTGGAAAAGCTAGATCAGCATTTGTATTATTAAAGAAAATATGGGAGTCGAAGGAGCTGAAACTGCAGACCAAAGTCAAAATCTTTAATACAAATGTCAAAACAGTCCTCCTATATGGTGCAGAAACTTGGAAAACAACAGCGAGCCTTACGCAGAAAGTGCAGACATTCATAAACACATGCCTTCGAAAGATCCTGAAAATCAAATGGCCAAATACTATAAATAACAAAGAGTTACTAGAAAGGACACACCAGGTGCCTATTGATGAAGACATCATAAAAAAGAGGTGGAGATGGATAGGACATACGCTCCGAAAACCCCCAGGTAGCACCACCAGACAATGCCTAACATGGAACCCACAGGGAAAGAGAAAGAGAGGAAGGCCAAAAAATACATGGAGACGCGAGCTAGAGGCTGACATGCAAAATATGGGATACACCTGGAAGCAATTGGAGAGGAAAGCACAGGACCGTGAGGAGTGGAAAGTTCTTGTAGACGGCCTATGCCCCAGACGGGGTAGAAAGGCATAAGTAAGTAAGCAGTACATATACATACCAGCGGTCGAAACAAAAAGAAGAAAACGAGGATATTTCCTCTCATATTGGGCGCATGGAATGTGCGCACACTCCTGGACAGAGACGATGCAGACAGACCTCAGAGGAGAACAGCCCTGATTGGTAAAGAACTCGCTAGATATGGCAATGACGTCGCAGCCCTGAGCGAGACCAGGCTCGCTGGAGAAGGAGAGCTCTGTGAAAGAGGATCTGGTTACACATTTTACTGGAGTGGCAGACCCAGCGAGGAGCGACGTGAGGCAGGCGTTGGGTTTGCAGTTAAGACAACTCTTGTCGGAAAGCTGGCTGGACTTCCCAAGGGAGTGAACGACAGGCTCATGACCATGAAACTCCCACTGGCTGGAAAGAAGCACCTCACCATCATCAGTGCCTACGCTCCAACCATGACTAATCCAGATGACGTAAAGGCAAAGTTTTACGAAGAACTTCACACTGTCATTGCCGACGTTCCAAAGGCGGACAAACTCATCTTGCTAGGTGACTTCAACGCAAGAGTTGGCAAGGACAACGTTGCCTGGGAAGGAGTCCTTGGACACCATGGAGTGGGTCAATGCAACAGCAACGGTCTTCTTTTACTCCAGACCTGCGCTGAACTTGAACTGCTGATCACCAACACGATCTTCCGCCTCCCCACTCGTAACCGGACGTCATGGATGCACCCCCGATCGAAGCACTGGCATCTTATTGACTACGTCATCGTGAGGAAGAGGGACAGGCAGGATGTACGAGTTACCAAATCCATGTGCGGCGCTGAATGCTGGACAGACCACCGCCTCATCATCACCAAATTCAACATCCGCATTCAGCCTAAACGACGCCCGCAAGGGAAGAAGGCCCCGAAACGGCTTAATGTTGCCAAACTGAATACCGACAGCTGCAAACAGTCCTTTGTAGATGCTCTGGAAAAGTGCTTGAAATCCACCTCTCCGGGAAACCAGAGCGTGGAGGCAGACTGGGCATCACTCAGAGAGCTGATTTACTCCACAGCTACAGAGACCCTGGGGCCCCAGACCAGGAAACATAAGGACTGGTTCGATGAGAACTCCGAAGACATCAAGCAGTTATTGAATGAGAAACACCACCTTCACCAAGCATACATCAATAACCCCAAGTCCACGGCAAGGAGAGATGCACTCAACAACATACGCAAGACTGTTCAGCAGAAGCTCCGTCAGATGCAGGACGATTGGCTCGGCAACAAAGCTGACGAGATCCAAGGCTATGCAGACAGGCGTGACTATAAAAACTTCTACGACGCCTTGAAAGAAGTATATGGCCCCACGCCCTCAGGATCAAGCCCCCTCCTCAGCGCAGACGGTAACACTCTAATCACAGACAAAGAGAAGATCTTGGAGAGATGGGTCGAACATTTCGATGACGTCCTAAATCGCCCTTCGACAATCAACGACGAAGCCATCAATCGTCTACCCCAAGTGCCCACAAACAAAGCACTGGATGACCCACCAACCTTGCTCGAGACCCAGAAAGCAATTTATCTTATCTCCAGTGGCAAAGCACCTGGCTCTGACGCCATACCAGCTGAGGTCTACAAGGAGGGGGGAACAGCCCTGACTGAAAGGCTCCATGAGCTGTTTCTCTTAATATGGCAGCAAGAGACGATCCCGCAGGACTTCAAAGATGCCACCATCATACATCTATATAAGCGAAAAGGAAGTAGACAGGCTTGTGACAACCACAGAGGCATATCCCTGCTTTCTATTGCAGGAAAGATCCTCGCCAGAATCCTGCTCAACCGCCTCACAGTGCACCTTGACCAAGGACTCCTGCCTGAAAGTCAGTGTGGATTCCGAAAATAGCGAGGAACAATCGACATGGTGTTCGCTGCCAGGCAGCTGCTGGAGAAATGTCAGGAGCAGAACTCTGATCTGTTCTCCACCTATGTCGACCTGACCAAGGCCTTTGACACTGTTGGCAGAGAGGGTCTGTGGAAGATCATGGCCAAGTACGGTTGCCCAAGGAAATTCATCGTCTTGGTGCAACAATTCCATGAAGGCATGCAGGCCAGAGTCCAGGACAGCGGGGAGTTTTCTGATCCTTTCCCAGTCACAAACGGAGTCAAGCAGGGCTGCGTCCTGGCACCAACACTGTTTAGCCTCATGTTTTCCGCCATGCTGACAGAGGCCTTCAGAGACGAGGATGTTGGTGTCAACCTGAAATACCGCACAGATGGCAAGCTGTTCAACCTTCGGAGGCTCCAGGCAAAAACCAAGGTTATGACAGACATCATCAGAGACCTGCTGTTCGCTGATGACTGTGCCCTCAACGCTGTCTCAGAAGCCGACATGCAACGCAGTGTAAACCTGTTCTCCAGTGCCTGCACAAACTTTGGTCTGTCAATCAACATCAAGAAGACTGAGGTCCTCCATCAGCCTGCGCCTGGAAGACCCTACGTAGAGCCCAACATCACTGTCAACGGTCAGAGACTCAATACAGTGCACCGGTTCACATACCTAGGCAGCACACTGTCTCAAAATGTCACCATCGATGACGAAGTGAACGTCAGAATTGCCAGAGCCAGCTCCACTTTTGGCAGGTTGTACCCTAATGTCTGGAACAGAAGAGGCATTACCATCCAGACCAAGCTGAAAGTGTACAGGGCAGTGGTGCTCCCCACACTGCTTTATGCTTGTGAAACTTGGACTGTTTATCAGCGCCATGCAAAAAAGCTGAACCACTTTCATATAACAAGCCTCAGGAAGATTCTCGGCATAAAGTGGAATAACAAAATTCCAGACACAGTGGTACTGACCAAGGCAGGTCTCCCCAGCATCTTCACCCTCCTGATGCAGTCCCAGCTTCGCTGGGCAGGGCACGTTGTCCGAATGCCAGACGAGAGACTGCCAAAGAGAATCTTCTATGGTGAGCTCCAGTATGGCCAGCGGTCCCACGGTGGGCAAAAGAAACGCTATAAAGACACACTGAAAGCCTCAATGAAAGCGTTTGCCATAAATCCAGACACGTGGGAACGAGCTGCAATGGACCGATCCACCTGGCGCTCTTCCATCCACGAAGGTGCCAGGTCATGTGAGGCAAACCGGATTACCGCCGCAGAAAAGAAGAGGCAAGCCCGAAAGGCCCATGCTGTCAACCCTCCATGAGATGTCGCACTCGCCCCCTGTCCCTTCTGTTCCAGAACCTTTCGTGCAAGGATCGGCCTAATCAGCCATCTGCGCACGCACAGAAAACCCTCGGATGACTAGAGTGGTCCTCGTCGTATCGACGGACGAACGAACATACTAAAATTGGAACGATACAGAGAAGATTAGCATGGCCTCTGCGCAAGGATGACACGCAAATTCGTGAAGCGTTCCATATTTTTTATGCAGTGTTCTAGCGCCAGTAATAAACCAACCAATAATATGCAATGTTCTAGTTCCAGTAATAAACAAACCAATGATAGGCAGTACTGCAGTTTGAAGTTTGAAGACAATTCAATCTTTGCAATCAATATTCAACCTTCATTTGAATAAATCTTAACCAAACTAAAATTTATTGACTATAACATTGTGTGACGTGAAGCCCATTTCACTTAGATTTTTATATTAGGACATGAAGTATTTATACTGGATCCTGAAATATTTATATTAGATGGAGCATTATCTATATATATATTATATATATATATAATTCGTCAGAAATTAGGACAAGCACAAGACGACGCGAGCAAGCATGAATGACAATGACCCTCGCTAGGGTCTAGCAATCACATTTATGATTGGCAGGCGAGGGTTTTACGGGGGGGGGGTCTAGCTTGGGTTGGCAATTACGTTCACTCTTCGTGCGTGCTGCTGTTTTAGTCCACCCCCCCCTTTTTTTTGCACTTTCTATGAGCAACATAAGTAACATACATAGTGAGTTAATATACTAATAACAGTAAAAATAATAACAATAATATCACAACAAACATGTATGTATGGGCACCAAACAATTTATTGAAATCTCATTTAAGAAGATTAATTTAAAAAGACAAAAAGATATTCTAGGAACATATAGTTTTTTTTTATTATTCAAAGTTTTTAAACATAATAAAAACAATGCTGACGTCTCGTAACCTGTTTACAAAATTCTCACTTGTCTTCATTACACTTCACAAACGTAGTTAATTTTTGTCCAATTATTGCTAATGATTTCACAAGACACGTCATTCATGTGCTCATAATCTCTCCCCAGTGTAATGCAGTCCTCGTTGTCTACAAAGTTGTTCGGCTCGTTGGGGTGCCACAAGGTGAAGGTCATGAGTCTTCCAGTCCGCTGATAGACCCATATCCCCTCGTTTGCCTTGTCCGTGCCAGAGATCAGTAATCCATTGACGTTCTCCGCCTGGATGATACTTTTGATGAAGTCCATCTCCTTCTCGCTGTCCACCTCCACCAGGTATCCACAGATGGATTGGCAGACGGCAATGGCCGCTGTGTCTGAGGAGTAAAGGACTTTGGACACATAATACGTCTTACCGTTGTGCTGGTAGGGTTTACGGAAATTTGCGTCCAGCACTGAAGAGTTGGGATCGCAGGCTGAGGTCAAAATAAACATGTTAAAACAAAATTATTAACGAAATATTTTTTTATTTATTTCATGAAATGTGTATTTTTTTCACGTCAATGTTTTTATTTTTATTATATTTCATTATACATATATAGTACAACTAATTATTAAATGTGGAAATGTTCAGTTTAAAAAATATCTTTGCTCTGTTACACGAACTCATGTATATTTTTGAGTGTTATCGTGAAAGTGAGATACAGTATGTAAATTATCATCATTTAATTGAGACATTATCCTGGAATCCGTCGAACATTTAATTTTAAAAAATAAATAAATTTAGAAACCGGAAGGTAATTTCGCGCAATACAGTTAAACCTTCAAAGGGCGAATTGTGCTTGTGGGCGGGGGTGAGTGCACATTGGTCAAGTTATTGCTGGGGGGAGGTCATCATTGGGAAAGTTATTGCTGGGGGGGAGGTCATCATTGGGAAAGTTATTGCTTGGGAGGAGGTCATCATTGGGAAAGTTATTGCTTGGGGGGAGGTCATCATTGGGAAAGTTATTGCTTGGGGGGAGGTCATCATTGGGAAAGTTATTGCTTGGGGGAGGTCATCATTGGGAAAGTTATTGCTTGGGGGGAGGTCATCATTGGGAAAGTTATTGCTTGGGGGGAGGTCATCATTGGGAAAGTTATTGCTTGGGGGGAGGTGATCATTGGGCAAATTGTTCCGGGGGGGTGGGGGTTGCCCACCTAAAAATATAAATGAAAGGTAAAAAATGATGTCTTATTCTAGGATTTAATTTTGTTAATTAAAGAGGTCATCTGTTGATAGATTCATTGATTGGTATCAAATATTGTGTAATGCATTAGTCAGTAACAATCTACTCACCATGCGCAGATGTATGAATCTATCACCTACGATCTACTCACCGTGTATGAATCTATCATCTACGATCGACTCACCATGTACAGATGTATGAATCTATCGGCTACAATCTACTCACCATGTACAGATGTATGAATCTATCGGCTACAATCTACTCACCATGTACAGATGTATGAATCTATCGGCTACAATCTACTCACCATGTACAGATGTATGAATCTATCGGCTACAATCTACTCACCATGCACAGATGTATGAATCTATCGGCTACAATCTACTCACCATGTACAAATGAATGAAGTCCAATCAGAGCACAAACAACTAGAAAAGCTTTCATGTTTGCAGTAATAGGTGACTATCTCACTATAAGAGCTGTTACCTGTTGTGGTCGGTCGTTCGTCTACGGTAGCACTGACGCAGGAGGGGCACACAAATTGATAAAATAACTACATTTAGATTTTGTGTTTTTAAATAAAAGCGAGGGGCGCTCATCACAACTCTCTATCATGTACAAGGCTGTGAAACAAATTTGTATGAATATTAACAAACATTAAAAGTTTCACAACTTTGATCATATACATGCTACTATCATATTAGTTAGAAATATTTATCTATATGTAGAAGACTAGTTGCAAAGAGAAATGAGTTGTGATGGGCGCCCTACGCTTTTATAAGCAGTGGATAGGTTCACGGATTTCACCTGCAATAATAGAAAATTTTTATTTTCTTCTTTTTAGTGCACTTTCTATTGGTAAATAAAAGCGTGTCCTTTAAAAAAAATAAATTAACGGTATTTTATTTTATGTGATTTTATTCCCGCCCCTTTCAAGTAAAAGTTTAAAAATGACCACATAACAGGCCCACCCCTTTAAGTTACAAGTTTTAAAATAACGTCATCAAAGACCCATAAAATAAATGTTTCATAACTATTATTTACGCCATGTATGTTGAGTAAGGTAATTCAAATTACCTATATATAAAAAAAATCAAAGTATGTCTGTGTGTGCATGTCCTTTATAGCTGACTAAACCATTCATCCGATCGTCATGAAACTTTTGGAGACTGTTGATTGGCTACCTGGGATGGTAACTGGCAACTTTTTTTTCTAAATTTAACACTCATGGGCATATGAGCTATATAAAAATTATTTTATTCGTTAGCTACTGAGTAAATGAATGGATCTTAACCAAAATTTGACTACAAAATATTGAATGCCCATATTAAAATACTATAGGGCACAAAACTTCAAATGTCCATTCCTTCGGTGCCGGGGGCCCCAAATGTCTTTTCTTCGTACATGTTTAAGATATTTTCCCCCATTCAATTTTTCGCGATCTTGAGGAATATATCTATGAGGAAACTGAATTAAAAGGAGCAGGTTTTTGAAATTGACATCTTTCACCGAATGAGCCCAGAGGCCCCTAACCGTCGTTTGTTTTACTTATATTAACTATATAAAAATTAGTATTAGCGTAAAATACTGAGAAAATTAATGGATCTTGACCCATCGTAGTATATAAAAACTCAAGGGTATATGTTTTATTACTATAGGGCACTGAACTCCTAATTTTATTCCCTCGGGGCAGGGGGCCCAAAATTTCTTTCTCAGTAAATGTTTAATATTTTATCGTCCATTCAATTTTTAACAATATTGAGAAATATAAATAAATGTATGTATTTTACAATTTATTCAAATTAACATGTCTTTCGCACTTTATTTCTTGCAATAATTTTGGCCCTGGGGGCCCATAATGTCGTTTTTGGCTTATACGAGCTTTATAAAAATTAGTTTATGCGTTAGCTACTGAGTGAATGTTCATTCTCTTTTGGGTCGTGCCGTTAAGCTCTTAGGACCCAATTCATTTTATCGCATGCGAGCCTCATCACGTGGGCATCGCCATAGAGGTACTCCTCTGCAGGTACCATGACTTCTCCTTCCAAATTCCCGCACAGCTCGGGGCACTCTTCGAGTACGTGGGCAATCGTCTCCTCCGGGTGGCCACACAGCCGACAGGCCAGTTCCCTTCTAGTGTTGAACTTGTACAGGTAGCTTCGTATGGGACAATGTTCAGGTCTCATTCTGGTTATGAGCGTCTGATTGCTACGTCCAATTTCCCACCAGAAGTCGCTTTTGCTCGGTCGCGGCATGTACTGGAATACTTTTCTTGCCGTGCTTACAGATGCCCAGCCCTGAAGCCATTTCTCTCGGAAATGGTCCTTAAGCCACGATCTGACCCCCAGCTGGGTTATCGGGTGGTCGGGTTGGGGCTGAGCTGACCCATCTCTCGCTAACTTATCGACCCTGTCTGAATGAGTCTCGCCACTGTGCCCAGTGATATACTTAAGGACTACTTTTCCTCCTCGTGCTAAGATTTCACCTACTATTTTCAAAATGACACTGACAGTTTTCGTCTCCAGAGAGGATTGACCCACAGTTTCGAGTGAAAACCGTGAGTCGGTGAAGACTACGACGGTCGGGAAAACCTTTCTTCTTGCTAGACGTCGGCGCACTTCCTTCAAACCCTTGCAGATCGCCTCCAGTTAGGCGTCGTGACTACTGTATGTTGATCCACATGGCCCTGACAGTTCAGTACTGTCAGGTCGGGTTGGGAGTATTGAATTAGTGCTCCGTATCCACTTCTGCAATCCTTGAAACGTGAGCCGTCCGTGAAGTCTCTTATCACGCTGTCGCCATAAGCTTCGATTGTCTTCAGAGTCTCGTCTCGCTGGAGCTCGACGGGACTGGCTTTCGTTACCGCTGTATTTGCCAGTGTCAAACGTAGTTCAGGCTAGTCAAAGCTTTCATGTGGTACTCGAGCAGCGACCAGTTGCATCCGTTCCCTGTGCTTGGCTATGAGGACTGAGTCTTCTAGTTCGTAGACCGCATCCATAAAGGATGGTCTTTTCAGTCTGGTCCTCTTTACCCATCGGCCTTGTAATTGGAAGCAGGGTTCGTCATGCTCCAACCTACGGTATCGCTCTACCATGGTCATGATTGCTTTTTCTCGCCTTATCGCCAAGGGTTCCACGTTTGACATAATTTCTACAGCAGCAGTGGGTGTCTTACGCAACGCCCTGTCTACAAAACGTAGAGCTTGGTTTTGTATTTGGTCCAGTCCCTCTAGAGCCGTACGGCTCGCAAAGGCCTGGACCGGGAGGCAGTAGTCAGTGGCACCCCTCACACTACCGACATAGAGAGCCATCAGTAGTCTTGCGTCCGCGCCCCAACTCGTGGTAGCTAGTTTCTTCACCAGTGACAGTTTAGCTGTGGCTTTAGCGCACAATTCACGTACATGGTTATGTAGTTGGACCTTCTGGTCCAACTTGATTCCCAAGTAAGTTGGTGTCCGATACCAATTCAACATTTTCCTGCATATCTGAAGCACCACCTCATGCTTCAGAGCATTTCGTCCATTTGTGAAAATGGAGTAGACCGTTTTATCAGTATTGACCACTAGACGCCATCTGTTGGCGTAATCTTCGATTCGATTCAGATCACTCTGCAGCCGGTTCTGCAGTGTTGCAACATCTTTTCATGAACTCCATATTGCCAAATCGTCAGCAAACATGGTATTCTGTGACTCGAGAATGCCTTGTAGGTCGTGGACGTAGGCTAAGAAATATGTACAACTGAGGGTGGACTACAGTGGGAGTCCGTCCTCCAGGCGTGCCCCGCTGGATAATGACTCCCCCATACGGGTCTTGATCGTTCTGTCTGTGAGGAATGATTTTATCCAGCTGTACATGTTTGCAGTGACACCTAACTGCTTCGACTTATGAGTAAATGATTTGATCTTAACTAAACTTTGCATGCACAAACTTGGTAGCCCATATTAAAATACTTAAGGTTTCTGAACTTCTATTATCAATTTCTTCGGGGCCGGGGGCCCAAAATGTCTTTTTTCATATATGTTTAAGATGTTTTTGCCATTCACTTTTTAATGATCTTGATAAATATATCCCTGATGAAACTGAATTAAAATGAAAAAGGTTTTTGAAATAGACATCTCGCACCGAATAGGCCCGGGCCCCCTTTATGACGTTTTTCTCACTATATTAGCTATATTATAATTAGTTTTTAAGCGTTAAATAATGATAAAATAATTGGATTTTGACTAAAATGGGAATATAACAACTTAAGAACTTATATTATTTTACTATAGGGCACTGAACTCCTAATGTACATTACCACGGAGCTGGGGACCCCAAATGTCATTTTTACTGCACGGTAATAAGTTAATTCTTCTCCCCATTTTAAACGATATCGAGAAATTTTGCTTGAGCACAATGGCAATAAAAAATTTAATTATCACTCATTTTTTAGCCTGGCCTCTTAATATCGTTTTTTTATTTGTAAGCTTTTTAAATATTAATTTATTTATCTTTTTGCTATGAAACTTTGGATTTTGTTTATTTGCAAACTTTAGCTCAAGTTTCTGGCATAATAGTTTTTAATACATACGACTTATTGGTTTCTTTAAATTTAATCATTTTTACTGAGATCGTTGCAACGGACGACGGGTCTGCTAGTGGGCTATAAGAATCATGTCTCTTATGAATTTCAAATGCATTTCTATATCATAAAATCCTTCTTAACAATTAGAAGAGTTGATATTTTTTAAGTCATGCATAGTAAATTTTTATGGCTTGATCCTACATCAATCAATATACATAATTCCTGTTGTCTGTATGTATGTATGGAAATAATGCTGTTAGGTGGCGCTGCGATCGCTTTTGTATATTATATGACGTCATTGTTTTAGGCTTTTATTTTAATTTTTGAAAAGGGAACGATGTAAAAATAGGATTTGAGGATTTATAATTATGAAATACTTTGTGTACATTTCAGCAAGTTTAATTAATATACATAATTCCCATTGTCTGTATGTATGGATGTAATTATAATGCTGTATGCTACGCCGCGAGTCTCTAAGGAGTTCCTTCTTTTCATTCACTCACAGTCATTTGCCCAAACCCACCCCATTTTGACAACTGCGTATTTCAGGAAGTCTTCATCTGGTCTATACCACTGGTCAGCGCCAGGCAGTTCTACATCAAACATCTGGTCTATACCACTGGTCAGTGCCAGGCAGTCTTACATCAAACATCTGGTCTATACCACTGGTCAGTGCCAGGCAGTCTTACATCAAACATCTGGTCTGTCCTACATCAAACAAAAATTATCATGCTTTCTAGTTCTGGACATCTTTACCTGTTTAGGGTCAACTTATAATGTTTATTGTCCATATACCTGTTTCTGGTATACTTAAAATGTTTATTGTCCATATACCTGTTTCTGGTATACTTAAAATGTTTATTGTCCATATACCTGTTTCTGGTATACTTAAAATGTTTATTGTCCATATACCTGTTTCTGGTATACTTAAAATGTTTATTGTCCATATACCTGTTTCTGGTATACTTAAAATGTTTATTGTCCATATATCTGTTTCTGGTATACTTATGATGTTTATTGTCCATATACCTGTTTCTGGTATACTTATAATGTTTATTGTCCATATACCTGTTTCTGGTATACTTATAATGTTTATTGTCCATATACCTGTTTCTGGTATACTTTAAAATGTTTATTGTCCAATTTAGTTGCTTTTGGTCATCTTAAAATGTTTATTTTCCAGTCTACATGTTTATGGTCAACAAAACATGTATATATCTGTCAGACAGGTACAAACTACTCACCTTGTACAGGTGAATGAATCAGGTAAAAACTAGTCACCTTCTACAGTTGAATGAATCAGGTACAAACTACTCACCTTGTACAGATGAATAAATCAGGTACAAAGTACTCACCTTGTACAGGTGAATGAATCAGGTACAAACTACTCACCTTCTACAGGTGAATGAATCAGGTGAAAAATTCTCTCAGTCATATACAAACTATTCACCTTGTACAGGTGAATGATTCTCTTATTCAGGTACAAAGTACTCACCTTGTGCAGGTGAATGAAGACAGAGCATTACCCAAACGATTGTCACAACCTTCATCTTTACAATATGAGATGACGTCACTGCAACACGAAGATCGGGGACTTTCTGTGTGGTCGTTGGTGGCAGCGAATCATTTTTATAGGGAATTTTTGAAAGTCATTACATGAGGCAACAGATGTGGGAGAGACGTGTAACACAAGAACTAAATAAAACAAACCCGTAAAAACAAAGTTTTTGAATATAAATCCCTGATATAAGAGACATAACTAAAAGTATTGCTTAATTTCCAACGCGACATTTACAGACTTGACACCGAGAGTTATATCCCGTGGCTTTAAAACCGGGAGAAGGGACGGGTGGGGGTGTGGACATCGACGGGTGGTGTTAGTGCGTCAACTCAACTGGAAGGTGAAAGAAAAACAATAACAAACCGTGAATTTAAATTACATATCTATGTATATATAAACCAAAGTATGTCTGTGCGTGTTCATGTCCTTTATAGCTGACTAAACCATTCATCCGATCGTCATGAAACTGTTGGAGACTGTTGATTACCTACCTGGGATGGTAACTGGCAACTTTTCTTTCTAAATTTAACACTCATGGGGTACCGGGTGCCAATAATGTCATTTTTTTCTTATATGAATTATATAATAATTAGTTTAAGCGCTAGCTACTGTGTAAATTGTTGGATCTTAGCCAAACTGTGTATATAAAAACTTTATAGCCAATATTAAACTACTATAGAGCACTGAACTCCTAATAGTCATTCCTTTGGGGCTGGGGGCCCAAAATATCATTTTTCTCAAACGTTTAAGATTGTATTCACCATTCACTTATTAACAATCTTGACAAATAATGACACATGTATCCATTACTATACAAATTGAAATGAATAGGTGTTTTGGACTTTATATGTTGCACTGAATGGGCCCTGGGGCCCTTAATGTCGTTTTTCGCTTATATGAGCTATTTAAAAATTATTTTATGCGTTAGCTACTAAGTTAATGAATGGATCGTAACCAAAATTTGAATACTAAAACTTGTTTGCCCATATTAAAATACTATAGGGCACAGAACTTCAAATGTCCATTCCTTTGGGGACTGGGGCCCCAAATGTCTTTTATTCGTATATGTTTAAGATATTTTTCCCAATTCAATTTTTCGCGATGTTGAGGAATATATCTATAAGGAAACTGAATTAAAATGAGCAGGATTTTGAAATTGACATCTTTCACCGAATGGGCCCAGAGGCCCCTAACTGTCGTTTGTTTTCCTTATATTAACTGTATAAAAATTAGTATTAGCGTAAAATACTGAGAAAAGTAATGGATCTTGACCCATCTTAATATATAAAAACTTAAGGGTCTATGTTTTATTACTATAGGGCACTGAACTCCTAATTTTCATTCCCTCGGGGCAGGGGGCCAAAAATGTCTTTTTCATTAAATGTTTAATTTTTTATCGTCCATTCAATTTTTAACAATATTGACAAATATAAATAAATGTACGTATTTTTAAAGTTATTCAAATGAACATGTGATTCGCACTTTATTTCTTGCAATATTTGGGCCCTGGGGGCCCAAAATGTCGTTTTTTGCTTATATGAGCTATATAAAAATTAGTTCGTGCGTTGGCTACTGAGTAAATGATTGAATCTAAACTAAACTTTTTATACACAAACTGGTTTGCCCATATTAAAATACTATAGGGCACATAACTTCAAATGTCCATTCCTTCGGGGCCGGGGGCCCCAAATGTCTTTTATTTTTAAAAAAAATTTGAGTGAAAGTTAGATGAAAATACAGAAACATGCTGCTGTGTTAAAATATTTCACATCTATTTGCGTTAATGTTAGTTACGATATTTTAGTGATGTTTTTGTTGTGAAGTTTTCGATTCTTACTGCTTTTTTTTTAAAAAGAAGGTTTTTTGAGTGTTGCAGTTGTTTTATATGATTGCGCATAAAAAATAACCAAATAGTTTTACTGAGATTTTAAACACAAATTAATCTTGCTAACGCCAATAAGCTTGTGATGTAATTACGCCTTATGTTTTTATTGTTTTCATGAGATTTCCTCTTGTTATCTGCACTCTAAACCAACCAATGATATGCAGTCTTGTAGTACTATTAATAAACCAACCAGTTATATGCAGTGTTATAGCACCAGTAATAAACCAACCACTGATAAACAGTGTGGTAGAAACAGTAGAAAAAATTAGTAAATTTGCGTACCTCTCAGATGATTAAGAAACTATTTTTGTCAGAGGTTTTGTCTCACAAAGTGTTACAAAGGTGTTACTGTGTTTCAATAACTCGTTATGGTGTTCTAACAACAATGAAGTTTATATATAACTAAAACAATTGCGCTATAGTAGTACACAACATTGTTCTGTCGATTCATCTTCAAATAACTGTTTTAGTTTTTACTGAAGCGTTAAAAAACGTTCGCTTTGTGTAATCAATATTCAATCTTCAGTTGAATAAATCTTAAACAAACTAAAATTTAGTGACTATAATATTGTGAGACGTTAAGTCCATTTCACTTAGATTTTCATAATAAGACATGAAGTATAATAAGACATGAAGTATAATAAGACATGAAGTATAATAAGACATGAAGTATAATAAGACATGAAGTATAATAAGACATGAAGTATAATAAGACATGAAGTATAATAAGACATGAAGTATAATAAGACATGAAGTATAATAAGACATGAAGTATAATAAGACATGAAGTATAATAAGACATGACGTATTTATACTGGGTCCTGATATATTTATATTAGATGGAGTATTATCTATATTATATATTATATTTTAATATTTTATACAATTCGCAAGAAATTAGGACATTTTACAAGACGACGCGAGCAAGCAAGCATAACGAATGATTCTTGCCAGCGTGGGTATGTGCAGCCCGGGCCAGAAACCAAATTTGCCGCGACCCCCCCCCCGAAAAAATATGTTAACGCTATAAAGTAAACAAAATATAATTAGAAAGTAATAATAAGAAAAATATATATATTTTTTGTTAATAAGAAAGGCTTCATTTCTTTAATGAAATTAAAGTTTTATGTTTTTCCTCATTGCTCAATCTCTCATGTATCAATGTTTTCAGCCATGGCATGCTCAATAGCCAAAATAGCAATAGATTAGACAATTTTGTGTATTCTTAATTGATCATCATTAATTTTTCATAAAAATAATTTTATAGAAGCCCTTTTAACACTTTGCATTACTTAAGACAGTTGTAAGCAATGTTCGAATTAATTATATTAATATAGGCAGGCTTACTTCGAGCCTAAATATCTTTATAAACTTAAATAAACCACTTAGTCTTGAATTCATTAATTTTGGTCTATTCATGGGGTCAAAATATTTCTCGCCTGACTATGTTATGTGGGATATTTTGAATACTCTAAATTGAAGACAAAATTTCCAAGTCCAGTATATTAACTGGTGTACGAAAATCATGTCTGTTTTCTAAATTCTATACAAGTGCCAAAGCCTCACACGAATTTATAGGCTACACTAATCTCATCTTATGAAGAAACCAATTTTCTTCTTAAATGTTATTCTACATAGCATGGATACATACATATTTGATTCGATCACCAAAAATTTGCTCTCTTGTTCTTTGAATTGAAGGTTCGATTAAAATGAATCGAGAAGGGTTGGCCTCTGCGGGGCTCGACGGACGAGTAGGGACGTGGGTCACGGACCTGGCCGCGACCCGCCACCGACAACTCCTGCAAAGCAATGCCAAAGTCCGATATATTAGGTGTTAGGTGCTAGTCACATATGATTACAGTCGCTGTACGGATCTTAGACAAAGCACTTATATTGCGATGTCGATGATGAGAACCAAAATACCCATTGAGGGTCGGGTAAATCCAAAGCGACCGTTTTGCATCAGTTTTACTTGCAATGTTATTGAGTGGTGCCGGCTTAGGGCCTGGAGCGCCAGTACGGATTAGCAAAAGGTACTACGAAGAACTCATTGGACGCCAGCTCTGAGGAAACCTTCCAGTGGGGGTTACACCCTAGGTAGGTCTTTGATGATCCCCCACTCTGCGGCGGTCCTAACCATGGATACCCGTGTGCTTTGCCGGGGTGGCGCCAAAGTGGTAGCGGGAGGTAGTAGGGAATTCCTGCACCTCCTTGTGAGGGCAACTCTGTGGGAGGCATTTTCGACTTTATGTCCTGGGTGCCCAGGTGGCAGCTTCAGAAGGGACTACTTCCTGGGGGGGTGGGGTTCTCAGCTGTTACGTTCCTTTGGGGGCCAGATAGCTCGGGCATTTTTTTAATATAACTTTGAAAATAAAAAGATTTCATTGTGACTAGCAAAGTACCTGCGTCTGTTCGTGTGTCTGCATCTTTCAGTTCTATAGCTTACAAAGTAACCTCAAAATGGCTCCATGGTATATTCACTATTGTGTATCCTGAAGTATGAATGCCTTGTTTGTAGAAGCAATTAGGTATTTCCAACAGTGTATGGACATGGAAAAGAATGCGTAACAACGCTCAAGTGTACTAAAGAATTTGGAGAATTCGTTTCAGTTGGAGTATCATGTTAACAAATTAGGTTTAACTGTTTGAACGAGTTTGACATGAGATTTTATGTTTTTACGCCTTTGTTGTACTCTTGATTTCTTTCCAGCCCTTAAGAAGAATTAACATACGTTGGTCCTGTGCAGACAATTATTTTATGATCCTCATTCATTCAAAATTATTTCATAATAGTCGTAAGCAGATTCACATTTTCTTGAATGAAATCTTTGAAAGATTCTACAGCGTCTACTTTTTTATTTTCAATCTTTACATATCACACAACTGGACTTGTTTGATCCTATGTCAAATATATGAAGAGCTATCAAATACAATGGAACAATGTTTGGTATCTTGTTATTGAAGAAATATGATTTTTCGTGGACTGTATCTCAATTGCTATGAGCTCATTTTGAATTTTAAATGACAAATTTTTACCCTTTTCCCGATATGTTCTCGAAGTGCTCGAACGTACTTTGCATTAGTTCCAGAATATTGCCTTTATTTGCAACGGTATTGTCTTCTCTGTGATCTCAAAAAGTCACGTTCAATTTTGCCAGGATTTAATAATGTCAAATATTCTAACAAGAACTTCTTGCCACTTTGTTTTCTCTTTTACAACAACTAATTGTCGGTCTTTATTTAATAGTCTATTCTTTTTTATCCAATTTCTGATTCCTTCCATTTGCAAAAACTTTGGTAATGTTGAGTACTTTTTGAGTACTTATCTTGGCTTTTCTTTTGCTTTATTAAAAAAAATTTCACGTTTTAAAAAAATAGCTAATTAACAACGAGGAATATGCCGCCGCCCCCCTTTCCCAATTTTATTTTTTTATTTTTTTTTATTTTAAATTTTATTCATTTGTGCCAAGCTTTAATTCCACTAGATAGATAAACACGTCTTGTTTCCATAAATTTTATTTATGCCAAAAAACAAAAGACATTCCAATAAGCCATATAAATACTCCAAAAATTTTTTCCAGTAGTTCACTTACGTTAAAATCCAACTTGAATCAATTATATATACCATCACATTATTGTCATACTGTCAGCCCCTATGTTTTCCAGCTCAGTAACATAAGTATCAGAAGACTTTAGATTTATAATGGAGTTTGAAGTTTTGGCATTAGAAACGCTCTCGTATTTTCATATGGTTCTTCATTTCGTTTAACTTTTTGTATCCTGGCTTTTATTTTACTTTATTAAAAATTTATTTTCACGTTTTAACAATTAGCTAATTAACAACGAGAAATTAACCGACTCCCCCCCCCACAATTTTACAACAGGGGTGGCTGTCAAATTGTAATAATCAATGAATTTATCACCACATCAGTGTCACGTTCTCATACTAATTTAGCCTCTTTTTTTTTATTACAGTAATATTGCTATCAAAAGAATTTATATCCAATAAGGAGTTTGAAGTTTTGGCAGTTTAAACGTTCACATGCCTTTGGATAGTTCGTTTATTTCTTTTATTAATTTCTTATTTGGCTTTTCTTCAATTTCAATATTTTAAAACTCCTCTTTCTTTTAAAATTTTCATTTTAATAAACTAATTAACGACTAGGAATTTGCCGCCCCTGGCAAAGTGCCGCTGGGGCATTTGCCACCCTGCCCCCCTCTCTACGCCACTGCACACATTGTTAGCAAACCAACAGCTTTATGGAAAGTTTGTTTTGAACGGTTGTTCTTAATTTTTGCAGTTGGTGAAAAGATGAATAAATAAAAGTAAAAAAAGGATTGTTAAAAACCACGTTTTTATAAGTGGACTAAAAAGAAGAAAATAATTTAAAACGTATAACTTCAAGTACTTTAATTTAATATGACTAAAAACGTGGGGCGGGTGTTTGGTATAAAAGTTACAGATTTATAATTTACAAGGCAAAAGAGAGATTTACAAAAGAGAGAATGAGTGAACTGCATATGTAAAACCTCATAAGCACCCGCACCACGTTTTTATTCATATTAAATGAAAGTACTTGAAGTTATAAGTTTTAAATTATTTTCTTCTTTTTAGTCCACTAATAAAAACATGTTTTTAAAAATCTTTTTTACCTCTTTTTATTTTACCAACACCTCATCAGCCCCCGCCCAACGGCGATGAGGTCACGGGGTGAACTCGGCACGTGAAATTGAACTACTGCAGACGGATACAGATCCTTATATAGAGATAAACTAAAAATTGCAATAATTTAATTGCGGTACATTTGATCGATCTGAAAATTTGATACAATGCATTGTCATCAAAGATCTATCCGTGGTAAAATTTTGAGCTCTCTAGTACCATCAAAAGTGGTTTAATTGTACGTTGGCAAATTTGAAAAATTGCGGACATACAGACAGACAGACCGACACGAAAGCAAGTTAATAAAAACGTGGTTAAAAACAAATGAAGCACAAAACTACAACCAGAAATCATGACGGTAGAGGAAGCTTACTTACCCGTGTTTAATTTGAAAACCTTTGTTTGGTGTCTATTTCTTTGTTGTTTGGTGTCTATTTCTTTGTTGTTGTATCAAGTATTTTGTGTGTGTGTGTGTCAAAACCTTTTGGTTTGAGTCAAGATATTGGTATGTGTCAACACCTTTTTTATCTGATATTTATTCCCGCCCTTTTTAAGTAAAAATATAAAAACGACGTCATAACAGGCCCGCCCCTTTACGTTACAAGTTTTAAAATAACGTCATCAAAGACCCATAAAATAAATGTTTCAAAACTATTATTTACGCCATGTCTGTTGAGCTATGGCGGATTAAGGGGGGTTGCTGATTGGGCTAAAGGGCCCCCAATGATTTAAGGGCCCCAAACTTAGTATATTGTATAATAAAGGTGGCTTGACCAGGCCCCAGGTGGAATTGCAGCCAGGGGCCCCGTGCCATCTTGTACCGCCCCTGATGTTGAGTAAGGTAATTCAAATCATGGGATATGAGAATCATGTCTTTTATGAATTTCAAATGCATTTCTAAATCATAACATCACTGTAAACAATTAGAAGAGTTGATATTTTTCAAGTCTTGATTAGTTCATTTTTATGGTTGGATCATATGTCAATTATTTTATAATCATCAACCACGAAATAAGAAATCACGTCCATCAATTTTTACGGACGCAGTGTAAACACACAGACCAACACACATGTACATACATTCACATGTATAAGCTGTGATAGAGCAGTCTTATCAAAAGTTGAAATATATTCAAACGAAGCATTTTGTGCTTTAATTTATTTTACACATTTTCACCTTTTTCATTTCAGGAAAATAAAACAAAATAATAACTTTGAATTTCATTTCTTTGAAACATCCATGTTGCTGAATGTGGATTAGACTAATGACTCACGCGTCTATGTTGGTCAGTCTGAGGCCTCACGGGTCTATGTTGTTCAGTCTGAGGCCTCACGTGTTTATGTTGGTCAGTCTGAGGCCTCACGTGTTTATGTTGGTCAGTCTGAGGCCTCACATTTTTATGTTGGTCAGTCTGAGGCCTCACGTGTTTATGTTGGTCAGTCTGAGGCCTCACGTGTTTATGTTGGTCAGTCTGAGGCCTCAAGTGTTTATGTTCGTCAGTCTGAGGCCTCACGGGTCTATGTTGGTCAGTCTGAGGCCTCACGTGTCTATGTTGGTCAGTCTGAGGCCTCACGTGTTTATGTTGATCTGTCTGAGGCCTCACATGTTTATGTTGGTCAGTCTTAGGCCTCATGGGTCTATTGTGGTAAGTCTAAGGCCTCACGGGTCTATGTTGGTCAGTCTGAGGCCTCACGGGTCTATGTTGGTCAGTCTGAGGCCTCACGTGTTTATGTTGGTCAGTCTGAGGCCTCACGTGTCTATGTTGGTCAGTCTGAGGCCTCACGGATCTATGTTGGTCAGTCTGAGGCCTCACGTGTTTATGTTGGTCAGTCTGAGGCCTCACGGGTCTATTTTGGTCAGTCTGAGGCCTCACGGGTCTATATTGTATACTTTAATACAAAAAGAGTGATGGGTAAATTTATAAGTTTACTATTTATGAAAGATAGAAAATTTTCGGTAAACCTGTCCCAAAACTCATTGCTATACTTTAAAAAGCATATTATTTAGAAATAGATAACCTATGTTGTTGTTTTTAAAAAAAACCATTTCAAATGTTCATTAAAATTATTTTCAAACTTCAGTTTTTGAACCCCAGCTACTAGCAAGGGAGCCTACTTGCGGCTCACTTTTGTTTTAGCACAAGAGAAAAGTGTTCTTCTATGTTAGCAGAACAATATGATTGAAAAAAACTCTTTCTAAAAATAATTATCTCTTCCTATCTTATCTTATCTATTACAGACGCGCCTCCTAAACAGAATATTATTGCGTCCTACGCTTATCCATGGTTTATGTCTAGTCTTGCATTTTTATTAGAGCTTTAAATGTTTATAAAGTGTTGGTTTTCCTGGTTTGATCAGGCGACCCATTCTATGTCAGAATTTCATTTGGAAATAACGAGAATTTGTATGTTTTTGTTCTTGCATACTGAATAGGAAAAGTGTTTTTATCCCTATCTCTATCTGACGGTTATATTAGATTATCTTTGTGTTTATTTCCAGGCTAGAATTAACTGCCTTATGTATTATTACTGCTTTACTCTTTGTTCTTGTATCCTTAAGTGATTCAAGGTTTATTTATTGAACGAATGGTGTTACTTAATTATGTTCAGCTAATGATTAGTTGCGTCATACTTAAATCATACTCTCGTAACTTCGTCTTACATTTTGTAAAAACATTGAGAAATGATTGGTTTAAATTTGTTGGACATTTGTTCTATATCTTAGACTTCAAGATCACAGGTGTAAATGCAGTTGTAACAACGTTAAGAAAACCACACACGAGTGGTCACGAATGTAACAATATAATAAATTAATAACATATCATCATATAAACCAGAAAATTTAGTTTTCTAGACGTATTCCAGACATTAAGAAAATACTGAGTTTAAGTTTGATAACTTAGGACCTGAACACATGCCAGGGAATGGAATGGAACGAGGATGTATTAAATATTTTTAGCATCGCACACACACGCAATGCTTCATTGATTTTAATGTAGGTCATACATATGTGTTGTGGTTACTAACACGGTAAGACCTGTGTCTACAAATAAAGTAACTGCAAACTTGTTGGAATTATTCTATCCAAATTGTTTCAAGATGAATCGCTTTTTGCTAGCAACTATCACAATGGCAGCATCGCTGACTTACACAGGTGACTTGATAGTTTGGGCACGGTTATGTGTTGACATTATGTGTTCTTTGACTAGATTTCAAGTTAGTTCTGAATTCTTTAACCTTCTTTTTGGCCATTCGTCGTACCCTCCAGTGGATAAGTGTGACATTATATATTAAATATTTTTATTCGAATGTGTTTAACTATGGTAAAGATTTTTGAATGTTGAAAGCAATTTTCTTTTAAACAGAATTTCCTTTATAATCATAAACGTGATTGTAAGAAATGCATTATATTATAAGGAGGGAGCAGCTTTTAATTATAAAGTACTTTATTGTTAACTTTTATTTTCTAGAATTGTTTTATTTATAACTGTACATTTTTGTCCCCAATAGATACACGCATTGATTTTTTTTTAAGTCAAATGTTTTACCTGTTTCAATGTTATGATTTTTTTAAAAAAAATGTTTTTATAACTTTAAAAAAAAATCAACTCTTAGGCATTAATCATTTTGAATTAATAAATTTGTTATTCGAAGAATTATAACCCTGTTTAAATAATTGAATTAAACTTGTCCTTCACCAAATGTAAAAAAAACAAAAAAAACGGTCACATCACTTTTTTCGGTGATGTGTTGTTTTTTTTTAAATCCTCGTTCATTCATCTTGTCGTCTTCTCAAGACCCAGAACTTTAACAACTCCTCTTAACTGCACACTTATTACATTAAAATTCTCCGTTCAGGATCAGTTACTCACCGAACGCCCTTGTGATAATTATTAAAGAACTAGTGTATTACCCGTCAAAAATGACGGAAGTTTTCAGCTGAAATCTATTTATTTTGAAAAAATACTCATCAGATTAAAACGTAATGTAATACAGAACTTTTATTTATTTTATTTATTTTATTTTATTCATTTATTTTCATATTGCACAATTTTATGTGGAACGTTCGAAAAGAGTTATTTTTGGTGCAGTAATTTGGTGCGCTGCTTTCTAAAATTAGAAGCGTCACGGACAAACAGAATTGACATACATTTTAAATTACTTATGTTGATATTACAGGGCGCAAATATAGCGAAACTATCGGTTTTGTGTAGGAATGTATTTTATTTGTAATTATTTTGAGTGTTTTGTTTGTGTTTGTGTGAGTGTGTGTAATTTGAAGCATAAGTTGAACTTAGAGACTTATATTTAATTGTTACATTTTTAACTCTAGTTTCACTTTGAGATTTATGTTGTTTTGTTTCAAAACTCCAATGTGTTCAGGCGTTCAGTGCAGTTCATTGGCTGAGGTTGGATCGACCTTCACATTCACCTACACCGGTATCTTGTACTTCTCATGTGATTCATTTTTATGGTACCGGCACGATAGGGCAATAAACGCCTGCTTTCAGAACAGCAATGATCCCATGGCAAGACAAAATTACGAATGTGGGCAACAACCATTCACAAGACAATCTGATTGTGCCTTGAAAGTAGAGAGTAATACTCTGAGGACAAATTTGACCATTCCGGACGTTTCTAGAAGCCAGATGGATTCTGATGAAGGTCTTTGGACATTGGCCTGCGGTGCACCTTACAGCACAAATGTTACATCATTTGATCTTAAACTATACGGTAAGTCAACAGTAATGTGAAGAGGAACTAACTTTACGTGTTCAACTGACATTCATGATTTAATGCCATCAAGCGTAAGATAATGCACAATAACAAATGCACTTCTTTATTGGAATTAGAGAATTTATTTTTTTATGTATAATTTCAAATAATTAACCGATTCATTAAATTTAAATTTTTTATTTTGACAGCCAAAGCAAAGAGCATAGTTTGCAAAACAGAGATTGAAAAATCTGGCATACGTCTGACGTGCATGTCTGAGAGGATCTTCCCAGAAGCCAAGTTCTATCTGGAGGTCACGTTCAATCAGGCAAACAGAGCAATTATTTCATTAAAAGTGTCCGTTAAAATAAAATCGATAGACCTTTTGATCAGTGATTAAAAATTCAATATCATTTAAGTTTTGTTCATAGTGTCCCCCATAAACAATGAAGGGAATTGTTTCATTGAATAATCAAAACGTTTTTACAAGTAGTTTTCATCAAAATTAAAAAATAAAAAGTTTTAAAAAAAAATAATTTAAAAAATAACTGGTTTTAAAATTTAAATATTTAATTTAAAAAATAAGGTGCCATATTTTTATATTTGAATCAGCACTTGATTATTTTGCCTCACTTTTACCAAATATGTAAAAAGTCGGATAAGAGAAATATTTGAAATTCAAAGTGGCTGATGGTCTAAGTGGTAGCGCACTGGACTATCGAACCGAGGCAGATCCCGAGTCGCGGGTTCGAGCCCAGGTACTGGCAAGGCCCCTGGGGCATTGTGCTGGCCACACATTCCCCTGCTCGTTAGTGGTGGCTAAAAAATTGCGAGCGCTACATCACTTGTCATGGACAGGAAAGGGGGTCCTATCATAAATCTTAACAGTGAAATCTTTTTTAGATAGTCAATAATTATATGAAAAGTTGATCGAAATAAAATGGACATCTTGTAGTTTTGTTAAAAGATATTTTTTACTGATGAATTCCCCGGACTTATTTAAAAATCTACGCCAACCCTTTTCTCTTGACATCAGACGAAATGGTCAAACGGGATTTCGTCCACCTGCCAAAACCTTCTTGACAGCTCTCAGCTCTATTACAGTTCCACCTGCTCCCATGTCCTGGCGCCAGAGAATTTAAAGACAGGCAGAATTGACCTCAACATGACAGTGTATCCTGACCAGACCGCATCTCTCAGTGACCTGGCTTATGGGACCAGCTTCGTGTCGTCTCTATACTTTGGTCAGTTCAAGGTCACTGACAAAACACAATAATTAATCTAAACATGTATTGATAAACGCTCGTGTTTACTGGGAAGTATAAATATGTGTTGATAAGTTTACATATTTAAAATCTTTTTTTTTCAAGTAGCTGAATTAAAAAAAACAAACATGTGGTCCGTATATTTGTCAGAAACTCCTCGCATTAATCTAGACGATTGCGCAGGCTCTAATAACGATGGCGGAGCAACCTTGACCTGTACGTGTCAAAGGTCAGATGACAGCGACATTCCGACCAACGTCATATGGTTGATAAATGGGACGGAGGAAATTACGTCATCCAACAGATTTGCTGTTCTCAAGTCTACGACAACACGATACACTACAAGTAAGAAATAATCGATAAAATACAAGTAAGAAATAATCGATAAAATACAAGTAAGAAATAACCGATACATTGCGAGTAAAAAATAACATATGGTTTTATTTTGATAAGCATACATTTGTGGCCTTCAATTGTACAGTCAAAACTAGAACTGTTCGGTTTTTAGGTCATTTCAAAGTTTTTCGTTTTTCAACGATATTCTGAAAACAATCATAAATTTTTCACCAAAACAATTTTTTTATTAGGGCTGTTAACGATTAATTTAAATTTAATCGTTAACTTTTGAAAAATTATTGATTAATTAATGATTATTTTCGATTAAAGCCAAAAATGACATTTATGGTGTCATAAGTAACATTTATTAAACGTACTTGTCGAAAATCGAAATTATAATGGAATGTCTTCTTTATATGGCATCTTTTAACCAACAACGCAAACAGACAAGTGTATTGACATTACTTGGGTCAAGTGATGAGCGGGTCTTATTGACAATATAACCAGCCGAGCTGAACAATCGTTCACATAGCTTTAGATGGTCTCAGCGGAAGTTTCTGATACTGTAGTGGATGTTTGGTTTGCAGGTGATATGTAAGTGTAGTGTTAGAACCATGAAAATAATGGGGGATGAGACTGCAACCAGGCTTTTAAATTAGTAAATGTATAACATATAAACAGGGTATGAGTTAGCCTGACAGGACGTAACAAAAAGGCGAACGTTTCGGAAAAGAGCGTTCCTCAACGAACAAATAGTACACAAATAAAACGAATATAACGAAAGAATAAAAAAAAATTTCTAATGGACTAATTTGGATTTCACCGCAGTTAAGTTTTTGTATTCTTTTGTTATGTGCGTTTTATTTGTGTACTATTTGTTCGTTGAGGAAGGCTCTTTGCCGAAACGTTCACTGTTTTGTTACGTCCTGTCAGGCTAACTCATACCCTGTTTATATGTTACGACCAGGGTAGCAATGCTCCCTTTAAGCAGCGCCGCTGCGTAGATATTTGACCGACGCCACGCAGGAGTTTAGAATTACCACGCAGTAAATTTTGTAAAATATTGCTAAAAAATGGACGTCGTGCAGCTTTGTGCACGAGTTTTTTTTTAAACTTTGCACAGGGAATAACGAAGCTTAGACTCAGAGGGAACATTGCATGGTAGGCAAACGATTTCTCTCAATGGACCCAATAACCTCTATCAACATTTTGAGCATTCACGTCAGTCAATAGTTTAAAACCAAAAGGTTCGTGTAATTGTCCGGAAATTAGTTTATATTTATCGGCCCAAATATTTTAATTTTTGACTTCCAGTACATTTATAAGCGGTGGGTAAATTAATCGTTAAAAAATTTTAATCGTTAAAAGTTTATAACGATTAATTGAGAAATTAATTGTTAATTTCCGCAGCCCTAATTTTTATGTATGACACAGAAATGAAACGGATTTCAAAAGAGATTATAGATTGAAAGCATATCTAGTTTTAAAGAAAAATGATAATTTATATGTAATGATAACTTATACTTACTAAAAACATTACATTTACATGAAGCATTCAATTTTTTGTTCCATGCTTAGATTGAAGGCGCAGTTCTCTTATGATTTCTTCCACAGACTACACCTGCCTTGCGGTCAATGTTTTGGGTTGGCCGAGTGACCCACTAGAGTACCACAAGTCTGCTTTGTGTAAGTTGTACTGTAATCTATGCACACATCCAGACATTCATATGAATACATTTGAACACATACTAGACTCATAGTTGATTACAAGAAGAAGTAGAGTAACTAGTACATAAGAATTCACGTCAACATATTTGAATAAACTTTTCAGCATTCTTCTGCACTCATCCATGGGATGTTGTATAGCTAAGAAGTTGTACTAAAATATGAATTCTACTGGAGAGTTGGTGTGTGGTGGGGGGAGGGGGGTGCACCAAATTCCACAGACGTTTAGAGTATTATCATACTCAATCCGAAAGGGGGGGGGCTTTTTCAATCTTTCACTCTGCCTGCTATTATAAACTTGAACATCTGTTGACTAGCAGCTTGGACTGCTGCTAAACAGTTTTATATTAAGTTTTGTATCACTGGATGTTATTAGGGGGCCGACCATAAATGACGCCACGCACCTATTGCAGGGTCACACATTTGTGACGACGTGTGACGAGGGGATGTTTGAAAAATATGAAGTCACATCAAAACTTTCAACTTTTAACAAAAGCACCACATACATATTTGATGTCTTACAATTTATTTGATGACGTTTTACATGGCTTCACGCGTAAGAATATTAGAGTGCAGCCCTACACTAAATACATACAAAAATGAAAAAGAAGTTATTTGAAACGTGCCCTTTTTCTAGCATATGAAAATACAGCTTTATGGGAGGGCGGGGGGGGGGTGAGCAAAGCTTTATGACGTTATTATTGGAAGGGGGGGTCTAAGTTTTTGCGACGAAGCGTGACGAGGGGGAAGGGAGGAGGAATGACAAATGGGAAAAAATAGCGAGACGTGATTTATAGACGGCTCCTTATTACACATTTCGTCTTGTAATAGAACATTTTATTTAGAGTTACTTTATTCACAGATCATGTTGAATGCTGGTCTGACTTTGCTCCCCTCATTTAATATTTGGTGATGTCATAATGGTCGTTCAGCTGAACATTTTATAAAGTCCATCGTTCATTGGGAAATTCTTTTAAAACACAAGTGATAAAATTCACAATTAAGTAGGGCTGCGGAAATTAATTATTAATTTCTCGATTAAACGTTACAAATTTTAACGGTTAAATTATTTTCTAACGATTAATCGACTCATCACTTACAAATTATTGGAAGTAAAAAAGTTGTTTAAAAAATTATAAAAAATAGATGCAAATAAATAATAAGTTTCCTGACGGTTACACGAACATTTTGGTTTTAAACTATTAAATGACGGGAATGTTCAAAATGTTGATAAGGTTTGCCTACCATGGTTCTAACACTTCACCTACTTATCAAACCAAATGAAAAGCTTTTTAAGCTAATGGAAGTAATGGAGTCTGACTCAGAGACAGAAAATACGACAGCTCTTCTGATGAATTACTGCGTTACAAAATGGAGATGAAAGTTTCTGAATCCAATAACCTTCTACTTTATGAACACCATATCCAATAATGCCATTCCTCTCCAAGACCGTTGTGTGAATACCAGTTATCTAATTTCCATGTGAATGATTGTTCAGCTTGGTTGGTTATATTGTCAATTAGACCCGCTCATCACTTGAACCAAATAATGTCAACACATTTGTCTTTTTGCGTAGTTGGTTAAAAGATGACATAAAGGAGACATTCCAGTGTTATTTATATTTTCAACAAGAATGTTTAGTAAGTGTTTCTTATGACATCATACATTTTAATTTTAGGCTTTAATCGAAGTTAACGATTAATTAATCGTTAATTTTTCAAAATTTAACGATTAAATTTCAATTAATCGTGAACAGTTCTACAGTTAAGTAGTTGCTGTAACATTTCTGTCAAATAAAACATCTCCTTCATATAGTATTCAATGGTTTACTTAACGACAGCTGAAACCAATTCCAATGACAATGATGTAGCTGCTGTAGTTGGTGGTGTTGTGGCTGCTGTAGCTGTACTCAGTCTTGTCCTACTCGCTGTCCTAGTAATCAGACGAAGGGGCGGTAAGTCTTGGTAACTCAGTGATGGAGGTTCTTGTTGTTAGAATATTCGAATTGATGGTTGCCCTTTCTTTAAGCACATTTTATCAAAGTTTACAATTTAATATACAAACACTACTGGTACAGACAGACACAGACGTCCATTTAACCACTTAGTGTCCTTAAGTAACTGCACCATATTTTAGAACACATACAAGTGCAATATTAATCAAATTCATTATCTCTATTTCTAGGTTGTGTTTGTTTGATGAGATGGAAGACACGTGTTCAGTAAGTTACAAATATATTTTTATTTCAGAGAAAGTCAAAATCTTTATAAAGGCTAACTTTGTCAACACAACTAGGATTAAATCTTTCTCACTGTCACGATTTTAACATTTTCTTCTTCTAAGGGTTTTGCAGGTAGTCAATCTTTGGATTATTTGGTTCGTTGGGAGGGGGGCGTGTGGAAAGTTACTCGGACACCAAGACCGTCGTTAAAATGTCCATGAAAAATTTTTCAAAACAGATGATTCTCAAAGACCTTTATAGTATACGTGTTACTGCTTGAACTCTGCTTGGGGTCAAGCAACAATCGCATGTGTAACAATCTCATGTGCAACAATCTCATGTATAACAATCTCATGTGTAACAATCTCATGCGCAACAATCTCATATACAACAATCTCATATACAACAATCTCATGTGTAACAATCTTATGTGTATCACTCTCATGTGCAACAATCTCATGTGCAACACTCTCATGTGCAACCATCTCATATATAACAATCTCATGTGTAACAATCTCATGTGCAACAATCTCATGTGCAACAATCTCATGTGCAACAATCTCATGTGCAACAATCTCATGTAAAACAATCTCATGTGCAACCATCTCATATATAAAAATCTCATGTGTAACAATCTCATGTGCAACAATCTCATGTGCAACAATCTCATGTGCAACAATCTCATGTGCAACAATCTCATGTGCAACAATATCATGTGCAACAATATCATGTGCAACAATCTCATGTGCAACAATCTCTGTGCAACAATCTCATGTGCAACAATCTCATGTGTAACAATCTCATGTGAAACAATCTCATGTGCAACAATCTCATGTGCAACAATCTCATGTGCAACAATCTCATGTGCAACAATCTCATGTGCAACAATCTCATGTGCAACCATCTCATATATAATAATTTCATGTGCAACAATCTCATGTGCAACAATCTCACGTGCAACAATTTCATGTGCAACAATCTCATGTGTAAAAAATCTTATGTGTAACAATCTCATGTGTAAAAATCTCATGTGCAACAATCTCATGTGCAACAATCACATGTGCAACAATTTCATGTGCAACAATCTCATGTGTAAAAAATCTTATGTTTAACAATCTCATGTGTAAAAATCTCATGTGCAACAATCTCATGTGTAAAAATCTCATGTGCAACAATCTCATGTGCAACAATCTTATGTGTAACAATCTCATGTGTAAAAATCTCATGTGCAACAATCTTATGTGTAACAATCTCATGTGTAAAAATCTCATGTGCAACAATCTTATGTGCAACAATCTCATGTGCAACAATCTCATGTGCAACAATCTCATGTGTAATAATCTCATGTGCAACAATCTTATGTGCAACAATCTCATGTGTAACAATCTCTGTGCAACAATCCCATGTGCAACAATCTCATGTGCAACAATCTCATGTGTAATAATCTCATGTGCAACAATCTCATGTGCAACAATCTCATGTGCAACAATCTCTGTGCAACAATCTCATGTGTAATAAACTCATGTGCAATAATCTTTTGTGCAAAAATCTCTTGTACAACAATCGCACGTCCAATAATGTCATGTGCAACAATCTCACATGCAACAATCTCATATTCAACAATCTCATATGCAACTATCTCATATACAACAATCTCACGTGCAACAATCTAATATGCAACAATCTAACTTACAACAATCTCATATGCAACAATCTCATGTACAACAATCTCATATGCAACAATCTCATGTACAACAATCTCATATGCGACAATCTCATGTACAACAATCTCATATGCAACAATCTCATGTGCAAAAATCTCATGTGGCACAAGCGTATGTGTAACAATCTCATTTGAAAAAATCACATGTTCAACAATCTCATCTGCAACAATCTCACTTACAACAATCTCATATGCAACAATCTCATGTACAACAATCTCATATGCAACAATCTCATGTACAACAATCTCATATGCGACAATCTCATGTACAACAATCTCATATGCAACAATCTCATGTGCAAAAATCTCATGTGGCACAAGCGTATGTGTAACAATCTCATTTGAAAAAATCACATGTTCAACAATCTCATATGCAATTATCTCATGTACAACAATCTCATATGCAACAATCTCAAGTGTTTTGAGATTCGATTTAGAAAATGTTGATTGCATCAAGTTAGGTATTTAAATGGCTCTGCTCTGTTGATTTTAGTGGGGTTGGTACCATACATCCCGCCATTCTCAGCAACAGGCTGAAAACTAGGTCACGTGGTAATCTGTCTATCTTTCACGACAGGCAATTTTTTATCTTGAATTGGTGTAAATACACATTTCTTCTTGCCTAAAGTTTAAAATGACAATATTTTTATTACGAAATATGTTTGATATTTTTTAAGTGACCAACGTCCTATCAAAAAACAAATCTTTACTGAATCCATTTAATTTTAGAAATGTACTAAAATAATGAATTACAACTATAACATTTATCAATTGTTATTCCACAGAAACCAAGGCCGACAAACTGGTAAAAACTTGATTTTAACAAGATTGCACACCTTGACGGCTAGTCCAATGTGCGAACGGCTCTGTTTGTACAAAAAAAGCAATAATTTTTTTTAATGTAATAAGATGTACATAAATGAAATGCGCCAAGCTTTTTAGCCTCAATTTCTAATTATGTCATCTTTTACTTTAATTAGAAACTGTTCTGGGAGCCGCGAACAAAGATGGCGCCAAAGGAAAGACCAGAGGAAACAAACGCACCACTGAGGACCGTCGTGATAACAATGTCGTCTCCATGGCAACCGTTGCCAGGGGTGAGAATATTAATAGCACAGATCAAAGCGAGCATTACTCTAGGGGCGGTGAATATGGTGAGTCTTCCATTAGGACATTGCAGTTATCTTGTCCGCGTAAGGCACCAATAAATGATTTCTCTACTGATTGTGTGGTCGATATGTCAATGCATTAACTAAAACAAGTGTACCTTCAGGTGTCGCCACTGTTGTGTAGGGGTACACATCGGATCACAAAGTTTTTTTTTCGAAAATAAAATTATTATCATCCATTCGCTGATTGCTATTGTAAGATACAAATCTACCAACGTACAAAACATTTTTTAAAACTATTTGTAAACACTTGTCTGATGTCTGCTCCACAGACGTCACCCAGCCCAGTGTCTCGGACAGTCGATCTCAAAGTAAGTTTGGATCTAGATTACATTCTTGTCAACTACTTAGAGAGATCTATCATTGTTATTGGCATGGGAGGAGCGGTGACAGTTTAGTTATGGTGTTAGCTGAAATAACGCTGTTGGTAACAATCAAATAAATTGGTCACAAAGACAGCCACCTAATGGCTAGAATTAGGGCTATACTTTATGGCTATACATTATGGCTATACTTTATAACTATACTTATGGCTATACTTAATGGCCATACCTTAAGGCAGTACCTGGTGGATGATCTGCAGATACAAATGGCAAACATTGAAAAATCTGCTCAAAGAAACATACATTTCAAATATTATCTTATCTTATCTTATCTTATCTTATCTGTTTACAGACGCTCCTTCTATACAGAAGATTATTGCGTCCTACGCTTATCTATGGTTTGTGTTTAGAATATTGAATGTTTTTAGATTTTTAAATCAAAATGTTCCTTAACTTGCCTTTTATTCTGAATTTGTTTATTTGTAAGAATAAGGCGAAGAGTATTTTAATACTTAGATCGATAGAGGGAACCTTTGATAAAGTTCATACATCTAAAACAGAGAGAAAAAGCCTGAAGCATAACTTGCGTAACGATTTCAAACTCGACAAGAATGGATTACGGCCCTTGTCGTTGGCTTGGTCACTTGTGTTGTGTTGTTGAATATTTTGACATGACTATTTGCATTGAATCACAAGTAGGAAGTGATGCGTGTAACCAAAATTATAAACTATAGAAAAAAAAAGTATACTTTCTTTATTATCATTTATTATAAGACAAACCCTATTAGATGTAGTGCAACGTTTTGGTTAGGGTTTGGTTTATGGTAAGGGTTTGGGTCAGGGTTTTGGTTTGGTTTGAAATGTTTCCTCAAGTTGTCACGTTAGGCTGCATGACGTCATCTGATGTTACTTTCAGGGGGTCACTATGGGAACGTTGCCATGACAACGGACAGTGATTACCACGAGTACCAGGAAGTTCTAGTGACCACACAGAAGGCCACCTGCGATAGTTTATCAGGAGGTCACATACAATAGTTAGACCAAATATCACCTACGACATTTTAACAGGTCACCTACAAGAGTTTCACAGAAAGTCAACTACAAGAGTTTAATGGAAGGTCATAAAATATATTTTCACTGAAGGTCAACTGTGATATTTCAAGGAGAATCGAAGAATTAGTGTCATAAGATGGACTCGTTACATCAATAATTTGTAACACTTAGAGAATTGTGATATGATATTTCAGCACAAGTATATTGGAAATAACGTGTTGCATGGCCAGATAATATATATATATGAATGCAAATAAAATTGATAACTAATTCCTGTTATTATTTATATTTAAAATAAAATGTTGTTAGTCAAATAAATGTCGATGACAATTCGTTTTATAATTGCTGTCAAGATATATTTATTTATTTACACAATTGCGAAGATTAATAAAGGTATGTTTTTTGTAATATTATGTTAATACATTTTTTGTGTTTAAATTATTATACTTGAGTGAAAACAGAAAACTATAATATGTTGTCTCCTGCTGCATTTTTAAATCCTTTATATGAACTCGTGGCGTCTGGTTGCTTGATTGCTTGATGCCATGTTTGCGCAAAAAACAACAACATTGGATCGAATTTAACCCACTTTCTCGTGTGCTAGCGAGCTGAAATTTTGCAGGCACTACTGGTGCCGATGATAAAATGATTTATCAAAATTTCAGATCGATCGAATGTACTGTAATTAAATTAATGATTTTTTAGATCATATCTATTTATCTCTAATGTAGCGTGATAATTTTTGTGCTGGAGTGTCGCGGTGCGTATAATATTGAATGACGTTATTAATACTTTCCTGTTGCGATGTCCGGTGCGTATTATATTGACAATATTTTACAAAAAATATACTCCTGATTTGTAAATATAACTGCTAGTAATTGCTAGTCTGTCTCAGGGTGCGCACTATGTTAAACATGTTTTATAACCCCTTTCACGTGATCAAATCGAGCTGAAAATTTAGTAGGCAGTATGAACACAGTAGGCAGGCTGTAGTGGGTTTTTTTTAAATCTAAATCCTTTATATATTTAAGAAATGACTAAAATTTTGGATTTTTGGATTGTCGTGCGATGCGTATTATAATGAACATTTTTTAGTTATGTCTCGTATATAAAGGATTTATAGTCAAAAACTGTTTTTACGGGTTTTTCCATTATGTAGTAAGTACGACTTTGAAACCAAAATTTTGGTGCACATCCTGTCACTCTACAGATATAGTCACTATACAGATCCTGTCCCTCTACAGATCCTGTCACTCTACAGATCCTGTCCCTCTACAGATCCTGTCACTCTACCATCCTGTCACTCTACAGATCCTGTCAATTATCACATCTTGTCACTCTACAGATCATGTCACTCTACAGATCCTGTCTCTCTACAAATCCTGTCTCTCTACAGATCCTGTCTCTCTACAGATCCTGTCACCCTAAAGATTCTGTCACTGTACAGATCCTTTCAATTTACAGATCATGTCATTCTAAAGATCCTATCAATTTACAGATCTTGCCACTCTACAGATCCTGTCAATCCACAGATCCTATCCCTCTACAGATCCTGTCACTCTACAGATCCTGTCAAACTGTACAGATTCTGTCAATTTACAGATTCTGTCACTCTAAAGATCTGTCAATTTACAGATCTTGTCACTCTACAGATGCTGTCACTCCACAGATCCCATCCCTCTTACAGATCCTGTCACTCAACAGATCCTGTCAATTTACAGATCTTTTCACTCTACAGATCCTGTCACTCCACAGATCTTGTCACTCCACAGATCTTTATAGGGCCCAAAATATTTTTTTTCAAACGTTTATAACTTTTATCCCCTTTCGACCATACATGATCTTGACAAACAATGACAAATGTAACCTTTATTATACATATTGATATTATAAGGTGCTTTGAGCTTTTTATATTGCACCGATGGGCCCCTTGGGTCCATAGTTTTTTTTATATATGCAGTATAAATATATTATTCTATATACCCGATCGCTATAAAACTTTAGAAAGTTGTTGATGACACAACAGCAAAAGTTTCTGGCATTAACACGTTTTAAAAATAAAACTAAAAGGAGGACATGCCCCCCCACCTAAAAGGAGGACATGCCCCCCTAAAAGGAGGAAATGCCCCCCCTAAAAGGAGGACATGGCCCCCCCTAAAAGAAGGACATGGCCCCCCTAAAAGGAGGACATGCCCCCCCTTAAAAGGAGGACATGGCCCCCCTAAAAGGAGTAAATGGCCCCCCCTAAAAGGAGGACATGGCCCCCCTAAAAGGAGGACATGGCCCCCCTAAAAGGAGGACATGGCCCCCCTAAAAGGAGGACATGCCCCCCCCTAAAAGGAGGACATGCCCCCCTAAAAGAAGGACATGGCCCCCTAAAAGGAGGACATGGCCCCCCCTAAAAGGAGGACATGGCCCCCCTAAAAGGAGGACATGGCCCCCCCTAAAAGGACATGCCCCCCCCCCTAAAAGGAGGACATGCCCCCCCTAAAAGGAGGACATGGCCCCCCCTAAAAGGAGGACATGCCCCCCCTAAAAGGAGGAAATGGCCCTCCCCCCCTAAAAGGAGGAAATGCCCCCCTAAAAGGAGGAAATGCCCCCCCCCTAAAAGGAGGAAATGCCCCCCCCTAAAAGGAGGAAATGCTAAAAGGAGGAAATGGGCCAAAATGTCATTTTTTCCCCTTATTTATGCTAAAAAATTGGATACTGGGTTAATGAATGGATTTTAACAAAAAATTTCATATAAAACTTGATAGCCTATAATACAATATTATAACCCATTTAACACTGAATGTCAACCACTTCGGGGCCAAGAGTGACCGACATGAGGTGGCTTTTGTTTTATTACGCCGTTAAGAATTTATGTCCCATTCGATTTCAGCCACGATCTTGAACCCAATTATTACATACGAGCAACAAAGCCCGTCCAAGAACGTTCCGCCACCATTTTGTGGCATGTTGTAACTCCCCTAAAACAGGCGTCTCGACCGGCATACATGTGCATCGCGTCAAAAATACTATTTATTATAGTTAAAATAAATAACTCGTAAAAACAGAGTTTTTGGTTATAAATCCCAACGTGCATAACTCAAAATAAAGTCTTGGAAGAAATACTGCACCAAAAATAACTCGTTTTGAACGTCGCGTAAATGGCGTATACGTGTTCAATATGATTGGCTGTAGGAGTCATATGTGTTTGAGGGACCAATCGCTATCGATGACCGCACGGAACATAGCCTTTTATTATATGGGATATCCATCATGATCCAGATTGAAATCTACATCATTTTTAACTTACATCTTGCACCATTGGGGCCATGGTGGCCCTTAATGTCGTTTTTACCTATATGAGCTATATACATATGTCAAACATTTGCTACCACCACCATTCAACAGATTGCTATGAAACTTGGGAAGTTGTTGAGTTTACCCTTCTGCATAGGGCTCTGGTCAATTTTTTGTCGTTTTTGTAAATACCACTCATAGGGGGTGGGGGCCGAAAATGCTGCAATTTTCCATAAATGAGCTGCATTAATGTTACTGGGTTAATGGATGTCTTGACCAAACTTGATACATAAATACGTGACGGTTAATAATAAAAATATTATGGGACTTTGAACGTCTTATGTCCATTCATTTTTCCCCAGGGCAAAATATATTTTTTTGAAATAAAATTTGTTTAATTTTAAGGCTTTTTTTCCTTTTCAATTTGTACATCATGTAGACAAATATTAACACACATATCCATCATGATCCAGATTGCAATATACGTGTTTAGGGATTTAGAAATGCACCACTTAGGACGCCTGGGCCTTTCATGTTCTTTAGTGATATAAGCTTTAGAGATATTATTTTATTCATCCGATTGCCCTGATAGTTTAAAAATGTGTACCAGGGCAATAACATTTTTTTAAAATTATCACTCATTGGGGCCGGGAGCCTTAATATCGTTTTTTTTCTTGTGTAAGTTTTTTAAATATTATTTTATATATCCGTTCGCTATTAAACTTTTGCACACTTCCGCGAAGCTCTCTGGCATAATTGTATTTAAAACGTACCACCCAATGGTTTCTTTTAATTTATTCCTTTTTACTTAGATCGCTGCAACGCGCGACTGGTTTGCTAAATATAAATTTAAAAATATATAAAACTCGAATGAGCATCAAAGATATCCTGGCGTAGGTAAATATGAACAAAGTCATTGTTCCTTTTGTATTCATAAATGTATTCTTTGTCCACTCTCAGTCCGGTAATGATTTTCAAAGTATCAATTTTCCATTACGAGTGTCTTCTTAACTTGAGAAACGATTTAACAAATGAATTTTAAAAATGTCTCTTCGAAGGAAATAGCAAGTTTAAACAGAACACAATTCAGAAATATAAAGTTCAAGGGAAGACAACTGATTTCATGTTGTGATACCTTTGGAACTTCCACCATCTCCTCCATAACAAATAACTTTATGACTCCAGCTCCGTTTATCTTCGTCACGCATCAAACAGCGAATTGTGTAGCACACGAATATAAAAAAGTTTGCCATTATGGCACCACCAAGAAACCATATACCGCAACAGTCAATGAAGCTCATCGTATCTGCGGTCTGCAGGTTAAAGAATCAGGCACAGTGCCAACAATTATGTCATCTGATGTGGGCGATGCTCCATGTTGATGTCTGCACAACCATCAACCACCAACCCCCGCCCCCATTTGCTTATTTTATTGTTTGTATCGTTTCTCTTTTCTTTAGTTGAAGTTTTCAAACTCCCAGTTGGAATCTGGACGATTGTGATTGGCTGCTCTTTGAAGAATGGCGTCATGAGATCGATTATAATTAAGTTTGAAATATGCAGCTTTTAAAAAAATGGCTTTCGCAGGTCATGGCTTTTACTGTCATGACAACAAAGTATATTTTGAATGTTTTTTAAAAATATTTTTTTTAGGTTATCTTTCTGTACAGTGTAATTTATGGTAGATATACATACTAAATAGATAGTTCTTAAAGAACATAGATAGAAGTACATGAAACACGTATATAACTAACAACAGATGCCGTAGCAGTTCTCTTAACACAATCGAGACTAGATTACTGCAACAGTAGTCTATGTGGATTGCCTCAAAACCAACAGCAGATACTCCAGCGTGGATTGTATTGATGATGAGACAGTCAGACCAGATTAAACCGGTAATTAGTGATCTAGACTGGTTTCTTGTGGCTGAAAGAATAGATCGTACAATTCTGGCTCTGTCTTATGTCTGTGGGGTCGGACCAGCCATGCAGTATTTAAAGGAATTAACATCGGAACATGTGTCTCTTAAGGGGATGCGATCTTCTATGCAGTCCCTTCTGAAAGCTATCAGTGTGGATGGACACAGGAAGACTCTTCTAGCAATAGTCATTCGTCAACATGTTTTATTGTGGCTTAACGAGGGTTAGATCCTAGCCACCTCAGCTTGTGAGGCGAGTGCACTATTGACTGAATATTATTGAAGGGGAAATGCAGAAAATAATTATTTCTAATGAGTTGAAATCCAATGATAGCGTAATTATCAACTGATAGAATGTTCTTTTGTTTACATTGAAGTACGACACGTGTTTCATCGTGCGATTCAGCGCGTATCCGGGGTAGTGAAGATTGTGGATTACTTTGTTGTGTAAGAAAACAGTTATTCAATTATTTTTTTTAAAAATATGCGAGGATGTAATCGATAGTGCCATTAACTACAAAATAGTAATCGATGTTCGCTTAAACTGGAGTTAATGAACCCTAGTTATTGCTGGCATATTTCTAACCGTCTTGTCAAAAAAATAGGCACATGGATCAACACGATAATACGATGTTTTAAAAACTATTTGTAAATACCATATGTTAATAGGATATATTCGTACAAAATGACCTTCGCTTCAGTTCCTGTGAAATCCAGAGAACCCAGTGGAGGCCATGAGAGGTGTGGTTTGCAGGTGTATATAACATGCTTAATTCAAAATATGCAAGTGCTTTAAAAACACGAGAGGTCACCCGAGGGCAGGTAAAGGTTAATCGAGGACAGGTAAAGGTCCCTCTAGGGCAGGTAAAGGTCACTCTATGGTAGGTAAAGGTCACTCTAGGGCAGCTAAAGGTCACTCTAGGGCAGGTAAAGGTCACTCTAGGGTAGATAAAGGTCACTTTAGGGCAGGTAAAGGTCACTCTATAGGGCAGGTAAATGTCACCCGGTGGCAGGTAAAGGTCATTCGATGGCAGGTAAATGTCACTCTAGGGCAGGTAACGGTCACTCTAGGGCAGACAAAGGTCATTCTAGGGTAGGTAAAGGTCACTCTAGGACAGGTAAATGTCACTCTAGGGCAGGTAAAGGTCACCCGGGGGCAGGTAAAGGTCACTAGTGAATAAATAACGTTTTTTTTGCTTTGGGTTGGGCGGGTGTTGAAATAAGTGTACAGGGTTCACCTTGAAGATGTGGGTCATTTTGAGACGCAAGATCGCATTAGTAGCCACTCAGTAACCTTTATGCATTAAACTGTAAACAAGGATAACGAATATTGATGTTTCTTTTTAATTTCATTTTATAGTACCAACAGACGAGCAAATTGCCCTCAAGTATCATGTTCCACATCAAAACACGCCCCTGACTCCGGGGCATTGTCACGACATTAAAGCCGTTGAAGGCAAGTATACGCCTTAGGGCGTAGGGTTTGTGAACACATCACTAAAGAGAACCAACATCGATTACAATAAGATACATACAGCGGATTTCTGTGGACAAAACTAACCCGTCTTTTTTGTGTCACGTAAATTAGAAAGGACAATTTTTGTTACAGGTCTTTCATATTTATTGACGACACAAGACAATTAAAAGAAATAAAATGTAAACATAATTAAACATTGCTGTATAAGAAAAGTACTAAGAACAACTAAAGAGTCCACGAAATTATACCAAAAAAATTGTTTGACATCTATTAGTTCCAAGGGTTTTTCGACCGGTAAATTATTGTGTTTGAGAGCAGAAACTTTATTGGACCGTCAGTTTGTAAACAGAAACGTTCAACTCAGCTATCACATATTTGCGCTGTTGTCTTTACAGTACTAGTAATTTAGCCCGTCTAAAAATGATTTGCAAGTTTGGAAATGACTTTTATTTTAGATTTTAATGAATCTAAAGAAATCATCTTCATTTTTGCTAGACCTCTTTATTTTGTAATGTTCTAATATTTAAATTGAACCTAAATACATACGATTAAACTCTAGTGTGTGTCAAATAAAGTAATTTGATTTATAGTCTGCCTCCCAGGCAAAAGATGGTACTAATTATATAGGGATCGGGATTTTCATTTTAAATTATGACATCACATGACCTTCGTTGTGTCCAGAAGTCTTGGTGATGTTGGGGTATGTTTAATTGGGAAAACACCTGTCCCTAGCCTTGCATTACATATCTTTCATTCCCTTACATCTCTTAACTTTCCTCACATATTTTACCTTTCCTTAACTTACATATCTTATATTTTCTAACATTGCATATCTTACCTTTCATTACATTACATTTCTAACTTACCTTACTTTAAATATCTTTCCTTTCATTACATTACACATCTTTTTTTCCTTAAATTACACATGTTACCTTTCTTAACATTACATATCTTACCTTACATTAAATATCTTACTTTTTCTTACTTTACATATCAGCAGAGAATGTGCAACCCACTACTGCTTGTAGAGAATGAACAACTACAACGTACAAATACCTGTAGAGATTTACCCTCACTGACGACGACACCATAGAAAGGTTTGAATCCATAAACTTCTCGTCTGTTCTCCTGGGACTTCACAGACCTGCGAGAACTCCATCGCCACGAGCCACGGCATTTCTACCGATCCATAATTGAGGGCCACTCACTGAGTCCGCGAAAAAGGCGTTATTGGAATTTTGAAATTAATTAAATCATCGGAAACGTTTATTGAATTGAAATACAATCGTTTCTTTATTATTTTTTTACTTCTTCAATTTAATAACTATTAGAATTCGGGATTCAATTATTTAATTCTGATAACTCTCAGATCTGCAACAATATGAAAAGAACTGGGACAAGGGATTTCATTGTTTGAGGATCGCTGAGTCCTTGCGTCACGGTAAATATTGTTACATCATTTGAAGAATTTCGAATTAAAATTTGAATTACTTCCTGGCAAGATTGATCCTTTATTTAAAAGTTTCTATGTTAACTTTACTCTTTATAGACTTAGGGCTAGTCCGTTTAACAATCACACGCGTAAAGCTAATCGGTTGGCTTACCTAGAAGTCAGTTTGATATGATTCGAATTTCCCAAGAAAAAGTCGACAATAGATGTTGTGTGCTTAATTAATTCCTAAACTATCACGTAAGTCTGTGGCCAGATTATTAGGCGATTGTTCAAACTTCTGTTTGAAAAAATACATTAAAAAAATTAGACATGCATTGTTAAATTACATCTAGTTAATGTTTTCAAGGTATTCTAGCTTTTCATAGCTAATTTACTAAAGTAACGTCTAACTAATCAATACACAAACAAAACTGACCACTAACCAATACACAAACAAAACTGACCACTAACCAATACATAAACAAAACTGACCACTAACCAATACATAAACAAAACTGACCACTAACCAATACATAAACAAAACTGACCACTAACCAATACATAAACAAATCTGACCACTAACTAACCAATACATAAACAAAACTGACCACTAACTAACCAATACATAAACAAAACTGACCACTAACCAACCATTGTGTCTGCATCCATAAACAGAGAGACATCCAAAAGATTTGTAAACAGTTTTGTTGTCGATTGACATGAAGCATACACAAGACAGTTTTCTTTGTTGAATTCCTAAAAGACTGAATCACACCAGTATATATATTTATGTGTGTTTCTTTCTTTGTCAGGGTGTTAATCCATTTTACACGTTAAACTGGATTTGAATCTTGCCACAGGGGCTATGAACGTCATCGTTTTGTTACTCGGCGTTTGACATTCGACGGCTCCATTCAACGGACAAGAACTTCTCATAGTACTTCCTGTGACTGGATTAACAACCTGTCGTTAGTGGCAGCAGGCTGGTGTGACAGCGAGGACAATCGTTCCACGAGTATCCACGAGTATCCAGGATTAACCAGGAGCCGTTTGGATTTCTTGTGGCTCGCAGTGTCTGTAGAATTGGTGATGACACGGACTGGTGGATTGGTCATCGGATGCGGACATCAGATCTGACGAGCGTGACGTCTCCCAGCAAGGCGGACAATGGATTATTTCCTTCCCATGAATTGTTTGATGGCCGTCATTACGATACAAGGTCAGATTTTTTTACTTTTTTAAAATTTGTTACATTTTCTAAATGTGTGTACGATTAAGGACACTGGTAAAAATCTATTCTAAAATAAATGCGTCTTTAGACCACAAACTAAGTCTTCTTTTGTTCTAAAAGTTTTAGGAACTTTTTAAAACATATTTAAGTGGGCAATATTCTTTAAAGTGTCGGTTCAGAGAGTTATATTTATTATTACTGTAAGCGAAATTCTTAATTGTCAAACATATTGATATGAAAATTTTACAAACAAATGTGTATACTTTATTTTTTAAAATATTTACAAGCCTAATAAAGTGCCTTATTTCTAGGGATGTACCGGATTTAGGTTCCGGCTCGGGTAAATCCAGAATCCGGCAATTTTTATAAATCCGGCTCCGGCTTCGGCTCCGGTCCAATTTTTCCCGATTTGGACCAGATTTGGCAATAACACAGTAGCACTTCCAGTTTGGTATTTCTCGCTGACGTAAATAAAAAAAAATAATAATAATAATAAATAAAAAAAAACATCAACAAAAATTTTGTATTTTAACGGTGCATTACTTCATGAGTTTGTGGGACTTGAATACGACAGTGGTACGTCGGTATGTGTTTGCTTTGGTATAAGTCCAAATCGGTATACGTCCTGTTTGGACGCGAAACGTTTTGCTTGGTATACGACCTTTGTTTGGAATACGACCCGCGTGCTAGAACTTGTATGGGGTCGACCATAAATGATGTCACGCGATTTTTGCGGATCCCCCCCCTCTCCTTTTTCGACAAACGTCGTCACAAAAAGTTAGCCTCCCCCCTAAAATATGACGTCATAAAGTTTCGCCCTCCCCCACCCCCAATAAAAGCCGTATTTCTTTTTTGAAAATTAGCATTTTTCAAATCATGTTATTTAAGTATGTATTTAGTTAAGTTTAAAACTGCACACTTATATAGTAACACTGTAACACTTATATAGTAACACTGTAACACTTATATAGTAACACTGTAACACTTATATAGTAACACTGTAACACTTATATAGTAACACTGTAACACTTATATAGTAACACTGTAACACTTATATAGTAACACTGTAACACTTATATAGTAACACTGTAACACTTATATAGTAACACTGTAACACTTATATAGTAACACTGTAACACTTATATAGTAACACTGTAACACTTATATAGTAACACTGTAACACTTATATAGTAACACTGTAACACTTATATAGTAACACTGTAACACTTATATAGTAACACTGTAACACTTATATAGTAACACTGTAACACTTATATAGTAACACTGTAACACTTATATAGTAACACTGTAACACTTATATAGTAACACTGAATCACTTATATAGTAACACTGTAACACTTATATAGTAACACTGTAACACTTATATAGTAACACTGTAACACTTATATAGTAACACTGTAACACTTATATAGTAACACTGTAACACTTATATAGTAACACTGTAACACGTGAGAAGCCATTTAAGACGTCATTCAATCAATTGTTACCAATCAAAGATTTAAGTTGAAATTTTATTTAAAGTTGCGTGTTTTGATGTGACGTCACAGTTGTTTAAAACAACAACACCCCTCCCCCCCCCACCCCCGCCTCGTCACACATCATCAAAAATGTGTGACCCTCTTCCCCCCTAGGTGCGTGTCGTCATTTATGGACGACCCGTATGAGTCAAAATGAACATCATGCTGCACAATGTTCCCTTTACACTGCATGGCTCCATAGCCGCAAAGATATCTGACCAACGCCGAGCAGCATTTTAGAATTTTCGCGCAGTAAATTATGTAAAATATAGCACAAAAATGGTTTCTGTGCAATTTTGCACACGAGATTTTTTTACTTTGCACACGGACCAAGGAATCTTAGAGGGAACATTGATCGCGCATGCGTAGCATGTATTAAAGAATGCAAACCGCGTGATACTAAAGTGTGTGAGCACGGCAATTGCAACCATTGAGTGAACAATTATTATTCGCGCAATTACCATAAACTGTCACTGTTGTAGCGAGTTGTACCTGAGCTGCCAATTTGCCAAAATGAAAGTAATGTGAAAACTAAAAATGTCTATAGTAATGAACTGCAGTAATGAATCAATGAACAGTCGAGTGACTCCACTGACCTAAGTCAAGTGATTTAGTACGATATTTTGTGATTTAATTTGTTAATCCGGCTTCGGCAACCACCGGATCTCACTTCATAAATCCGGCAGTCCAGCTCCGACCAGATTTCAAAAGACTTAATCCGGTACATCCTTACTTATTTCTAAACCAAACTTTTAAAAGAAAGACACAAAGTTTTAAGCTAAATATCTTACTACCGGTAAGTCCAAGAGTTAAATCTTAGCTTTGTGGTTCGTTGACAAGATATCATGTCCAAGAGTTAAATCTTAGCTTTGTGGTTCGTTGACAAGATATCATGTCCAAGAGTTAAATCTTAGCTTTGTGGTTCGTTGACAAGATATCATGTCCAAGAGTTAAATCTTAGCTTTGTGGTTCGTTGACAAGATATCATGTCCAAGAGTTAAATCTTAGCTTTGTGGTTCGTTGACAAGATATCATGTCCAAGAGTTAAATCTTAGCTTTGTGGTTCGTTGACAAGATATCATGTCCAAGAGTTAAGTCTTAGCTTTGTGGTTCGTTGACAAGATATCATGTCCAAGAGTTAAATCTTAGCTTTGTGGTTCGTTGACAAGATATCATGTCCAAGAGTTAAGTCTTAGCTTTGTGGTTCGTTGACAAGATATCATGTCCAAGAGTTAAATCTTAGCTTTGTGGTTCGTTGACAAGATATCATGTCCAAGAGTTAAGTCTTAGCTTTGTGGTTCGTTGACAAGATATCATGTCCAAGAGTTAAATCTTAGCTTTGTGGTTCGTTGACAAGATATCATGTCCAAGAGTTAATTCTTAGCTTTGTGGTTCGTTGACAAGATATCATGTCCAAGAGTTAAATCTTAGCTTTGTGGTTCGTTGACAAGATATCATGTCCAAGAGTTAAATCTTAGCTTTGTGGTTCGTTGACAAGATATCATGTCCAAGAGTTAAATCTTAGCTTTGTGGTTCGTTGACAAGATATCATGTCCAAGAGTTAAATCTTAGCTTTGTGGTTCGTTGACAAGATATCATGTCCAAGAGTTAAATCTTAGCTTTGTGGTTCGTTGACAAGATATCATGTCCAAGAGTTAAATCTTAGCTTTGTGGTTCGTTGACAAGATATCATGTCCAAGAGTTAAATCTTAGCTTTGTGGTTCGTTGACAAGATATCATGTCCAAGAGTTAAATCTTAGCTTTGTGGTTCGTTGACAAGATATCATGTCCAAGAGTTAAATCTTAGCTTTGTGGTTCGTTGACAAGATATCATGTCCAAGAGTTAAATCTTAGCTTTGTGGTTCGTTGACAAGATATCATGTCCAAGACTTAAATCTTAGCTTTGTGGTTCGTTGACAAGATATCATGTCCAAGAGTTAAATCTTAGCTTTGTGGTTCGTTGACAAGATATCATGTCCAAGAGTTAAATCTTAGCTTTGTGGTTCGTTGACAAGATATCATGTCCAAGAGTTAAATCTTAGCTTTGTGGTTCGTTGACAAGATATCATGTCCAAGAGTTAAATCTTAGCTTTGTGGTTCGTTGACAAGATATCATGTCCAAGAGTTAAATCTTAGCTTTGTGGTTCGTTGACAAGATATCATGTCCAAGAGTTAAATCTTAGCTTTGTGGTTCGTTGACAAGATATCATGTCCAAGAGTTAAATCTTAGCTTTGTGGTTCGTTGACAAGATATCATGTCCAAGAGTTAAATCTTAGCTTTGTGGTTCGTTGACAAGATATCATGTCCAAGAGTTAAATCTTAGCTTTGTGGTTCGTTGACAAGATATCATGTCCAAGAGTTAAATCTTAGCTTTGTGGTTCGTTGACAAGATATCATGTCCAAGAGTTAAATCTTAGCTTTGTGGTTCGTTGACAAGATATCATGTCCAAGAGTTAAATCTTAGCTTTGTGGTTCGTTGACAAGATATCATGTCCAAGACTTAAATCTTAGCTTTGTGGTTCGTTGACAAGATATCATGTCCAAGAGTTAAATCTTAGCTTTGTGGTTCGTTGACAAGATATCATGTCCAAGAGTTAAATCTTAGCTTTGTGGTTCGTTGACAAGATATCATGTCCAAGAGTTAAATCTTAGCTTTGTGGTTCGTTGACAAGATATCATGTCCAAGAGTTAAATCTTAGCTTTGTGGTTCGTTGACAAGATATCATGTCCAAGAGTTAAATCTTAGCTTTGTGGTTCGTTGACAAGATATCATGTCCAAGAGTTAAATCTTAGCTTTGTGGTTCGTTGACAAGATATCATGTCCAAGAGTTAAATCTTAGCTTTGTGGTTCGTTGACAAGATATCATGTCCAAGAGTTAAATCTTAGCTTTGTGGTTCGTTGACAAGATATCATGTCCAAGAGTTAAATCTTAGCTTTGTGGTTCGTTGACAAGATATCATGTCCAAGACTTAAATCTTAGCTTTGTGGTTCGTTGACAAGATAGCATGCCTTAATTTAAGTTCAACTTTGAACTAACGTCATGTCGTCATTGGTCAGTTATTTCAGGGAGTCCTTGTTTCTTCTGGAGAGACTCTCATTACTTTGATGGCTACTGCTACAAGTTGATTAACACCACAGCTGACTGGACAACAGCCAAAGTAAATATTGAATATCTCAATTTGTTCATAGTATTCATTAAAAGATCTGTCTCTAAATCTTATCTATTACAGACGCTTCTTCTACGCAGAAGATTATTGTTGCTGTTGTTTTTACCAAATGTGAAGAGTAAATTATATAAGTATAAGTTCCAAAATGAAACATGTTAAACAATGTAAGTCAGTTGTAGCATGTAACATATTACTTGACCTTCTGTTTCACCAGGCGGCCTGTGAGGTCAGCTTCGGCCAACTGACCAACCCGGCAACAAGTGACCACTTGGATTTTATTACAGATTTGTTTTACACAACATACACTGACGGTTTGTTAATGTTATTTTACTAAAGTAATTTATTCTTCAAAGTGCAGTGTACAGATGCATAAATATGTTTGGTAACAAATGACCTAATGTTCACATACCGAGAATAATACCTTTGACCTGTGGGTATACAATAAGAGTGTAATACCTTTGACCTGTCGGTATACAATAAGAGTGTAATACCTCTGACCTGTCGGTATACAATAAGAGTGTAATACCTTTGACGTGTCGGTATACAATAAGAGAATAATACCTTTGACCTGTCGGTATACAATAAGAGGGGTAATACCTTTGACCTGTCTGTATACAATAAGAGTGTAATACCTCTGACCTGTCGGTATACAATAAGAGAATAATACCTTTGACCTGTCGGTATACAATAAGAGTGTAATACCTTTGACCTGTCTGTATACAATAAGAGTGTAATACCTTTGACCTGTCGTTATACAATAAGAGTGTAATACCTTTGACCTGTCGGTATACAATAAGAGTGTAATACCTTTGACCTGTCTGTATACAATAAGAGTGTAATACCTTTGACCTGTCGGTATACAATAAGAGTGTAATACCTCTGACCTGTCGGTATACAATAACAGAATATACCTTTGACCTGTCGGTATACAATAAGAGAATAATACCTTTGACCTGTCGGAATACAATAAGAGTGTCATACCTTTGATCTGGCGGTATACAATAAGAGTGTAATACCTTTGACGTGTCGGTATACAATAAGAGAATAATACCTTTGACCTGTCGTTATACAATAAGAGGGGTAATACCTTTGACCTGTCTGTATACAATAAGAGTGTAATACCTCTGACCTGTCGGTATACAATAAGAGTATAATACCTTTGGCCTGTCCGTATACAATAATAGTGTAATACCTTTGACCTGTCTGTATACAATAAGAGTGTAATACCTCTGACCTGTCGGTATACAATAAGAGTGTAATACCTTAGACCTGTCGGTATACAATAAGAATGTATACCTTTGACCTTTCGGTATACAATAAGAGTGTAATACCTTTGACCTGTCGGTATACAATAAGAGTGTAATACCTCTGACCTGTCAGAATACAATAAGAGAATAATACCTTAGACCTGTCGGTATACAATAAGAGTGTAATACCTTTGACCTGTCGGTATACAATAAGAGAATAATACCTTTGACCTGTGGGTATACAATAAGAGTGTAATACTTTTGACCTGTCGGTATACAATAAGAGTGTAATACCTTTGACCTGTCGGTATACAATAAGAGAATAATACCTTTGACGTGTCGGTATACAATATAAGTGTAATACCTTTGACCTGTCGGTATACAATAAGAGCATAATACCTTTGACCTGTCGGTATACAATAAGAGAATAATACCTTTGACATGTGGGTATACAATAATAGTGTAATACCTTTAACCTGTCGGTATACAATAATAGTGTAATACCTCTGACCTGTCGGTATACTATAAGAGTGTCATACCTTTGATCTGTCTGTATACAAGAAGAGTGTAATACCTTTGACCTGTGGGTATACAATAAGAGAATAATACCTTTGACCTGTCCGTATACAATAATAGTGTAATACCTTTATCCTGTCTGTATACAATAAGAGTGTAATACCTCTGACCTGTCGGTATACAATAAGAGTGTAATACCTTTGACTTGTCGGTATACAATAAGAATGTAATACCTTTGACCTGTCGGTATACAATAAAAGTGTAATACCTTTGACCTGTCGGTATACAAATAAGAGTGTAATACCTCTGACCTGTCAGAATACAATAAGAGAATAATACCTTAGACCTGTTGGTATACAATAAGAGTGTAATACCTTTGACCTGTCGGTATACAATAAGAGAATAATACCTTTGACCTGTGGGTATACAATAAGAGTGTAATACTTTTGACCTGTTGGTATACAATAAGAGTGTAATGCCTGCACAAACTTTGGTCTGACGATCAACACCAAGAAGACTGAAGTCCTCCATCAGCCTGCGCCTGGAAGGCCCTACGTTGAGCCCAGCATCACTGTCAACGGCCAGAGACTCAACACAGTGCAACGGTTCTCATACCTAGGCAGCACACTGTCGCAAAATGCCACCATCGATGACGAAGTGAGCGTCAGAATTGCCAGAGCCAGCTCCACTTTTGGCAGGTTGTACCCAAATGTCTGGAACAGAAGAGGCATTACCATCCAGACCAAGCTGAAAGTGTACAGGGCGGTGGTGCTCCCCACACTGCTATATGCGTGTGAAACATGGACTGTGTATCAGCGCCATGCCAGGAAGCTCAACCACTTTCATTCAACAAGCCTCAGGAAGATCCTCGGCATAAAGTGGCAGGATAAAATACCAGACACAGTGGTACTGACCAAGGCAGGTCTCCCCAGCATATTCACACTCCTGATGCAGTCCCAGCTTCGTTGGGCAGGGCACGTGGTCCGAATGCCAGACGAGAGACTGCCAAAGAGACTCTTCTATGGCGAGTTCCAGCATGGCCAGCGGTCCCACGGTGGGCAAAAGAAACGCTACAAAGACACATTGAAAGTCTCACTGAAAGCGTTTGGCATCAACCCAGATACGTGGGAACTTGCTGCAAAGGACCGTTCCACCTGGCGTTCTTCCATCCACGAAGGTGCCAAGTCATGTGAGGCAAACAGGATCACCTCCGCAGGAAAAAAGAGGCAAGCCCGAAAGGCCCGTGCTGTGAATCCTCCTGGAGATGTCCCACTCGTCCCTTGTCCCTTCTGTTCCCGAACCTTCCGTGCAAGGATCGGCCTCATCAGCCATCTGCGCACACACAAACAAAGCCAGTCCCAGCAACCCTCGGATGACTAGAGTGGTCTTCGTCGAATCGACGGACGAACAACAACAACAACAATACCTTTGACCTGTCGGTATACAATAAGAGAATAATACCTTTGACGTGTCGGTATACAATATAAGTGTAATACCTTTGACCTGTCGGTATACAATAAGAGCATATTACCTTTGACCTGTCGGTATACAATAAGAGAATAATACCTTTGGCATGTGGGTATACAATAATAGTGTAATACCTTTAACCTGTCAGTATACAATAATAGTGTAATACCTCTGACCTGTCGGTATATTATAAGAGTGTCATACCTTTGATCTGTCTGTATACAATAAGAGTGTAATACCTTTGACCTGTGGGTATACAATAAGAGAATAATACCTTTGACCTGTTGGTATACAATAATAGTGTAATACCTTTAACCTGTCGGTATACAATAAGAGTGTAATACCTTTGACCTGTCGGTATACAATAAGAGTGTAATACCTTTGACCTGTCGGTTTACAATAAGAGTGTAATACCTTTGACCTGTCGGTATACAATAAGAGTGTAATACCTTTGACCTGTCGGTATACAATAAGAGCATATTACCTTTGACCTGTCGGTATACAATAAGAGAATAATACCTTTGACATGTGGGTATACAATAATAGTGTAATACCTTTAACCTGTCAGTATACAATAATAGTGTAATACCTCTGACCTGTCGGTATACTATAAGAGTGTCATACCTTTGATCTGTCTGTATACAATAAGAGTGTAATACCTTTGACCTGTGGGTATACAATAAGAGAATAATACCTTTGACCTGTTGGTATACAATAATAGTGTAATACCTTTAACCTGTCGGTATACAATAAGAGTGTAATACCTTTGACCTGTCGGTATACAATAAGAGTGTAATACCTTTGACCTGTCGGTTTACAATAAGAGTGTAATACCTTTGACCTGTCGGTATACAATAAGAGTGTAATACCTTTGACCTGTCGGTATACAATAAGAGTGTAATACCTTTGACCTGTCGGTATGCAATAAGAGTGTAATACCTTTGACCTGTCGGTATAAAATAAGAGTGTAATACCTTTGACCTGTCGGTATACAATAAGAGAATAATACCTTTGACCTGTCGGTATACAATAAGATAATAATACATTTCACCTGTCTGTATACAGTAAGAGAATAATACCTTTGACCTGTCGGTATACAATAAGAGTCCAGCTATTTTAAAAGTTAACACATTCAACAAATAGTAATACTTGTATCACTTCAAACAGTGGTTCTCAGCCTGTGCCCCGTGATCTCAACGGGAAACTTTGGTGCATAGTTTGATGTAGTTTCATGGTATTCTATTTCTAGAGTTTTATATCCTTTCAAAATTGTTTAAATGTGAATAGCGGAGTTTGTTCCAAGTTTAATTAATTTCAATTCTCTATGTCAGAGAAAAGATTTCCATAAAATAATTCTAGTTTCTGAACTGAGCCGTACAGTCTTGTTCAATTTGTACTCTAACATTAAAATACACGTATATTTTTAAATCCTTTATATTAAATCGTGGTGTCTGCGGCCGACCTTGTCGCCAAAACTTTTGATCGATTTTTAACCCACTTGCTTGCAAGATAGCGAGCTGAAATTTTGCAGGCAGTTTCGTACCGATGATAAAAACAATGTATCAAAATTTCAGATCGATCGCATGTACCGTAATTAAATTATTGATTTTTTAGATTATTTTATTTATTCCTATGTATCATGCTATTTTTTGAGATAGAGCGTCGCGGTGCGTATTATATTGAACAACCTTTCTGTCGCGCAATAAGGTGCGTATTTTATTGACAGCTCTTTTTATAAACATATTCCTGATCGGTGCGCATTATATTAAACATGTTTTACGACACAACTGCAATTTTGTATTTCTGGATGGTCTGGCGCTGCGTATTATAATGAACATTCATTTAATTACTTCTCGTACATAAAGGATTTATAGTCAAAAACTTGGTTTTTTACGGGTTTTTCTTATTAGAGTTTTTCACAAGGAGCAATTAAGTTTTTATGAAATTCTCTGTATTCTGTTTCTAAGAATTTATCAGAGCTGAGTGATAAATGTTGTTCTTCAAACGTTTCATTCGATTTAGGAAATTTGTTACTAAACTTTTCATTGAAGAGATTTCTAGTTTATAGCCATCGCTCCCTCCCCCCCCCACCCCCATCACCGCAGCCTTGTGACCTATTCATAATCAATCTGACCCCCTCTGACCCCCCCCTCTCGAATGAGTTGAACTTCCATTTGAGACGGCCAAGACATCAGCCCCGTACCGACGAACCGCCTTCCACAGCGGCGCAGCTGATTTGAAACTTTTGAAGAACGAAACGGAAACGAAATAATTGATGGTGTCTAAGAACAAACTCTTCATCAGCCAATCGTAACAAATGTCGCGGTGCATGAAGTCTGCGCCGTAACAAATGTCGCGGTGCATGAAGTCTGCACCGTAACAAATGTCGCGGTGCATGAAGTCTGCGCCGTAACAAATGTCGCTATGGGGTCGAGTGCTTTGAAGATTCACTTAGCCGCGGCTGACCATTAAATATTGGAGATTCACTAAGCCGCGGCTGACCATTAAATATTGGAGATTCACTTAGCCGCGGCTGACCATTAAATATTGGAGATTCACTTAGCCGCGGCTGACCATTAAATATTGGAGATTCACTTAGCCGCAGCTGACCATTAAATATTGGAGATTCACTAAGCCGCGGCTGACCATTAAATATTGGAGATTCACTTAGCCGCGGCTGACCATTAAATATTGGAGATTCACTTAGCCGCGGCTGACCATTAAATATTGGAGATTCACTTAGCCGCAGCTGACCATTAAATATTGGAGATTCACTTAGCCGCGGCTGACCATTAAATATTGGAGATTCACTTAGCCGCGGCTGACCATTAAATATTGGAGATTCACTTAGCAGCGGCTGACCATTAAATATGCAGTTGACGTACGTGTTCCACAGATTTCAACTGAAGGAATGCAAACACGGGGGAAATGTGTGGGGAAATGTGTGGGGAAATGTGTGGGGAAATTTGTGACAGGGAACCACGTTAATATTTGGTGTTGTCTATTTATAGACATGGGAGTATGTTTTTATATATATGTGTGTGTGTCAATTTGATGCAATACACTGTGTCTAACCAAATGTTGTAGTTGTCTATTGCTATTAACTGTCTTAATTTATTTGTCAGTGACATCACAATTTATGGGCTGTCTGTTTAATACAGGTGTGTCCAAAGTCTGGCTCGCGTTAAAATGTTAACTGTTCCGCTAGCGCATGTTTAATTCATTGACTCATGGATTTCTTCTGTAACGACGACATTATCTATAATATAAACACCCTCAATTATCACTGAATGACTCACTCATTCCGTAACGCTAAGGGACATCACTCTGCATTTTTAAAAAATTGAAAATATAGACTTAACAATCATTATATGACGTCATTGTTTTAGCTCATATTTTAATTTTGGTGAAGGGAACGATGTAAAAAGAGGATTTGAAAATTGTTAATTAGAAAATATTTTGTGGATATTTCAGGAATATTTCGTATTCATCATGCAAGGATTAGTTACTTGGGCTTTTGACAACAACAAAAGATTGGGCGCCATAGGCGCCCTACAACCCCTATTTTATAATACTTTTTGTACATTTCAGGAAGTTTAATATTACGTATTTATTATATAAGGACACGTTAGTTGGGCTTTTGAAAAGGTGGGCGCCGTAGGTGCCCATAAAAAGGGGGCGTCGCAGGCGCCACGGCGCCCCAGCGCAACATATTATTTAAAAGAAAAGACGAAATTATGTGCTGTATTGTGTAAGGTAACGGAAAGATCGATGACGTTTTTATGTTTCATCATCATCATTTGTCCTTTGAGTTCCTTGTGGAACATAGGGAACATAGGGATCATAGGGCCTCTGTCAAAGCTCGCCACTCTACACGGTCCCTTGCCAGTCACTTCAATTCTTCCAAACCTATCCCAGTCCTTCCAGCCTCGTCTAACATGCTACGTCTCCGAAATTATGTGCTTTTTTGTGTAAGATGACTGAAAAATCGATGAAGTTTTAATGTTCACAAACATGGATATTGATTACAAAAAGGCCGATTAACTTATGTGCAGTTATGTGTAGACATTTTGATGACGTCTGACGCAAAAATCAATAACATACATTTAAATAAATTTTTAGCTTTGCCAAATCGAAAAGGAAATGAAATCGATATTACTTAAAATCTTAAGACATCTTTGAATCACCATCTCCGACACAACTTTTGCCGCTATTGTTGTAAGGTACGTTGTATAAAAATAAACACCATTATTCTATAACTTTGAGTTAGGGCGGGCGGAAATTCGCGATTAATTTATTGATTAATCGTTAAAAAAACTTTTAACGATTAAATTAGTTTTTAATGATTAATCGACTCATCACTTACAAATTATTGGAAGTAAAAAAGTTGTTTAAAAAATTATAAAAAATAGATGCAAATAAATAATAAGTTTCCTAACGGTTACACGAACATTTTGGTTTTAAACTATTGACTTACGGGAATGTTCAAAATGTTGATAAAGTTTGTCTACCATGGTTCTAACACTTCGCCTACTTATCAAACCAAATGAAAAGCTTATTAAGCTAATGGAAGTAATGGAGTCTGACTCAGAGACAGAAAATACGACAGCTCTTCTGATGAATTACTGCGTTACAAAATGGAGATGAAAGTTATTGAATCCATTAAACCTCTACAATGGTGGAAACTTAATGAACACCGATATCCGATAATGTCATTCCTTGCCAAGACCGTTTTGTGCATACCAGTTACCTCAGTTCCATGTGAATGATTGTTCAGCTCGGCTGATTATATTGTCAATTAGACCCGCTCATCACTTAAACCAAATAATGTTAACACACTTGTCTTTTTGCGTTAAAAATGACATATAAAGGAGACATTCCAGTGTTATTTAGATTTTCAACAAGAACTTTTAATAAGTGTTACTTATGACGTCATAAATTTTAATTTTGGGCTATAATCGAAATGAACGAGCCCTACTTTGCCTATATTAATACAATTCTAGTAATTGATAATGATGGAAAACCATATTTTTAGTGTCGAAAATCGCTATAGTAGTGCCCCATATTTGCTCCAAAAAATGTCACTCTTAAAAAATAAATTAACGAAACAAAAGTATTGGAGAAGAAAAAAACAACAAAAAAACGTATAGTTGAGTATGTCATTTTCGTTTATTATCTTAGTCCGTCCCGCACTCGCTTTTACTTCATGGAATACGGCCCTCATGGCAAAAAAGTTTGGACGCCCATGATTTAATACAATATTCACATTACGGGTTTAAAACTATTTAGAGACATAATTAAAATTTAAAATATATTGTTTACTGTTGTTTCTCAAAATGGAAGCCACAATATATTAGCATGGGATTAATACAGGTAATTACGATAACATCAGGGTGCCCTAACATCTAAGGTCCCTCAATAGTCATGGAAAAACTTCATGGTCCTACGTCATAATCAAACGTGATAGTCTAAGGTTATATTCCAAGGTCATGTCAAACATCATTGTACAAAGTAAAAATCCAACGTCATAATCCAAAGTCAAATAGTAAATGGAACTTTCAGCGACGTGATGTCAGACTTATAAACATTTGTGTTTTATAGAAACTTGTGTTTTATAGACATTTGTGTTTTACAGAAACTTGTGTTTTATAGACATTTGTGTTTTACAAAAACGTGTGTTTCATAGAAACTTTTCTTATTTGTGAGAATCCTTAAAGCTTGAAACTGAGAAAGCTTTTAGTTGATAATGAAAGACATTGTTGCATATAATGAGAAGCCTTGTAGCATATAATGAGAACACTTGTAGCATATAATGAGAAGCCTTGTAGCATATAATGAGAACACTTGTAGCATATAATGAGAACACTTGTAGCATATAATGAGAAACCTTGAAGCATATAATGAGAACACTTGTAGCATATAATGAGAAGCCTTGTAGCATATAATGAGAACACTTGTAGCATATAATGAGAACACTTGTAGCATATAATGAGAACACTTGCAGCATACAATGAGAACACTTGTAGCCTATAATGAGAACACTTGTAGCATATAATAAGAACCCTTGTAGCTCACAGATTAACCCAAGCGGGTTTCAGCTGAGATTTGTGTCTAACCAACTGGAGCGTGTGGCTCGGACAATGGACGTAAGACAAGATGATGTCTAACCAACTGGAGCGTGTGGCTTGGACAATGGACGTAAGACAAGATGATGTCTAACCAACTGGAGCGTGTGGCTCGGACAATGGACGTAAGACAAGATGATGTCTAACCAACTGGAGCGTGTGGCTCGGACAATGGACGTAAGACAAGATGATGTCTAACCAACTGGAGCGTGTGGCTCGGACAATGGACGTAAGACAAGATGATGTCTAACCAACTGGAGCGTGTGGCTCGGACAATGGACGTAAGACAAGATGATGTCTAACCAACTGGAGCGTGTGGCTCGGACAATGGACGTAAGACAAGATGATGTCTAACCAACTGGAGCGTGTGGCTCGGACAATGGACGTAAGACAAGATGATGTCTAACCAACTGGAGCGTGTGGCTCGGACAATGGACGTAAGACAAGATGATGTCTAACCAACTGGAGCGTGTGGCTCGGACAATGGACGTAAGACAAAATGATGTCTAACCAACTGGAGCGTGTGGCTCGGACAATGGACGTAAGACAAGATGATGTCTAACCAACTGGAGCGTGTGGCTCGGACAATGGACGTAAGACAAGATGATGTCTAACCAACTGGAGCGTGTGGCTCGGACAATGGACGTAAGACAAGATGATGTCTAACCAACTGGAGCATGTGGCTCGGACAATGGACGTAAGACAAGATGATGTCTTAGCTCTATCACAAACACACACACACACAGACATACACACACGCACACAAAAACACGCACGCACGCAAGCAGACACGACACAAAGTGTTACAGGTGTCTTGTGTTACAGGTGTCTTGTGTTACAGGTGCCTTGTTATGAGCTCACTCGTCATTCACGCCCTTGAATTAAATTAAAACTTAAATTTACCACTTTATTACGTCACGGATTTATTCAATTCCTATTTAATTGAGATTCCAACCTCGACCAATATTTGGGATGCTATTGTTTTCAGAGGCCGACTGGTGGCTGGGGTTGGTGTGGAGTTACATCAACTCGGTCTGGACTTCTGGGAGCACCCTCGCCTCCACCTCGCCCAGTGACGCCTACTGCGTGAAGATCGCGGCCAGGAACAAAACATTCCAACTTCCGTATCTCGCGAACGACTCGTGTTCAAATGTCAACAAGTTCATCTGCCAACGATGTGAGTCTAACCAATCATTCGCTTTGTTTATCTTTTAGTTGAAGCACACGTGCCTGTAAGCTTCTTACACGGAGTATCATGTAATAGATTAGAATATATCACAAGGAAAATGTTCTATCATACCGTTGATTTAGGAGATTTGATATTACATATTATACGTAGAAGATAACATACAGTCTGTCATCACACAGTAGCATGTAAGTAGTTACATACAGTTCAAAAGTAATTTACCGCAGTGAGTCAATTAAAGAACAGAATTATAAAGATCATTTACTTTGGTGAGTAGGGCTGTCAATATTGTTGAAATAATTTTTAAAAAACGTAAAAAAAAACAAGTTTTTGACTATAAATCCTTTATGTATGAGACGTAACTAAAAGAATGTTCATTAAGGTTGGGCCAGACTATCAAATGCTCGCGCGAGCATTTGATCAAACGCACTATTTTATTGGCGAATGCAGATGTAATAGAAGTAAACATTAATCACGTGACTTGACTTTACAGCTGATCTTAATTTTAATGGCTGCCACTTTCTTCGATTCTAGTCTAATTATTATATATCAGCTCTATTAAATCGTAATGAAAACAAGGATAATACGCTAATATTCACAATGAAAACAAATCCTCAGCATACCAAATGGTCTTTAAAATCTAATAATATCTACGCGACGTCTTCACTTTAAAGGACAAAATTTGAATCGAACAAATACTCTGATCATACTTCGTGACATAATAATAATAGTAATAGTGCTACTAGTACTTCTACCTTACTACTACTACTACTACTACTACTACTACTACTACTAGAAATAGTCTGCTGTTACTGATCACTGATAAGTTATCAAGTTCAAGAAACTTCAAAATCATAATGGTAAGTTCAGTTATTATTAATGTTTTTATATTATAGCTTAGTTTTTAAGGAAAGCACATAAATATTATATTATGATATAATATTATATTATTAATTTAAAAAATCAATATATTCATTATTAATATCTAAATTTAATATTATCAATATGGACCATAGACCTGGAATGTATGAATCACTTTGAATTAATTAATAATAACTTAATAACAATAACTATAACAAAACATAATTGTCATATTATTAATATTATTATCGAATGAATTTGCTTATTTATATTATAATACTATAACTTATATTAAAATATTAATATTAAAAATAGGGCTGCGGAAAAAACAATAAATTAATCGATTAATCATTAAAAATAAATTTTAATTAAAATTTAAGAAAATATTTTGAATATTTTTTTTCCTATTTATTATTAATTTATATTTTTTGTAACTAGCAAACTTTTCCCTTGTGTTATTTTTATTTATTTAGACGCGCATACGTAAACAAAAAGTTTTTTCTACCTTATTTCTTGCATAGCAATGAAAGAGTAAAACATAATTTAAATTACCAAAACAATGTGTAAATTTCCAAATTTTAGCAACATATCCTTTTTTTAATATATTGAGTTTTAAATATTTTTTTTAAAGATAGTTAAAAATATGCAAATTTGTTTTTCAGAAAGAAAAGACTACATCCAATAGCACCGACTTTCATTTAGATGATGACAGCATGTTTGAATCCTATTCGATACCAAGTCACTCTACTAAGTTATTGGAGCAAGAGATATAAAAAAATTAATTTAATTATGAAGAATGAAACAAATTCCTCATTACTATTCTTACTACTTACATAAATGTATTTAAATTCATTTTTATCCTCTTTCTGTTATTACAAGGCTAAGAGACTTTAATATGTTTTAGATTCAATACTACCACAAGACTTGTAAAATAAGCAAATTATTTTGAAAATCATGAAATATCACCAGATCATTTCAGTAGTTATCATGATTAGAAACTAGTTACCAACCATCTGAAATTTATATCAATAAATGTTTAATAGTATTGTAAATATTTTTTTTTAAACAACCAAAATTAGGTTACTGTTTTAATTGTAGTTGTATCAAATTACTCTATGTTGAGGCAATTTTGTTCCTTGCCTAAACACAAAAATTTAAAAGCCATCACTGCTAGAACGATATTGAGAAGTTGAAAGATTAGGATTGAAAGGCTTAAGTACTAAAATAGATTTGGGCTCTATTTAACATTTTTTTCTCCAATTTGTAGAGAATTGATTAGAGTAATAGTAATAAGACCAAAGAAAAGATGAATATCTAATAAATAAGAATTTTAATAAATCTAAACAATTTGAAAGGAAAACAAGTAATCAATAATCAAAAGTAATGCATTTAAATTAAACTAAAATAAATGTTTTTTTAAATAGGAGTTATTATTAAATAATCTGTTTTTGTGAATGTTTTTTGAAAAATTAATAAGTTTCTAAATCTATATTTGATTTATACAAGTTATAACTAATAATTAAATCTAAACATTACTTGTTCCTTTCAATGCTACATACATTTTAATATATTGTATATATATAAATATAAATATAATGTATATAAAATAATATATATATACACAATGATAATTACATGATTTGAGCACCTATACACAAATGCAGTTTCAAAATGTATTCAAAAATAAAGTTATGGTTTTTAATGTGTCTTTCATTCAAATTTTGGCAATAAATTATAGTGAATAATCTTGTTTCTACATAAAAATAAAAGAGTAAAAGTGTTTGGGACTTGAAAAAAAAATTAAGAAAGTGAAAGCTAATGAGTGCAATATTTCATAAAAGTATATATATGTTTTCATTTTCAGATTTGGCTTTTAGCAATAAATTTTAATAATCTTCCATTTTCTAAAGTTTAAAAAGAAAAATATTATTAACTTAATATCCTGCATTTTTTTCAAGTAAAAATAATATGGTTTTTATTTATAAATAACCTGAATACATCTTCTAATTACATCTTAATGTCTGCTATGTTTTTATTACATATAATTTATTTATAAGTAAATAAACTAGTTTAGGCCATGCTGCAATAAACTGTATTACGCGGCTACTTTTTATTTAATTATACATTTCTTATTTTATGTTTGATGAAATGTTTGTATTCAGTCCTGTTAATGATACACATCACTCACCTCAAATAAAATTGTAAGTGCATATGGATCATATTGGTCAGAGAATTATGCAATATATGTGTATAGTACTAATACAATAACAAATGAATTGAAGTTTTATGGAATAAGTAATTTATCTTATCTTATCTTATCTATACAGACGCTCCTTCTATGCAGAAGATAGTTGCGTCCACAGACCATGACAGATGATCTGTTGGCAAGTGATGCAGCATTCACAGGCCACGGCTTTGTGGGTTCCACGCATTACCCAGCCGCCTAACTACGTGTAGTGTTAGGTACCCATTCAGAGCTGGGTGACTCAGGGACGCCCTAGGCCCCGGGAACAAACCCTTGCCTTCACACGGATTCGAACCCATGACCATCGGTACGACAGTCCAGTGCGCTGCCACTTGACCACAGTTACATTTTCTTAGTTATATTTGAAGAGAATATGATTAAATTGTTTGTATAATATTTCAAGTGATAGTGATAAGTCTAATACTAATAGTAATAGTAGGTTAGCTTTTAAATTTTTTAATTTGTATTAATTTTTTTAAAACTTATTAAATATGGGTCTTTAAAAAAGATGATTCAAAGTAGCTGTAGGTTTTGTATTTTATTTGGATTGTTGTTTTTCTTGTACATGCACCAATTAAAAATACATTCAACAAAGTTGAAAGTATTGGCCAGACATAATGTAATCAGAAGTATAATTAGTGCAAGGGGGGTGTGGACCGCACCGGGTGTCAGTGTCATCTGCGCCCGGGGACATTACACAAATTCTGCGCCCCTTCTCGGACTGACAGATTTTTCCTTAAAATAAATTGTTTGCAATCGCATTGAGAATTATTAGTCTGTATTGTAATTCATTAAAATACCAGATACTTCGAAAATGAACCATATAAACCGTAAAATTTCAAAAAATTTCTAGGGGGCTCATTGAGCCCCCAGAATTTGTCGGTCCGGGAAGGGGCGCTAAATTTGTGTCATGTCCCCGGGCGCAGATGACCCTAGCTACGCCACTGGTCATTGCATCAGCATTGTTATGTTATTGTGACCGACTGTCGGCTAGAGGTATGTTAACATATTCCAGTTTCTCTACGATAACCCTTTCAAGGCTTGCTGCGTCTTTGTAATGTATATGAACAAAACCTAAAAATGATTCTTTAATGGTTACTTTTTTAGTTTGAAAATCCACATGGCGCCCCTTAATGCTCAATGGGGGTGCCAAAATCATGCTTGCCAATTGGTTTGTAAAGAAGATATTTGTGGAGCTCCAAAATTCAATCTTTCAAACGTATTTGAAGTACATTAGTTTTCATCAAAATTAATTTAAATAATTAATTTTAATACTCATTTTGGTGCCCCCTAACGTGGTGCCCGGGGACATATGTCCCCCCTGCACCCCCTAGCTACGCCACTGCCGGGTGACACCATCACAAGGAATGACACCAAACTGTAAAATTCCGTATGTTCTGTTGTTTGGCGGAGGAGTTGTTTTGTTCCGCGCGGCAAAGCTCTGTGACGTCATCTTGGAAGGGTGTCTAAGTTTTTTGTGGCCGGAAGGGGGGGGGTAATAAAATGGGGGAAAATTGCCAATAAGTAATTATGTATAAAATAAATTAATGTAAATAAATATAGGCATAGGCCCAATTAACTAATTAAAATAAGGGGCCGTCCATAAAGTATGCCACGCTATTTTTAACTCCCCCCTCCACCCTGTCACAAATCTCTGAACACCTAAAGTACGTCACTCTTTCGAACAAAACTAATTTTTTATTAACACAAACTGTCACACAATTTATTCCCCTGTCACACTTTTTTACACCCGCTCCCCCCTCTTGTGCGTGACTTACTTTATGGACGGCTCCTTAGCTTAGGCGTACGGCCTTAGCCTTAGGCTGAACAAAATTTGATTAACAAAGTATTGAAATATAATTTAGAGTTATAGTTATAGATCTAGACTCTTGGCAAGCTTTTTATTTTTTCTTGTGTTTATGACCAAGGAGGGGCAAAATGTTTTTTTAAACGTACCTTCATCTATCTTATAACATCATTATTAATTATTAGTTCTATTTCATAGATTCGAAATAACGAAAAAATTTTGGCGTAATTTCTACGAACGATGGCAGACTCCTTAGCCACAGTAGTAGATAGTATGAATATTTAAACATATTAACTCATTTTTAAACATGAGTCATAGTTATACTCATTCTACACATTCATTTGAATATTTTAAAGTTTTTATTAAGTCTTTATTATTATTTTGTTATTTATTTTCATTCTTTTAATTTAAAAAATCTCTGTTTTTAAAAGCCTAATTTAAATAAAATGCATATCTACTTCGTAATAAATCGTATATTGTTGTTGTTTTGACATTTTTTAAATAATAATGATTTGATAAAAATTTGGTTGATCACGAGCAATTTTATTAATTAATAGCACATCGTAGTCAACATAAACAACTCTCCGATGGTGAACTTTGAACTTGAATTTGTAATAATTTACCATGTGATATGGAGGTTGCGTAATAATACAAAAATATTTATAGTGCGTGTGTTTGATGTTTGATCAAATGCTTGATCAAATGCTCGATGGCATTTGATAGTGTGGCCCAACCTTAATTATAATACGCAGCGCAAGACCATCCAAAAATACAAAATTGTAGTTATGTCTCGTAAAATTTGTTTAATATAATGCGCACCGATCAGGAATCATATATATATTTACGCTCAATTATGTAGCCTAACGCTAAGGGACATCACTCTGCTTTTTTTAAAATTTTGTGGTGTAAGCAGTGCTGATTGACTCAAATAGTTATTTTTTGGTGCAGTAATTTGGTGCGCTGCTTTCTAAAATTAGTTAAAAAATCGTGTGGTGATTAGCACTGTAAAAATTATAATATAAATACTTTGTTTAATTTTCAGGAATATTTCGTATTTATCATACAAGGATAAGTTACTTGGGCTTTTGACCAAAACCAAAAAGAAAAGTAGGTGCCGTAGGCGCCCTACAACCTCAATTTTAAATTACTCTGTGTACATTTAAGTTTAATATTACGTATCTATCATACAAGGACAAGTTTGTTGGGCTTTTGAAAAAAATGGGCGCCGTAAGCGCCCTAAATAAAAGTGGGCGCCGCAGCACAACCTATATTATATACATACTTTGTGTACATTTCAGCAATATTTCGTATTTATCATACAAGGATAAGTTACTTGGGCTTTTGACATAAAAAATAAAATAAAAAATAAACTATTATTAAATACTTTGTGTACATTTAAGAAAGTTTAATATTACGCATTTATCATACAAGGACAGGTTAGTTGGGCTTTTGAAAAAGGTGGGCGCCGAAGGCGCCCTTGAAATGGGGGGGCGCCGCAGGCGTCACGGCGCCGCAGCACAAACTAGTCATATATATATATTCACGCTCAATTATGTGGCCTAACGCTAAGGGATATCACTCTGCTTTTTTTAAAATTGGATAATCATTTTGGTTTCCAGATTAACATTAAACACCCTAAACACTATTATTAATAATTGAACAGTTTCATGCGGAAGTTCGAAAAGAGTTATATTTTTGTGCAGTAATTTGGTGGGCTGCTTTCTAAAATTTCTCGCCGTAAAAAGATATTATATGACGTCATTGTTTTAAATCATATTTTAATTTTGGAAAAGGGAACGATGTAAAAAGAGGATTTGACGATTGTTAAATATAAAATAATTTGTGTACATTTCAGGAATATTTCGTATTTATCATACAAAGGTTAGTTACTTGGGCTATTGAAAAATGTTTGGCGCCATAGGTGCCCTAAAAAAAGTTGGCGACCCAGGCGCCACGGCGCCGCAGCACAACCTAGTATGTTTATAAAAATTGTTGTCAATAAAATACGCACCTTATTGCGCGACAGGAAAGGTCGTTCAATATATTACGCACCGCGACACTCTATCTCAAAAATTTAACATGATACATAGAGATAAATAAAATAATCTAAAAATTCAATAATTTAATTACGGTACATGAGATCGATCTGAAATTATGATACGTCGTTTTTATCATCGGCACAAAACTGGCTGCAAAATTTCAGATCGCTAGCTTACGAGGAAGTGGATTAAAAGTCGATCCTAAATTTTAGCGACAATCAAGCAAGCAAGCAAGGGTTCAAACAGACACCACGAGGTTATATAAAGGATTTAAAAAGCTCCCCGGCTAACGATCCAAATTTTCAAGGCGTACCCGGGTACCGGTTCAAAACGCCGCATAATTTTAGCCGTCATGGCGGCTATACAATGCACCATATCCACCATCCATGCACCTCATTTCACACAGTAGCCAACAGCATACTTCCAATAACAGATTATTGTGAACAACAAATTTTATTCCAGCTGTAAATGCATTCGTCATACTCATTAACTAAAACCACAGTAAACCGAACATTCAAACAAAATGTCAACAATAATGACGTAATGTTCATTCGGGTCATACGGGCCCAGCAGCTTGAATGTTATTGTCAGCTTGGCGACGGTAGTAACTTTTTATTAACTACTGACAACTTTGTATGTCTTATTAAAACCAGTGTTTCTGTTAGGCCTACACAAGAAACAAAGACGAGAAAAAAAGAGAAAAAATAAGTAAAGGGCGCGGGTTTGTTCAATTGTTTCGGTGACGTGCGTCGACATCTGTGGGCGGGTGGTAACAAGTTAACATCACCAATCACTCCCTTCAACTTTTAAATTTTAAATCAGGCGAAATAATTTTAAAACCTTTGTTTTGTCCATTTAAAAAAACAACAAACCTTTAATTTATTTTACTTTTTACAGTAAACAATGTTGAACGACTGCATAATAATTTTTTTAAACCCAATAAAAAATGAGCAGCTTTTTGTGGATGGTCGGGATAATAGTGGAGGAAGGAGTGATGGTAGTGGAGGAAGGAGTGATAGTAGTGGAAGAAGGAGTTATAGTAGTGTAGGAAGGAGTGATAGTAGTGGAGAAAGGAGTGATAGTAGTGGAGGAAGTAGTGATAGTAGTGGAGGAAGGAGTGATAGTAGTGGAGAAGGAGTGGTAGTAGTGGAGGAAGGAGTGATAGTAGTGGAGGAAGGAGTGATAGTAGTGGAGAAAGGAGTGATAGTAGTGGAGGAAGGAGTGGTAGTAGTGGAGGAAGGAGTGATAGTAGTGGAGGAAGGAGTGATAGTAGTGGAGGAAGGAGTGATAGTAGTGGAGGAAGGAGTGATAGTAATGGAGGAAGGAGTGATAGTAGTGGAGGAAGGAGTGATAGTAGTGGAGGAAGGAGTGATATTAGTTGAGGAAGGAGTGATAGTAGTGGAGGAAGGAGTGATAGTAGTGGAGGAAGGAGTGATATTAGTGGAGGAAGGAGTGATAGTAGTGGAGGAAGGAGTGATAGTAGTGGAGGAAGGAGTGATATTAGTGGAGGAAGGAGTGATATTAGTGGAGGAAGGAGTGATAGTAGTGGAGGAAGGAGTGATAGTAGTGGAGGAAGGAGTGATATTAGTGGAGGAAGGAGTGATATTAGTGGAGGAAGGAGTGATAGTAGTGGAGGAAGGAGTGATAGTAGTGGAGGAAGGAGTGATATTAGTGGAGGAAGGAGTGATATTAGTGGAGGAAGGAGTGATAGTAGTGGAGGAAGGAGTGATCAAAAAAAACAAATCACCAAAGACAATTTAGCGTCCTGTCATTGATTCATTCATAGAACCAAAAATCTTTTGTGTTTTACGGTGTGTGTTTATGTTCAGTGGATAAATGTCTATCACAATACATTTTAGTTTGTCCGGACCGCATTTAATTTCCCTCAGACACATATTTCTTCTCCGACGTTTTCGTGGTAAACGTATTTCACAGGGAATATTTCAAACGAAAAAGCTTTAATTCCATACATTTTTGTGAGTCGCAATGCAGCGACATTTTCACGGGTACCCGGGCGAAATTTTAATGCACGGTAACGGGTACCCGGGTTCCCGGGTAGATGTTGAAAGGCCTACTAGTGAGTCAATTAAAGAATCATTTAAATAAACACGCTCAATTATCACTGACTGACTCATGCCGTCACACTAAGGGACATCACTCTACTTTTTTTTTAAAATTGAAAATATAGACATAAAAAGCAAAATCATTTTGGTTTCCAGATTAACATTAACAATGACGTCATTGTTTTATGAGGATTGTTCATTATAAAATACTTTGTGTACATCAGGAATATTTCGTATTTATCATACAAGGATCAGTTACTTGGGCTTTTGACCACACAAAAAAGTGGGCGCCACAGGCCCCCTACAACCCTTATTATAAAATATTTAGTGTACATTGTAAATTTCAGGAAGTTTAATATTTCATATTTATCAAACAGGGACAAGTTAGTTGAACTTTTGATAAACGTGGGCACCGTAGGCGCCGCAGCACAACCTAGTATAACTCTAAAGAACATTCTCCTACACACAGAGACTTCACTCAGACCGAGGGAAGGCAATACTGAGAGCAGCAAGTCGTTCTCAGCCACAGTTGTCTGCCTTTGTTTTTTTTTAAAGTCTTATTCCATTTCTCTCCTCTTTCCTTTGACTGACCGGCCTGGTTGTGTACGACAGACGTCAGTGACCCGTGCAGGTATGTCTTACCTGGTGGCGAGTACTACAACGGCAGCTGCTACAGGTTCAACACAACAAAACAACTTTGGAACGACGCTGTGGTGAGTCCTGCTGTTGTAACATGGTGGATGGTGTAGTAGACGTTTATATTGCTGTTGTAGTAGAAGACAAAATAGAAGTTCTCGTGACACATTAAACTTTTAATAGTGACACATTACATTTCTTTTTACAGCGACAGATTGAACTTTTTTTTTGGACAGATTAAACTTGTTATTGTCACGGATTAAAGTTGTGCTTGGGACAGATTAAACGTGTTCTTGTGACAGATTAAACTTGTTCTTGTGACAGATTAAATTTGTTTTTATGGCAGATTACATTTGTTTTTGTGACAGATTAAACTTGGCATATTACATTTGTTTTTGTGACAAATTAAACTTGTTTTGTTCTTGAATGCTAAGTTAGTTCTTGTTGTAATGAACTCTAACTTCGCCTCATCCACACAGACCAGATGTGCCAAAGATGGCGCGTTGTTTGCTGAGCTACCGCAACCGGATGTTTACAGTTTTGCTAAAACTCTTGCTTTGAAAAGTTTAGGTACGTAATCCGTGACTAGATGCTCCATCCAATACATTTTACTTTGAACTTCTTTCAGCTATTCCTTCAGTCTCATCTGAGACACCTCTGTAATAGAATTCTCGACCACGCCTCATTCTCTCGTAGGCGTCTCCCGATGTTCTTGAGGCGACGGACGGGCGTGGTTGCCGACATTGACGTTCTGCTACGTGGCATCACGTGACTATCAGTTGAGGTCACGTGGCCATCTTAGTTCGCCATCATTCTGGCCACTAACAATCGAGTCTAGGGGGAAGGGGGTTTCTTTAGTCTGTTGTCACTGCTAACTGCCCCGCCAGTTGTGTCCCGTATTGTTTTCAGATGATATTCTTCGGAGGCTGATGTGATGAAAATTTGTGTGTGGACTGGGGGAAGGGAGAAGTTTGAGGTACCGAACAGTTTGATTGAAGTTAAAGATGTGTTTTGTTGTTTATATCTCTGGGTGCAGGATTTGTCCTGTCCTTCTTATCTAAGAATCTCTTCACCACGATATTCTCGTGTCTCGTCTGCTGTTGCATGTGACTTCCATTCATATTTACTTGAACTGTGTCACGTGTCCACTTTGTTATTATGTCATCGGATTCCAGTTTCTTGCTGACCTCAGGTTTTCAATTTAAATCTCCTGCTGACCAACTGGTGGAGATGGCGAAGAGAGGGGTGACCTTGACCACCACAACCTCCATGTCGTTTTATGTGTCCACCTGCTGGGGAGTTAAAGTGTATCTGTGTGGACCCTTCTCAAGTGGCGCCCCCGGTGGAGGGACAGATGGCTCGCCATGCCCTGCGTCAGGCGAGATCTATGTAGAAATAGACTTCATCACGTGAGTAAATGGATATTGTTTGAGATTCAATGATTTCAACATTTCAAACAAATGGGTATTTTATTTTGACATTTTAAATTATCACCAAAAATGTTCAAACATGAGTTTGGTGTTTAGCTGTATCAGTACAAATATACTAATTTATATATTTTTATGAATTGAAACACAATTTATGTAAAAATTAAAACTTGTTGTAGTTTGTATGCAGCCCTAAGTGTTGCTTTATTTTGTATTACTTATATTTAACACACAAAATGCTGACATAATTACTTGGCTTAAACACATGTTTGAAATAATGAAGTTATGCAATCATCAAATCGATCCATTGAGTAAAGTTTAATGTATGAATCAATTTACATGGGATGCTAATAAATATCATTTTAGCCACAATTTTTTAAACATATAAAAAAAACAATTTTAAAAATAAATTTTAAATAAAACTAGAAATTCTAAACATTTCACAATACTTATAAATTCAAAGCTAAAAAATATGCTAAATGTAGACCTAATCTTAAATATGTTACGACACAAGGAGTTAAAATTGCGCAGCGAATAAAAGCCAAGACAAAAAGCTACTTTCAAATGTGATAGCAGAGGTCCTCAAGTTATTAAGAGACAATTGCTCTCATAGGATTACATATTAGTCAAGGCTTTTTAAAACCAACTATGCATGGTTTATTTAAAACTGTATAACTTAAATGATTGCATCAATCCTTTATTGTGATTGCTTGACATAAATGTTTGCATAAATTTGAAATTAGGATTGCTTAACTTGACTGATTTCTCTAATCCTTTGATGATGATTGCTTAACTTGAATGATTTTTTAAATCCTTGTTTTAGGACTAATCGGACATACTTCATCATAAAGAAATGTGCGCCCAACGGCACGTGTGAGACCCTTAGCTCGATGACCAGAATAAACACAGCGAATTGCTACTTGGTTAGACAATCTATACTAGTATCTCTTTTACTACTATAATCTCATACTCCTATAATCTCATACTCCTATAATCTCATACTCCTATAATCTCATACTCCTATAATCTCATACTCCTATAATCTCATACTCCTATAATCTCATACTCCTATAATCTCATACTCCTATAATCGCATACTCCTATAATCTCATACTCCTATAATCTCATACTCCTATAATCTTATACTCCTATAATCTCATACTCCTATAATCTCATACTCCAGAGTGAATCACAAGGTTAAACTTTGGGCGACGGACAGTAGAAACACCAATTTTTATTTTAACATCATTTACTTTGAACTGAGGCCACAGTTACAGCAGATAAAGGATATAGACCATGATTTTATGTTGAGCCTTTTATTTCAGCTGTGATGCTGTCTTTGTGTCTGTTTTTCTATTCGAAAACCCCAAACAGTGCAAAAAATATTAGATTTAATTTAAGTAGGAATAAGTTGTATATTATGTGCACATAACTAATCATTATGATTATGTGATTGGATATATCAAAGATTTATCCACACAGTTAAGGTACTACACTATTAGTAATACTAGTTAAGTTAGCAAAACTAGTCATATTCTACCACACAGTTGAGGTATTACACAATTAGTAATACTAGTTAAGTTAGCAAAACTAGTCATATTCTACCACACAGTTGAGGTATTACACAATTAGTAATACTAGTTAAGTTAGCAAAACTAGTCATATTCTAACACACAGTTAAGGTATTACAGTAATAGTAATACTAGTTAAGTTATCAAAACTAGTCATATTCTACCACACAGTTGAGGTATTACACTATTAGTAATACTAGTTAAGTTATCAAAACTAGTCATATTCTACCACACAGTTAAGGTATTACAGTAATAGTAATACTAGTTAAGTTATCAAAACTAGTCATATTCTACCACACAGTTAAGGTATTACAGTAATAGTAATACTAGTTAAGTTATCAAAACTAGTCATATTCTACCACACAGTTAAGGTATTACAGTAATAGTAATACTAGTTAAGTTATCAAAACTAGTCATATTCTACCACACAGTTAAGGTATTACACTATTAGTAATACTAGTTAAGTTAGTAAAACTAGACATACTCTACCACACAGTTAAGGGGCCGTCCATAAATGACGTCACGCGATTTGTTTGCCGATTTTTTACCCCCTCCCTCCCCCTCGTCACGCGTCGTCACAAAAACTTAGACCCCCCCCCTCTAAAAATACGTCACAAATCTTTGACCTCACACACAAAACAAAACAAAAAAACTTATTTTCTATTTGAAAATAAGTATGTTTCAAATCACTTTTATTGTCATTTAAGTATTTATTATTTATTTAGTGAAGATCTACATTGTAATATCGTAACCCGCGTGAAGCATTTTTTAAAAACGTTTAACTGGCCTTCAGAAAACGAGCTGTGTTAACATCCTTAGATTATATTTTATTTTAATGCATACAAATTAAACATTGACTATTAATCATCACGGTTAACGTCTTTGTTTAGAAAAAAAAGTATTTAAAAATAACATTTTTAAAATGTATTTTTTTAAAAATCCCTCAATTGACTGACGGGCATCCCGTAAGAAAGAGGTCGGCGAACAGTGGTAAATAACCTCATCTGGGGTCAAAAGGGAATTCTTGGAGGTAATGCAGACTCATTTGGGACATATAACATCCACTACAATCCACTAGATATATTAAAATACGTCATGTACACGTGTACGCTGGGAACATATGTCCATTATTGAAACGGTTCCTTACAGAAAATGCATTTTTTAAAATTTTGCAACTATGTAGATTTCTTACCTACGTATTATACGAAGACACCTAAATCAACATTACTTTCATTTATATTGACACGAGTGACAATAATCTTAATCCACATGACTTGTCTGTATCACGTATCATTTCTGTGATATTGAAAATTAATGCCTTAAAAACTGAGCTAAGAAGAAAAGTTGTTTTGTGCTCCTCTCGAATTGCGATGTCAAGAATTTGATGCATTCAATAAAGTTAATGAATACTTGGATCATTTTAAATGGGCCCATTTACCATTATATCTAGAACAATGCTTCTCAAACTTTTTAGTATGGCGGACCGGTAGGAATATTTTCCATTGCACCAGGGACCGGTGCATTATTTTCCCTGCACTGACAATTTTTTCTGTCCTTTTTTTTTGAGAACATCTGCGGACCGGCAGCGGATGGCCAACGAACCGGCACCGGTCCGTGGACCACTACACTGATCTAGAAGACTAGCATGGCCAGGAGCGTTTGACCAAAAACCCATCGAACCATTATATCAAACTTAAAACGTTTTTAATTCTATCAAATAGATTCCCTCCCCCCCCCACTTCCCCTTTTAAAGAAAAAGGATATTCCGTGTCGTTTTGACTTAAAATATCTACACATAATCCTATTCAGATCATTTTTAGACACTTGTCATGCTTGTAAAACTCACCAGTAGCATTTTCGGCTAACGACGCTCCCCCAAATCCCCGAGTCATGTGAGCAGGACCTAGAGTCTGGGGGTTGGTGTAACGCACACATAAACTTGTATATTTTGGGGTAACGGGCAAAAAAGTTTGAGAGAACCAAACGGAGCTGCGGTTACATCACAAATGCTTTGATGTCAACATCAAACGACGCAGTGTAACAATTTCAAATGTTATCTTGTGCATTCTCAAACTTAAGGATTATAATTAGATTTAATTTCCGTGTCTTGATAGCTTACGCCAACCAGCGTCTGATGGCCTACCGACCGGCACATTGAGAAGCACTGATTTTTTTTAAAAAGTCATTAAATAAATTGTAAGGGACCAAATATTTCAGTGGAAGTTTTATTTCAAGTTACCATTTTGATGTGACGTCATATTTCTTCAACCCCCCTTCCCCCCCCCCTTGTCACACATCGTCACAAAAGTGTGACCCCCTCCCCCCCCTAGGTGCGTGACGTCATTAATGGACGGCCCCTAAGGTATTACACTATTAGTAATACCAGTTAAGTTATCAAAACTAGTCATATTCTACGACTTGAAGACAAACATTTAAATGCACCCATGCAAACACACAATTTCTTTATTTTAGACATCATCTTTTTAATAGGGCTGCGGAAATTATCGATTAATTTCTCGATTAATCGTTAAAAATTTTATCGATTAAATACCGATTAAAATAATTTAATCGATAAAAATTCGATTACAATTTAAGAAAATATTTATAATATTTTTTAAAATTTTTATTAAAATCAATAAGTAATTATTAATAATTAATAATAATTTATATATATTTTTTACGTGCAAACATCTCCCGCGTAATATTAGCGCAGAGAAACAGGGGAAATAACTCAATAAAATTTTTTTAAAAGGCAATTACCTGCTTTTGTTATTTCCCTTGAAACGTTCAGTTTAATGACGTCATAAATTTCTATTTTTGGCTTTAATCGAAATTATCGATTAATTAGTCGATAATTTTTCAAAAAGTTAACGATTAATTTTAAATTAATCGATAACAGCCCTACTTTTTAAAAACAATTTTATACACAATATTTCTAAATCAATTTTGGTACTCAATCTTTTAAACACTAGCATTTAAACACAACCGTTTAAGAATCACCATTTCAACCACAGATCAGGAGGGTGAACATGAATTGGGCGGGGAACTTGTCTGTTTCCGTTGGGATCACTTCAGGCAGTTCTGTGTCATGGACGTCACCCAGCCCCTTGAACGTCCGCATTCAGAGACTGACCTTGTGGGCCGACAGAGGGCCTGCCATGTGGTACTTTCCAAGTAAGAACACGATTGACTTCAGACAAGTTTGACTTCAGACAAGTTTGACTTCAGACAACTTTGACATCAGACAAGTTCGACTTCAGACATTTTTTTTTACTTCAGGCTTGGTGGAATTCAGACAAGAATTTCTTCAGTCTAGATTGACTTCTGACAAGTTTCACTTTAAACCAGGTATTTGACCTCAGTCTATGTTGACTTTGACAAGTTTGACTTCTGACAAAATTGACTTCAGACTAATTTGACTTTAGACAAGATTGACTTTAGACATTATTGACTTCCTATTTTATTACGATAACATTTATAATATCAAATACACCACTTGAGTTGAATGGTTAATATTTCATGTGGAATAGTGAATACACATTGTTACCACATTTACATTTTTTACCATGTTTACATATGTTACCATGTTGTTTTTTTCTTTTACCATGTTAACCTACGTTACAATGTTAACCTATGTTTACCTATCTTACAATGTTAACTAATGTTCACTTTATTACTATGTTTAACTATGTTATCATGTTCACCTATGTTACCATGTTTACCTATGTGTGTATGCAGAGACCAGCTCTTATACCTTCATCTTTACCTATGTTACCATGTTTACCTATGTTACCATGTTTACCTATGTGTGTATGCAGAGATCAGCTCTTATACCTTCATCTTTACCTATGTTACCATGTTTACCTATGTTACCATGTTTACCTATGTGTGTATGCAGAGATCAGCTCTTATACCTTCATCTTTACCTATGTTACAATGTTTACCTATGTGTGTATGCAGACATCAGCTCGTATACCTTCATCTTTACCTATGTTACAATGTTTACCTATGTGTGTATGCAGACATCAGCTCGTATACCTTCATCTTTACCTATGTTACAATGTTTACCTATGTGTGTATGCAGAGATCAGCTCTTATACCTTCATCTTCCTGGGGGCGATCAATGAGACCGATAGCTTCAGGTGGATGTACTCCAAGCTAAACATGACCCACCTTGACTGGCTCTCAGGTGAACCCAACCAACCAGGAGTCGAGAACCACCTGAGTTGGACAGCTAACAACTTGTACTTCCGGTCATTACAACTCAACGATATTGACGGCAACCTGAGGAATTCATGGAGTTTGTGTCAAAAAAGTAAGTGGACAAATTTGTTTCTGATACCTATAAGTTGATATCATCATAGACGTCACAGGCCAGTGATGGCGAACCTATGGCACGCGTGCCACAGTTAGCACGCAGAGCCACATCAGCCGGCACGCGAGTAAAATATTACTTCCTTTATCAAATCCGCTAGGTAAGTCAGCCCCAAAGTTTGGGGTTTCATTGGAGAGTTGGCACTTTGCTATAAAATAAGTGGGTTTTTGTTGAATGTTGGGCATGTGGCCCCAAAAGGTTCGCCACCAATTTTATAGGCTGTAGCAGACAGCTGAACAACGTCATTAAATAAGTTATTGGGCGTTAGAATGACTTGGAGCAGAAGAGTAACTGGGTTTTCCGCGCCCTTGGCTAATTCATTTTTGGTTGCCTTGAGAAATAGGGAAAATACTAAATTATACAGAAGAAATTGATTATTGAAGGATTAGCCCTCGGCGTCCTTGGCAACTGACCCGATACCAAGTCGTTGTTACGCCTCTGATTTAGAGATACAAATTGATAAGTGATCATCGAAAGAAGAAGATAATTTAATGTTCTGTTTGTCGTTACCAAAAATCTTCACCAATATCAACAGAGGCCAGCTGTATATAGTGTAGTCATGTTTACAAGTCTTCCATCTTTAACACGTGTCAACAATATTTACAATTTACCGTAATGTTAGTCGACCGGCCTGATGTGAAGGCCATTAATTATTCTGTCTTCAGACAGTGCAACTAAACGTTTTAAGACCTAAGCAGTCATGTACAATATTTTGTTGAGTTGTTCTAGCCTATTTGTATAATCCTAATGAACTATTAAGTTACAAAAATGTGTGTACCTGTTTTTGATGCGTTATGTTTTGATGTGCATCATGTTTTAAAATGATCCATGTTCGATTAATTATTAGAATTAGGGTCACATTTTCCTAATGTTCAATACAGGTTCAACAAATATCTCCTACTTTGTCATACTGCCTGAGTCAGGTAGTGCATCAGGGAACGTTGTTGTGACCACAGGTGAGATACTGTTTATAACACGATGAGACATTAAAAAATGTTAACAAAATGTGATAGGTAAATGAGGTGGGGTGGGGGTGGCATCAACACGTCATCACCATGGGAACAACCAATCAAAGTAGACGTTTTAAGAACAATGTTATTTAACGAGTTCTTTATTTTTATTTTGGTGGTTCTATGTTTAACTAGAAGTTGCCCCGGGGCATTGTGCTAGCCACACAATCCCTTGCTCGTTAGTGGTGACTAAATAAAACTTGTGAACGCTACTTCACTAGCCCCATAGTCCGTCATGGACTGGAAAGGGGGTTATATATATGTCCCAGGAAATTGAGTTCACGTTCACATGAGTAGAACAAAAGACGAACACCCAATTAAGTTCATGTTCACATGAATAGAACAAAAGACGAACACCGAATAGTGTAACAGAAAACCACTTGTGTGTTTGACAATGGCAATACGTGACACTATTTCAACCGTTTTGTTATCGATAATTCTGGCAGTTAATTAAAAAAACAAGTATCATGCCATGTTTTTCTGTGGTGTCAATTAATTTCATAATTGATTTTAACGGTTTTTTATTCTATTTAATTGGCCTTGATTTATCTCTCTGTGACTGGTCAATTAAATAGACATGATTATCTCCCTTCGTCCTGGAGTCACTGTTGTCTGCTGATCACAGTTTAACGTTACATGTTACAATTTTTTACACGTCGGAATTCCCAGGTGAGAGAGGAGTGGTTTACCTGTACTTCACGCAGATCCTAAACACAGGGAAGATTACCCAGGACCAGAACTGGACTTCGATGGACCGCAGTTGTCTCTTTCCTGTTCATCCGGAGATTCAGCTAAGTACCACGGGTCATTCACATTTTTTTGCCACGGGCTTTGTAAATATCCGTGACATATGTCAAACTATCGTCCTAGATTTATCCCTGTTACATGAATGCAAAGAAGTTATACAAGAAAATGATAAATGTTTCAAACACTTATCTGTGATGCAGAACAACTTATCCCCCCACCCCCATCCGCCACTCTTATAAATGTCCAGGGAATACCTCTATATTAAGTTCATTTATCAACCTGTTAACTGGACATTTATAAACCATAAAAATTGTCATTTATCAACCTTAAAACGTGTCATTTATCCAATTACAACTTTTCATTATTCAACCTTACGACATTTCTTTTATCAACCTTACAATTTGTCATTTTTCAATCTGAAAAATTTTCATTTATAAACCTATAACTGTACATTTATATACCAAGAATATGTCATTTATCAACATTACAACTTGTCATTTATCGACCTTTCAGCAATTAAACGGAGTATTCTGACCATCAACGCGTCACAGGAAGTGACGGTTGTATTGTACTACCTAACAGGAAGTGACGTCAGCAGCACTCTGATATTTCCTTCCGACTTACTGAGGACTGAGTACTTTATACTGACATACGGCAGTTCTAGCAGTCTGGTGAGCGACGCCCACTTTTGGTTGTTTTAGTGGTGGGTTTATTTGGTGGGGGGGGGGATTGCTCGGGGTTAACCTCATTTACTAGATATTACATCTAACTATCTTCCGACGTCATGTTGTCTACGTCACGACCAATGTTCCCTTTAAGATGAGCGGTGGGGCAGATATCTGAACGACGTCGCACAGCAGTTTAGAATTACCACGCAGCAAACTCTTTGCAAAGGTACCAACGAACCTTAGAGGGAATATTGGTCACAACCATCTACCATCATCAAGTCTTCTGTCTTTCTTTCAGATGACGCTGACAGCTCTGAATAACTCCACGATAGTCACCATCAAGATACCGCCCAACTTATCCATGGATAACATCATCACCGTTGGATACCCCTATGGGTAAGTCCCTGTGTTGCACAAGTCTGAGATGAAAGCTGAAACTCTATTTTGTTGCCATAGATTATTTATAAGAAAGACATTGTGAAACATGAAGCAGAGTCTATCAGATCAGACAGACGTTGCCATTGAAAATAAAAAAAATAACCCAAAAATAATTCATTCAACTCCATTGTCTGTGAACACTAATTAGAAAATAATAAGTTCAGCAAGAGAATTTCCATTTGCAAGAAAGCTGGTTCACATTCGTTGACACTAAAAAATCAATTAGATAAAGATTACATAAAAAATTAATTAGATAAAGATTCCATTATAACACAGTTACATTTGTTGTTGTTCATTTCCATGTTCATTTTTTAAATTGAATATTTCTAAGATTTCAAAGGTGGTAAAAAAAATTATTTTTTTAAAAAATAATCAGCATATTACTTAAAACTAATTTGTATTTTTTGTTGTTCAGTTTTAAGTGATATGCTGATTATTTTTATTTTTTTTTATTTTTTGTTACCACCATTGAAATGTTAGAAATATTCAATTTAAAAAATGTTGATTGAATTCTTTCCCTTCAGCTCTGACGTCATCACCATTTGTCTCAACAAGTTTGAAAGCTCCCAGCTGGAAGCAAAAAGTGGGGACCTCAGCGGCACATTCGTCTCGTCCAGTAAACCGATCGCAGTCTTCACGGCAAGTAAAACAACGGTGAGTGAACTCTTCTACATGGCCGGGGGAAGTATTTAGTTGGTTCTTTTAATTCATTTTCATGTTGTATTTTTGTTTGTTGTTTTTTTAATTTTATTTTAAAGCGAATAGCTTGGGGAAAAAAACACTATTTTAAAGTAAACAAATTCTCAAATTTTGATTTTGAATATTAATTATTGACCACGACTCTCCAAATAGTGATCTGAAACCTGATCCAGATTAGATCTTGATTTAAAAAAATATTATTAAAAAATTTCGGGAGTATTCTTGGCATTGAATTTAGTGTCAACCTTTTGGTTTGTTCGGCTGTTATTTTGTTTCCTCTATTGCCATGTGAAATCACCAGGACACTGGAGATGTCTTTACCCTGGACACAGCGCTGCCCTTAGAGACACTGACGTGGTCGTACCTGGTGTACTGTCACCTGTCTGACACCATCAAGGTGTTGGTTCTGTTTGATGGTACAGTTGTGGCGGTAAGATCAGTTGACACTCGAATATTCATCTTAATAAACAGTTTCTGTTGTTTAAACTCTTAGTTCTGACGTTTGAGATTTCTAAAAGCTATGTTCACCACGCTGTTACTGATACTGTCATGGTTGACTACACTCATAGTTCTGACGTTTGAGATTTCTAAGAGCTATGTTCACCACGCTGTTACTGATACTGTCATGGTTCACTGTATCTATTTCTGGAAGCGAAGCGTTCGTTTTAAGGTGTGTGTGTGGTTAACGAGATTTTTTTTAAGACTTTTTCCTTCTAACATTTCACTTCAACCGGAACTAGAAAAACATTCATAGTTCGAAAATCGATATTTATGTAAATAATTAAAATAGTTCGATTTTAAATAAAAATAAACCAAAAAATTAGAAAACATAAATACAAAAGATTATTTGTGAAAATCATAATTGTGATAATTAAGTTCCATTTTTAGGTCCGTTATTTTATTTGACTTTTAGTAAACAATGAAGTTGTGAATCGATCCTTACTTTTATAGCTAGGACTTTAAATCCTTATATTTATGTTACATTGTTCAATACAGCTATTACATTATTTACAGAGATAAATTTTGTTTTAGTAGACTGGAAGACGGGGAATAACATACCATCGTTTCAACCCCATCCACAATACAAAGAGGTACCATTTGCCAGTGTTGTGTTTTAGATATTTATTATGATAACTTTGTACTGACATTTAGTAGTGATCTAATCACAGATGACGCCGCTGGGGTCAACGACTGGGCCTACAATATCCTTGGCCCTGACCTCTGGTCAAGTTCAAGAGCAAACTGTTGCCACTGCGGCTCTGTACTCCATCCAGAGTGACTCCACCCACCCGTTTTACATCATCAGGATATCCGTCCACAACGAGGCCGTGTGCGTGACGTCACTCCTACCCCGCCCGTTAGCACGGCAGACGTACGACTTCCTGGTCCAACAAGACGCCATGTCTGTTGACGTCATCAGTGATGCTAGACTGGACGCCTTCAACTGCACATCCTACAGCTGTAGGTATCAACTGAACTGTGGGGGATTGCGTGGGTTCAAACACTGTCTTCTTTGCTATTGTTTGGGCAAAGTTGGTTCCATCCTTGACATGTTAAAGTCGTGATCTACAAAGTCAGCTACAAACTTCTCCCTACAACAAATAGTTAATTGTATAAAATGTAATAGAAGCAATATCATTAGGGGTTTAAAAACTTTATAATTTAAACGTTTCTTTGAAAACACAAATGACAGTCGTCATTTGTTGCTACGTCATCACATTCATCGAGTCTGATGACATAATCGAAAGGATCCAGAAAACAAAAGAATGTTTAAATCTCGTTTTAATTCATAATCCATAATCCAGATGCCGGACAGGTCATCGAGAGCTGCACCAACAACTACGAGACAGCAGCGGCGTATCACTTGTCATCTCTGAACGGCACCAGAGTCAGTGGCGCCTACACACAAAGCCTGGAGGGAGACTTCTGCCACCCCCTGGGGATCCAGCGTTACTCGTCTATCAAGGTGATAATAGAATGGCACTGTCACTGTAAAGAGTGCTGTCTTATGAGAAACCTAGTCTCGACAGAGGGACGATGAAATCTTAATAATGGTAGAATGACCTCAATATATAAACGGTTTCTTAGTATGAGTTCTTGGGGAGAGGGGGGGGCGAGGTCACTCACGTTAAACGGCTCGTCAGAGGTGGGTCGGTATGACCTCCCACACCCACCATGATCTGCCCCTGAGTGTCAGTTCTCAGCGAGCTACGACGATGAAATGATACCATGCTCAACAGCTGTCATAACACCCCTTGGCTTGTTCATTGTGTTCAATAGTAGACGGACTCGGGCTTCACGTGCTGCCAATCACCTTGTTAAGTGCTGCCATTAAGATTGTTAAGTGCTGCCATTGAGATTGTTAAGTGCTGACATTGAGATTGTTAAGTGCTGCCATTGAAATTGTTAAGTGCTGCCATTGAGATTTTTAAGTGCTGCCATTGAGATTGTTAAGTGCTGCCATTGAGATTGTTAAGTGCTGCCATTGAGATTGTTAAGTGCTGCCATTGAGATTGTTAAGTGCTGAAAATCACTTTGCTAAGTGCTGCCGTTGAGATTGTTAAGTTCTGCCATTGAGATTGTTAAGTGCTGCCATTGAGATTGTTAAGTGCTGCCAATCACTTTAAGTGCTGCCATTGAGATTGTGAAGTGCTGCCATTGAGATTGTTAAGTGCTGCCAATGACCTTGTAAAGTGCTGCCAATGACCTTATGTGGCGCCGCTAGGATCAAATGTCAGTTTTTAGTCCCCCATCACACTTTGCCCCTCTCCCTTTTCTACTAAATGTCAAAAGACCTATCTAAAAAGGGCCTATTCAAGAATGACCAATCTAAGAAGGATCAATCTAAGAAAGTCGTATTTAAGAAGCATCTTTCTAAGAAGGACCTATCTAAGAAGAACCAATCAAAAAAGGACCAAACTAAGAAGGACGTCTCTCCAAGTAAAACCACATTCTAAGAAGACATATAAAGGACCTCTCGTTCAAGTTGTGTGCAGGGAACTTGAACTTAAAACAAAAGTGATTTCTTTATTGATGTCAGAGTAGTCTCCCTTAAACTAAGATGTAATATTAATTGAAATTATGATTAATTATTCCGCTTTACATTTCCCTCTTTTAAAAAAATTGATTTAAAAACTGAATAGCCAGATATATTTTTATTGAAACGTTTACTTGGTAGCTAATATAAATGAATCACAAGTTAATATAATTATCACTTTCTAAGATAAATAATATTTTAAAAAATTTGTTCCCCGTCAATGATGTAAATTTGATACGATATAATCTTAGGTTGACAATAAATGTTTACCTGAAGCCTGAAACCTAATATTCATCATGTTTCAATTGGTCACCTTCTAATATTCATCATGTTTCAATTGGTCAACTTCTAATATTCATCATGTTTCAATTGGTCAACTTCTAATATTCATCATGTTTCAATTGGTCAACTTCTAATATTCATCATGTTTCAATTGGTCAACTTCTAATATTCATCATGTTTCAATTGGTCAACTTCTAATATTCATCATGTTTCAATTGGTCAACTTCTAATATTCATCATGTTTCAATTGGTCAACTTCTAATATTCATCATGTTTCAATTGGTCAACTTCTAATATTCATCATGTTTCAATTGGTCAACTTCTAATATTCATCATGTTTCAATTGGTCAACTTCTAATATTCATCATGTTTCAATTGGTCAACTTCTAATATTCATCATGTTTCAATTGGTCAACTTCTAATATTCATCATGTTTCAATTGGTCAACTTCTAATATTCATCATGTTTCAATTGGTCAACTTCTAATATTCATCATGTTTCAATTGGTCAACTTCTAATATTCATCATGTTTCAATTGGTCAACTTCTAATATTCATCATGTTTCAATTGGTCAACTTCTAATATTCATCATGTTTCAATTGGTCAACTTCTAATATTCATCATGTTTCAATTGGTCAACTTCTAATATTCATCATGTTTCAATTGGTCAACTTCTAATATTCATCATGTTTCAATTGGTCAACTTCTAATATTCATCATGTTTCAATTGGTCAACTTCTAATATTCATCATGTTTCAATTGGTCAACTTCTAATATTCATCATGTTTCAATTGGTCAACTTCTAATATTCATCATGTTTCAATTGGTCAACTTCTAATATTCATCATGTTTCAATTGGTCAACTTCTAATATTCATCATGTTTCAATTGGTCAACTTCTAATATTCATCATGTTTCAATTGGTCAACTTCTAATATTCATCATGTTTCAATTGGTCAACTTCTAATATTCATCATGTTTCAATTGGTCAACTTCTAATATTCATCATGTTTCAATTGGTCAACTTCTAATATTCATCATGTTTCAATTGGTCAACTTCTAATATTCATCATGTTTCAATTGGTCAACTTCTAATATTCATCATGTTTCAATTGGTCAACTTCTAATATTCATCATGTTTCAATTGGTCAACTTCTAATATTCATCATGTTTCAATTGGTCAACTTCTAATATTCATCATGTTTCAATTGGTCAACTTCTAATATTCATCATGTTTCAATTGGTCAACTTCTAATATTCATCATGTTTCAATTGGTCAACTTCTAATATTCATCATGTTTCAATTGGTCAACTTCTAATATTCATCATGTTTCAATTGGTCAACTTCTAATATTCATCATGTTTCAATTGGTCAACTTCTAATATTCATCATGTTTCAATTGGTCAACTTCTAATATTCATCATGTTTCAATTGGTCAACTTCTAATATTCATCATGTTTCAATTGGTCAACTTCTAATATTCATCATGTTTCAATTGGTCAACTTCTAATATTCATCATGTTTCAATTGGTCAACTTCTAATATTCATCATGTTTCAATTGGTCAACTTCTAATATTCATCATGTTTCAATTGGTCAACTTCTAATATTCATCATGTTTCAATTGGTCAACTTCTAATATTCATCATGTTTCAATTGGTCAACTTCTAATATTCATCATGTTTCAATTGGTCAACTTCTAATATTCATCATGTTTCAATTGGTCAACTTCTAATATTCATCATGTTTCAATTGGTCAACTTCTAATATTCATCATGTTTCAATTGGTCAACTTCTAATATTCATCATGTTTCAATTGGTCAACTTCTAATATTCATCATGTTTCAATTGGTCAACTTCTAATATTCATCATGTTTCAATTGGTCAACTTCTAATATTCATCATGTTTCAATTGGTCAACTTCTAATATTCATCATGTTTCAATTGGTCAACTTCTAATATTCATCATGTTTCAATTGGTCAACTTCTAATATTCATCATGTTTCAATTGGTCAACTTCTAATATTCATCATGTTTCAATTGGTCAACTTCTAATATTCATCATGTTTCAATTGGTCAACTTCTAATATTCATCATGTTTCAATTGGTCAACTTCTAATATTCATCATGTTTCAATTGGTCAACTTCTAATATTCATCATGTTTCAATTGGTCAACTTCTAATATTCATCATGTTTCAATTGGTCAACTTCTAATATTCATCATGTTTCAATTGGTCAACTTCTAATATTCATCATGTTTCAATTGGTCAACTTCTAATATTCATCATGTTTCAATTGGTCAACTTCTAATATTCATCATGTTTCAATTGGTCAACTTCTAATATTCATCATGTTTCAATTGGTCAACTTCTATATTCATCATGTTTCAATTGGTCAACTTCTAATATTCATCATGTTTCAATTGGTCAACTTCTAATATTCATCATGTTTCAATTGGTCAACTTCTTTTACTGTTCACAAAACCCAAGGTGACGTTCCACACATTGAAGTACTTGGGAGTCAGCCTCTCACCAAACGACGCGTGTCTACCAACAACAACTACCACCGTCACCACCCCTACCACAACCAAAGTTGACACTACAACAGCTTCTGGTCAAACTACGAGTGACATCAGCAACACTACACCGGACTTTGTTTCAAGTAACAGCAGCAGCACCACCACAGCATCTGCTAGACAAAATCTCAGCGTTTCAAATCTTGTTACAGCAGCATTTGTTCAAACTACAGCTTCCACCACTGACACAACATATGGTGCAGCCACCGCCACTGACACAACATATGGTGCAGCCACCACCACAGACACAACATATGGTGCAGCCACCACCACAGACGCAACATATGGTGCAGCCACCACCACTGACACAACATATGGTGCAGCCACCACCACTGACACAACATATGGTGCAGCCACCACCACAGACACCACATATGGTGCAGCCACCACCACTGACACAACATATGGTGCAGCCACCACCACAGACACAACATATGGTGCAGCCACCACCACAGACGCAACATATGGTGCAGCCACCACCACTGACACAACATATGGTGCAGCCACCACCACAGACACCACATATGGTGCAGCCGCCACCACTGACACAACATATGGTGCAGCCACCACCACTGACACAACATATGGTGCAGCCACCACCACTGACACAACATATGGTGCAGCAACCATCACAGACATGACATATGGTGCAGCCACCACCACTGACACAACATATGGTGCAGCGACCACCACTGACACAACATATGGTGCAGCCACCACCACTGACACAACATATGGTGCAGCCACCACCACTGACACAACATATGGTGCAGCCGCCACCACTGACGAAACATATGGTGCAGCCACCACCACTGACACAACATATGGTGCAGCCACCACCACTGACACAACATATGGTGCAGCCACCACCACTGACACAACATATGGTGCAGCCACCACCACTGACACAACATATGGTGCAGCCACCACCACTGACACAACATATGGTGCAGCCGCCACCACTGACGAAACATATGGTGCAGCCACCACCACTGACACAAAATATGGTGCAGCCACCATCACAGACATGACATATGGTGCAGCCACCACAGACACAACATATGGTGCAGCCACCACCACTGACACTACATATGGTGCAGCCACCATCACAGACATGACATATGGTGCAGCCACCACCACTGACACAAAATATGGTGCAGCCACAATCACAGACATGACATATGGTGCAGCCACCACAGACACAACATATGGTGCAGCCACCACCACTGACACTACATATGGTGCAGCCACCACCACTGACACAACATATGGTGCAGCCACCACCACTGACACAACATATGGTGCAGCCGCCACCACTGACGAAACATATGGTGCAGCCACCACCACTGACACAAAATATGGTGCAGCCACCATCACAGACATGACATATGGTGCAGCCACCACAGACACAACATATGGTGCAGCCACCACCACTGACACAACATATGGTGCAGCCACCACCACTAACACAACATATGGTGCAGCCACCACCACTGACACAACATATGATGCAGCCACCACCACTGACACAACATATGGTGCAGCCACCATCACTGACACAACTTATGGTGCAGCCACCACCACTGACGCAACTTATGGTGCAGCCACCACTGACACAACATATGGTGCAGCCACCACCACTGACGCAACTTATGGTGCAGCCACCATCACTGACACAACTTATGGTGCAGCCACCACCACTGACGCAACTTATGGTGCAGCCACCATCACTGACGCAACTTATGGTGCAGCCACCATCACTGACGCAACTTATGGTGCAGCCACCACCACTGACACAACTTATGGTGCAGCCACCACCACTGACGCAACTTATGGTGCAGCCACCACCACTGACACAACTTATGGTGCAGCCACCACCACTGACGCAACTTATGGTGCAGCCACCACCACTGACACAACTTATGGTGCAGCCACCACCACTGACACAACATATGGTGCAGCCACCATCACTGACGCATCTTATGGTGCAGCCACCACCACTGACGCAACATATGGTGCAGCCACCACTGACACAACTTATGGTGCAGCCACCACCACTGACACAACATATGTTACAGCCACCACCACTGACACAACATATGGTGCAGCCACCACTGACACAACATATGGTGCAGCCACCACTGACGCAACTTATGGTGCAGCCACCACTGACGCAACTTATGGTGCAGCCACCACTGACACAACATATGGTGCAGCCATCACTGACACAACATATGGTGCAGCCGCCACCACTGACACAACTGATGGTGCAGCCATCACCACTGACGCAACTTATGGTGCAGCCACCACCACTGACACAACTTATGGTGCAGCCACCATCACTGACACAACTTATGGTGCAGCCACCACCACTGACACAACATATGGTGCAGCCACCACCACTGACACAACATATGGTGCAGCCACCACCACTGACACAACATATGATGCAGCCACCACTGACACAACATATGGTGCAGCCACCACTGACGCAACTTATGGTGCAGCCACCACTGACGCAACTTATGGTGCAGCCACCACTGACACAACATATGGTGCAGCCATCACTGACACAACATATGGTGCAGCCGCCACCACTGACACAACTTATGGTGCAGCCATCACCACTGACGCAACTTATGGTGCAGCCACCACCACTGACACAACTTATGGTGCAGCCACCATCACTGACACAACTTATGGTGCAGCCACCATCACTGACACAACATATGGTGCAGCCGCCACCACTGACACAACATATGGTGCAGCCACCACCACTGACACAACTTATGGTGCAGCCGCCACCACTGACACAACTTATGGTGCAGCCACCACCACTGACACAACTTATGGTGCAGCCACCACCACTGACACAACTTATGGTGCAGCCATCACCACTGACGCAACTTATGGTGCAGCCACCACCACTGACACAACTTATGGTGCAGCCACCATCACTGACACAACTTATGGTGCAGCCACCATCACTGACACAACATATGGTGCAGCCGCCACCACTGACACAACATATGGTGCAGCCACCACCACTGACACAACTTATGGTGCAGCCACCACCACTGACACAACTTATGGTGCAGCCACCACCACTGACACAACTTATGGTGCAGCCACCACCACTGACACAACTTATGGTGCAGCCACCACCACTGACGCAACATATGGTGCAGCCATAACCTCACTGGAATATCCCTCCTCTTCCCTCCCTCTCGTTAACATTTCCAGCACAGCAACGACATCGTCCTCTGTGGCACAGGTTGTCACGCAGACTGTCCTGGTACCCTCTCGTTTAACTGAACCAGTAACAGCAACATTAAATAAACTCGCCACCACCACTGCTACACCGTCACTTGAACCAGCCAGCAACAGCAACCACACACCAACCCCGTACACACCAGGAAGGACATCAAACTTTCAATCGAGTCCCATCCTGATTACTGAATGGACCCCGTCAATTAGCAGTGTTTCACCCCCGCTGTCCTCTGTTTATTTGATGACGTCATCTTCAATAGAGACATCCCCGGGTCAAGGAAGCGGAAGCTCAGACACACGACCCACTAGTGTGACTTCCGCCGGTCCACAGCAGATAAAATCCAGCCTCGGGTCCAATCTCCAACACAACATAAATCTCGTGACGTCATCTACTGACCAGGTCATTCTCGTGACCCCACTTGCTGCCTCGGATGCGCCCGTATCAATATCGACAAAGATTTCTCCTACCCAAAGCTTCGCCCTTGACCCGTCAACTGTCTTAAATCAGCACGAACCGCTGTCCCAAACAACGTCCTCCAAGCTTAACTCTCTTGAACCTTCCACAGTGACCACCACGGCCATCACCCTGTCCGTCACTGTGACCAACAGCTCAGTTGACCCAACCAAAATCACGACACCAGGCCCACTCTCCGCCCCTGACAAGGTCTGCCACCTATGCCCCTGCAGGTGCGTCTACACGAAGAACATGTCTTCTATCCACGCCTTTGTTGAGGAAATGTCTAAATCCCTCAAGGAGGAGCTCGTAGTCGACACCCGAGAGACTTCTGCATTCAGGAGGACGAAAGAAAGCGCCTGGGATGAGAGGATATCAAGCCATGTGATCGGAGCTTTAGGCATGGCCATTTATATTGGCTTCGGGGCTTTTCTTACATCGTCTGACATTTTGCGTGTGGTCGGATTTGTGTGGTCACCTCGGAAAAGAGACCCGCGTCCTGACGTCAATAGCTGAAGTCTTTGTTTAGGGCCTTAACGTTGTCATGCATAACAAGCTCTTCCCAAATAATCTTAAAACAGCATGACTATCAAGTGATATTTGAGTATTTTTAAACTATTCTCTTTGCAATCTACGGCCAGTGGTTTATTTTTTACTGGGTTGCGTTAAATATCCTCCATTTACGGACTCAAATTACCTGGTGACATTTAAGCAATGTGTAGCAAAGATTGGCTGGTGACATTTATGCAGTGGCGTAACAACGGATTGGCATCGGGGCAGTTGCCAAGAGCGCCAGCTCAAAGGGACGCCGCTAAATCTCTAATTTTTAAATATGTATATAAATAAGTACAGTCGGACCTCTCTAAGTCGAACTCAAAAGGACCCGGGAAAATATATGACTTACGGAGTTTTTGTGTTAGGGAAAATGGCGTAATAAAGCGCCGATTAATCAAGGACAATGTAGATATTGCGGGGTGGGGTGAACAGCCATACCGGCTAGTAGGCTTGACAGGAAAGAGAGGTGGTGTCTATTTTTCATATGAAAGGAAGACAACTGGCTTTGACATGTCGACACAAGACCGTGAGAGGAGACACCTCATAATCATTTTGGTTTCCAGATTAACATTAACCAAACAACGCACGAACCTTTGACGTCAGCATTTGTGTTGTAAACAGTGCTGACTGACTCAAAGAGTTATTTTTTGGTGCAGTAATTTGGTACGCTGCTTTCTAAAATGTGTTTAAAAATCGTGTGGAGATTAACACTGTAAAATAATATTATATAAATACTTTGTGTACAGCGGCGTAGCGTGGGTATGTGCCGCCCGGGGACAGAAACCAAATTTGCCGCCCCCCCCCCTTAAAAATATGTTAACGCTATAAAGTAAACAAAAGAATTAATTTGAAAGTAATAATAAGAACACGATATATTTTTATGTTTTTCCTCATGGCTCAATTTTCATGTATATTGTTTTCAGCTTTGGCCTGCTCAATAGCCAAAATATCAACATATTCGACAATTTTGGTGTATTCGTAATTGATCGTCATTAATTTTTCATTAAAATAATTTTATAGAATCTTTTTAGCACCTTCCATTACTTAAGACTGTTGTAAGCGATGTTCACATTAATTATATTATTTTTGACAGGGTAACTTCGAGCCTAAATATCTTTATAAACTTAAATAAACCCCCTAGTCTTGAATTCATTAATTTATTGTCCTATTCATGGGGTTAAAATATTCCTTGCTTGACTATGTCATGTGGGATATTTTGAATACTCTAATTTGAAGACAACATTTCAAAGTCCAGTAGATTAGCTGATGTACGAAAATCATGTATGTTTTCTAAATTCTATATAACTGCCAAAGCCTCGCATGAATTTATACACTAATCTCATGTTGTGAAGAAACCAAATTTCTTCTTAACTGTTTTCTACAAAGCATGGATACATAAACATATATGCTTCGATCACCAAACATTTGCTCTCTTCTTCTTTGATTGGAAGGTTCGAATAAAATGATGAGGTCTCCACATAAAGTTTTATTAAAGTCAAAACATCCCTTAAGTATTCCATTCCATTAGTTTCTCTGTGAGTAGCCACTGCTAAGATTTTTTTGTGTGTTGAGCACTATACGTGTGTAAAGAATTTAGGGCATTTTTTTTAAATATAGTTTTGAAAATAAAAAGATTTCATTGTGACTAGCAAAGTTCCTGCGTCAGTTCGTGTGTTGAGCTTTTTGTCTGCATCTTTCAGTTCAATAGCGTAAAAATTAATTTCAAAACGGCTCCTTGATATATTGACTATTTTGTATCCAGAAGTCTGAATGCCTTGCTTGTAGAAGCAATTAGGTATTTCCAACAGTGTATGGACTTGGAAAAGAATGCGTAGCAACGCTCAAGTGTACTAAAATTTTTGGAGAATTCATTTCAGTTGGGGTATCATGTTAACAAATTAGGTTTAACTTTTTGAACGAGTTTGACATGAGATTTTATGTTTTTACGCCTTTGTTGTACTCTTGTTTACTTTCCAGCCCTTAAGAAGTATTAACACACGTTGGGCCTGTACACTCCATTATTTTAAGATCATCATTTATTCAAAGTCATTTCAGAAATGCCGTAAGCAGATTTACTTTTCCTTGAATGAAATCTTTGAAAGATTCTAAAGCGTCTACTTTTTTATTTTCAATCTTTACATATCACACAACTGAACTTGTTTGATCCTTATTTCAAATATACGAAGAGCTATCAAATACAATGGTACAATATTTTGTATCTTGTTATTGAAGAAAGATGATTTTTCGTAAACTGTATCTCCTAAAATTGCTATGAGCTCAGTTTGAATTTTAGATGACAAGTTTTTTTTACCCCTTTTCCCACTAAGTTTTCGGAGTGCTCGAACGTACTTTGCAAGCTGATGCATTAGTTTCAGAATATTGCCTTTATTTTCAACAGTATTGCCCTCTCTGTGACCTCAAAAAGTCACATTCAATTTCGCCAGGATTTAATCATGTCAAATATTCTATCAAGAACTTCTTGCCACTTTGTTTTCTCTTTTACAACTAATTGTCGGTCTTTATCAATAGTCTATTCTTTTTTATCCAATTCCTCATTCCTTCCATTTGCAAAGAACTTTGGTAATGTTGAGTACTTATTTGCTTTTCTTTTATTTTTTTTAAAATTTATTTTCACGTTTTAACAATTTGCTAATTAACAACGAGTTAAATTTTATATTTATTTGTGACAAATTTTAATTCCACTACATAAGTAATTGTTTCCATTATTTTTTTGTTTATGCCACAAAACAAAAGACATTAAAATTAATATAAGCCATTTAAATACACCAAGAATTTTTTCCAGTATTTCACTTACGTTAAAATCAGACTTGAATCAATTATATATACCAGCACATTATTGTCATACTGTCAGCCCCTATGTTTTCCAGCTCAGTAACATTAGTATCAGATGATTTTAGATTTATAATGGAGTTTTGGCATTAGAAGTGCTATCGTATTTTAATATAGTTCTTCATTTCGTTTAATTTTCGTTATCTTGGCTTTTATTTTCTTTTATTAAAATTCATTTTCACGTTTTAACAATTAGCTAATTAACAACGAGAAATGTGCAAAAAAAAATTTTTTTTACAACAAAGGCGGTTGTCAAATTTTAAGAATCAATGAATTTATCACCACATCAGTGTCACTTTTTCATACTAAATTAGCGTCTGTTTTTTAAAATTACAGTAGTTTTAGTATCAGAAGAATGTATATCCAATAAGGAGTTTAAAGTTTTGGCAATTAAACGTTCACATGCATTTGGATAGTTCCTTTATTTCTTTCATTAATTTCTTTTTTTGGCTTTTCTTTAATTTTGATTTTTTTAAACTCCTCTGTCAGGGTATGAGAATTACTGCGAATAATTGTTGTGAGATTGTTGGAACATTGTTGTGACTAGGGTCAAGGTGTGACTTGACAAGAGTTCACTTGTCAATAATGGGGTTAATTGTAGTCACTCGGTATGAAAGTTAGACAGCCGTGTTGTGTATAAATAGTGTGGTGTGAGACAGAGAGAGAGGAAGACTTTTGAATACTGACCGAGTGCAGAGGTCCCTAGTCCTTGTTAGGACTAGCATTAGGATAGAGCGTTTGCTCTGAAAGCTGGTGACACATCGAGGTGGCTCGAGTGTTCAGCGTTGGTACTGCGAGTATTAGGGACAGAGAGTCCGTGTATGCACTTACGAGTGAGTGGACATTGTTAATGTATTACGTCGTGTACCTGAATCTGTTTCTGTAATATATATTGCTGATGGAATAAAGACTTGATGTATACCGTGAACAAGAGTCGAGACTTCGTCCAGAACCCAGAACGCAACATCCTCCTTTTTTTTAAATTTTCATTTTAAGAAACTAATTAACGACTAGGAATTTGCCACCCCTGGCAAAGTGCCGCCCGGGGCATTTGCCCCCCTGCCCCTCTCGCTACGCCACTGTTTGTGTACATTTCAGGAATATTACGTATTTATCATACAAGGACAAGTTAATTGGGCTTTTGAAAAAAGTGGGCACCGTAGGCGCCCTAAATAATGTGGGCGCCGCAGCACAACCTAGTTAATTATATTTAAATATATTGCATTTAAACAATTATAATATTCTTTATTATGTCTTTGATTAATCCACTAATTGATTGTTGAACAACATGACACCAAATTTAGACAACCCACTAATTGATTGTTGAACAACATGACACCAAATTTAGACAACCCACTAATTGATAAATAACAGAAGTCATCACGCTAAATAACAGAAGTCATCACGCTAAATAACAGAAGTCATCACGATAAATAACAGAAGTCATCACGATAAATAACAGAAGTCATCACGATAAATAACAGAAGTCATCACGCTAAATAACAGAAGTCATCACGATAAATAACAGAAGTCATCACGATAAATAAAAGAAGTCATCACGATAAATAACAGAAGTCATCACGATAAATAACAGAAGTCATCACGATAAATAACAAGTTTAAATGAAAACAACTTAATCATTGATAAATAACTTTGTAACTAAAATTTATTTTCTTTAAGTAGTCTCCAGAGATATTTACAATTAAAGGTGATTATCTTAATTTGAATTTTGTAAATCCTGATATCGGCCTTTTGTAAAAGTAATTTGTTAATTTTTTTCTCGATGTTTAAAACATCGATTGTGAGATTTACAGCTTTCTAATATATTAGTTTACCACAATAAGTACCAGGTATCTCGTTACATTAATTTATAAATCATTGATGAATGATAATTATTAAAAGTTGTATTTTAGACAGTTCTGTAAATGGATTTGTTGATCGTTTGAATTCAAGATTTCTTGTTGTTATTATGTGTCCGAGTTGTGGCCAGCTAAACAGTTAACAAAACAATCGTGAGGACTGTTCCTTGCAACATAGTTTTATTTAACTAGCACTATCTGTGTGTTTATTTAATTAGCACTATCTGTGTGTTTATTTAACTAGCACTATATGTCCTTTTATTTAACTAGCACTATCTGTGTGTTTATTTAACTAGCACTATCTGTGTGTTTATTTAACTAGCACTATCTGTGTGTTTATTTAACTAGCACTATATGTCCTTTTATTTAACTAGCACTATATGTCCTTTAATTTAACTAGCACTATCTGTGTGTTTATTTAACTAGCACTATCTGTGTGTTTATTTAATTAGCACTATCTGTGTGTTTATTTAATTAGCACTATCTGTGTGTTTATTTAACTAGCACTATATGTCCTTTTATTTAACTAGCACTATATGTCCTTTTATTTAACTAGCACTATCTGTGTGTTTATTTAACTAGCACTATCTGTGTGTTTATTTAATTAGCACTATCTGTGTGTTTATTTAATCAGCACTATCTGTGTGTTTATTTAACTAGCACTATATGTCCTTTTATTTAACTAGCACTATCTGTGTGTTTATTTAATTAGCACTATCTGTGTGTTTATTTAACTAGCACTATATGTCCTTTTATTTAACTAGCACTATATGTCCTTTTATTTAACTAGCACTATATGTCCTTTTATTTAACTAGCACTATATGTCCTTTTATTTAACTAGCACTATATGTCCTTTTATTTAACTAGCACTATATGTCCTTTTATTTAACTAGCACTATATGTCCTTTTATTTAACTAGGACTATATGTCCTTTTATTTAACTAGCCCTATCTGTCTGATTATGTAACTAGCACAATCGACATTTCCCGTTTCTGATTGAAATAAAATTTTGCTGACATTTCGATTTCTGATGACAATGTATGAATCAATGACACGCGATTCATAATAAAGAATTATTTAAATTATGTACTTAATTAGTAACTGTCCTTGTCTTCATGTATGTGTTTCGCCTTAAAAAGACCGATGTGGCGTTTATAGGGGCCGTCCATAAATGACGTCACGCGATTTTGGTTGACTTTTTGCCGCCTCTCCCCCCCCCCTTTCCTCACACTTCGTCACAAAAACTTAGACCCCTCTCCCCTAAAAGACGTTTTTTTCTCATTGAAAATTAGCATGTTGCAAATAACTTTTTTGTCATTTAAATATGTATTTAGTGTACGTCTGCACTCTAATATCGTAACACCCATGAAGTTATTGAAAACGTCATTAAATAAATTGAAAGCAGTCAAATATTTAAGTGGAACTTTTATTTAAAGTAGCGCGTTTTGATGTGACGTCATATTTCTTAAACACCACTGTCACCCTCGTCAGACATCGTCACAAATTGCGTGACCCCCCCCCCTAGGCGCGTGACGACATCTATGGACGGCCCCACAGTAGATTGTTCGTCTTCTCCCCTAGAGGAACAAGTTCGATTCTAGTGGTGGCCACGATTAAAACTTTATTTTGTCATTTTAAAAAATAATTGTCGTGTTATAAAACTAAATGATCTCGAGCATATAAAAAATTAATTAATCGAAAATATTGGAAATTTTTTCGAGTCAGTAGTAAGCAAGAGTCAAAGTATGTAAAAATTTATTTTAAAAGTTTTCACAAGATGAAATTTATCAATTACGTTTATACACTTTAAACCACACACTGCTTTTCACATGAGATCAAAGAAATAATTTTTCCCTGTTACTGAGGAAAATTGAAAGTGTTTGCATTTGAGATTAAAACACGGTGAAAGTGAACATTTGAAGGGCAGTCAAGGTCACACCTCTCCACAGCACTGGCTTACATGATCATTTCTGAAAGTCATGGCTACATCACTTGCAATCTCCCCTTCATGATAATAGTTTGGGTTGTTGGGGGGCCATCATAGTTTCCATAGTAACGCCCCTTGTTGTCATAAGGCTAAAAATGTCTAAAATAACACGTACGTATGAATATATGTCAACATCACGTGACTAGTTCTAACGAATAGAACTTGTAGATTCATTAGTCCAGCAGCCCGAATATATTTACTACTAACTTTGCCAATAATTGTAATTATATCTTTCAGAATCACAATACAACTGTGTTCCAGTGTTGTTATATTCCAATGTTGCTATATTGCAATGTTGCTATATTCCAATGTTGCCATATTCCAATGTTGTTATATTGCGATGTTGTCATATTCATATATTGTTATATTCCAATGTTGTTATATTCCAATGTTGCTATATTCCAATGTTGTTATATTCCAATGTTGCTATATTCCAATGTTGCTATATTGCAATGTTGCTATATTCATATATTGTTATATTCCAATGTTGTTATATTGCAATGTTGTTATATTCCAATGTTGTTATATTCCAATGTTGTTATATTCCAATGTTGCTATATTCCAATGATGTTATATTCATATATTGTCATATTCCAATGTTGTTATATTGCAATGTTGTTATATTCCAATGTTGTTATATTCCAATGTTGCTATATTCCAATGTTGCTATATTCATATATTGTTATATTCCAATGTTGTTATATTGCAATGTTGTTATATTCCAATGTTGTTATATTCCAATGTTGTTATATTCCAATGTTGCTATATTCCAATGTTGCTATATTCATATATTGTTATATTCCAATGTTGTTATATTGCAATGTTGTTATATTCCAATGTTGTTATATTCCAATGTTGCTATATTCCAATGTTGCTATATTGCAATGTTGTCATATTCCAATGTTGTTATATTGCAATGTTGTCATATTCCAATGTTGTTATATTCCAATGTTGTTATATTCCAATGTTGCTATATTCCAATGATGTTATATTCCAATGTTGCTATATTCCAATGTTGTTATATTCATATATTGTTATATTCCAATGTTGTTATATTGCAATAATGTTATATTCCAATGTTGCTATATTCCAATGTTGCTATATTCCAATGTTGCTATATTCCAATGTTGTTATATTGCGATGTTGTCATATTCATATATTGTTATATTCCAATGTTGTTATATTCCAATGTTGCTATATTCCAATGTTGCTATATTCCAATGTTGTTATATTCCAATGTTGCTATATTCCAATGTTGTTATATTCCAATGTTGTTATATTCCAATGTTGCTATATTCCAATGTTGTTATATTCCAATTTTGTTATATGCCAATGTTGCTATATTCCAATGTTGTTATATTCATATATTGTTATATTCCAATGTTGTTATATTGCAATGTTGTTATATTCCAATGTTGTTATATTCCAATGTTGCTATATTCCAATGTTGTTATATTCCAATGTTGTTATATTCCAATGTTGCTATATTCCAATGTTGTTATATTCCAATGTTGCTATATTCCAATGTTGCTATATTGCAATGTTGCTATATTCCAATGTTGTTATATTCCAATGTTGCTATATTGCAATGTTGTCATATTCCAATGTTGTTATATTCCAATGTTGTTATATTCCAATGTTGTTATATGTTAATGTTGCTATATTCCAATGTTGCTATATTGCAATGTTGTCATATTCCAATGTTGTTATATTGCAATGTTGTCATATTCCAATGTTGTTATATTCCAATGTTGTTATATTCCAATGTTGTCATATTCCAATGTTGTTATATTCCAATGTTGTTATATTCCAATTTTGTCATATTCCAATGTTGCTATATTGCAATGTTGTCATATTCCAATGTTGCTATATTGCAATGTTGTCATATTCCAATGTTGTTATATTCCAATGTTGTTATATTCCAATTTTGCTATATTCCAATGTTGTTATATTGCAATGTTGTCATATTCCAATGTTGTTATATTCATATATTGTTATATTCCAATGTTGTTATATTCCAATGTTGTCATATTCATATATTGTTATATGCCAATGTTGTATTAATGTTAGCACACTGCCATCCCTCAGACTTGCTTTTAAACAACCAAACAAGTTATAGAACCAACCCTTGTCAATGAGACCTCTAACTAAATGTCCACCGAATCCTTTCATTGACCCATACATGATCTTCCCAAGAAAGTATCGGAAAACTATTTGACATTTCTGGCTTATTGGCCACACGTGTTAGCTTTCAGTTGGTTTGTTTGTTTGTTGACAGAAACTGGGCCACACGAGCGACGTCTGGCAAAGATAAAATGATAAACCAAACGATAATGATGGCGACCCCGGAGAGTCCAATCACGTGACTAGAGAACCTGCCGTCCCAGGTGCTGATCTGTGTCCTCCTGTAGGCAGACAGCTCTCGCTTCTCGAGCTTTAGAGTGACGTCAGGGACCTGAAGCGTGGAGAAAACGTTTTGGGGAATGAGAGTAAGATTTATTAGACCAGAGTAGAGAGTACCGCAGGCGGCTTTCAGTTCTGCTTCAACCTCCGTGAGGTTTGGAGTTACAACTCCGATGTTGGATGTTGGTGGTGAGATGCCCGCCAGAGTGTTGTTGGATGTTGGTGGTGAGATGCCCGCTAGTGTGTTGTTGGATGTTGGTGGTGAGATGCCCGCCAGAGTGTTGTTGGATGTTGGTGGTGACATGCCCGCTAGTGTGTTGTTCAGGTTCGTTATGTTAGATATGATTGAACTAATATTAAGACATCTGGATGGTGTTAGTACGCAGGAAAGTGTTGGTGTTGGTGGTGGTGGCAACGATGGGGTTGCTGTTGTAGCCGGGGCTGGTGTCCGAGTGGTAGAGGGTGGGATATATTTAATGGTTGTAGATGGAGCACTAGTGGTTGTGGCTGTAAGTGGGGTAGGTGTCCCGACCGAGGAGGTAGGTGGGATAGATTTCATGGACGCTGTGGATGGGGCATGTGTCTGACTTGTCGTCTGTTTGCTCTCGGGGTAGCACTGTTCCAAAATGGCGCCGGCTGCCTCCATGTTGATTGTAGTCGTCATCACAGGTACAATGACGTCATCCTGATTGGCTGGCGCACTGTTGATCTGAGGCTTTATTGGGGTCGGGAACGTCTGGTTGAGAACCACTCTGACAAAACTCTCCGAGGGGAACAGCGACTGAAATAAAAATTTAAATATGAAGAGAAATTCAGACAGATAACGAGATTGAAAGAGAAATTAAGAGAGAGAAATAAGGAGGGAGAAAGATAAATAGAGAGAGAAACGTGGAGATAACAGAAAGTAGTCAGAACTGACTATTTTTAATCAATTCCTGTTTCAAACTTGTCTTTTAAAGCAGCACATGAAATAGCATTTGTCTTTACCCCGCTGTTAAATTTGGCAAAGTTGTCAACTCCTAAGGGACGACAACTCACACCATCTCCACGGCAGTTCGCTTCGGAATATGCCGTCATTATAGTTGTACCATCTTCAGATGTCACATGGTGGACGCCTCTGTCTAATGTCATCACACACGCGTGCAGTCTGTCATCTGATCAGATGGAAGTATTGCCTCATTCAGTCCCACAACAAACCAATAAAAAAAAGTTTAGACATGGTCATTTCTCTTTGTTTCCTTGCACAAGATTTAATCGTTCTATTCACTAAAACATACACCCAGCAGGTCATGTTGATAAAATCAATACTGACCTGTGAGGAGAGAATAGGTCATGTTGATAAAATCAATACTGACCTATGAGAATAGAACAGGTCATGTTGATAAAATCAACACTGACATATGAGAACAGAACAGGTCAGTTGATAAAATCAATACTGACCTATGACAACAGAACAGGTGATGTTGATGAAATCAATACTGACCTATGATAACAGAACAGGTCAGTTGATAAAATCAATACTGACCTATGACAACAGAACAGGTGATGTTGATGAAATCAATACTGACCTATGATAACAGAACAGGTCAGTTGATAAAATCAATACTGACCTATGACAACAGAACAGGTGATGTTGATGAAATCAATACTGACCTATGATAACAGAACAGGTCAGTTGATAAAATCAATACTGACCTATGACAACAGAACAGGTGATGTTGATGAAATCAATACTGACCTATGATAACAGAACAGGTCAGTTGATAAAATCAATACTGACCTATGACAACAGAACAGGTGATGTTGATACAATCAATACTGACCTATGACAACAGAACAGGTCATGTTGATACAATCAATACTGACCTATGATAACAGTGCAGGTCATGTTGATGTTTAGACTTGTTGATCCCAATTCTACTATACGTGAGCTGCCATTTTTAATGACGTAAATCGTTTCTCTCTCAGACATAATCTCGAAATCAAATTGTCGACGCCAGAAACTGCGCGGGTTGAAAGAAATCGTACACGACCTCTGTGACCTCTGACCTGACCTCATGACGTAGAAGCCGCGTCCGGCATTGCTCTGTAGTAAATAGAACCCGCCCTTAGGTAATCTGGCATCAATGACGTCACCGGCTTTGGTGAGATTGTAGGCAAACACCAGTTGGTTGGAGGCAAACACCTGAAGTATCAACGCCAAAGTCAGTGAGGATTAAATATAGTTTTAAGAGGCGTGATGAAATTAAAAACTTATAAAATGGAAACAAAACGGCAGAAAGTGCAGTTAGACAACTATCACTGACTATCAGTAATAAAATTGCGGGAATTCGCATTTCTAAATAAAATGTTTATTTAAAATTCAAATCCTTGCAAATTTACGGTATTACATTACGTTTTCTAAAATTTGCTTCAAAGATGGAAACTAAAGTTATCTTACCTGAAAGTTGGAGTTATGTAACCTGAACACCTGAGTTATCTAATCTGATCACAGGAATTAACTAGCCTGAACACTGGTGTTATCTCACCTGAACACTGGTGTTATCTCGCCTGAACACTGGTGTTATCTCACCTGAACACTGATGTTATCTCACCTGAACACTGGTGTTATCTCGCCTGAACACTGGTGTTGTCTCACCTGAGCACTGGTGTTATCTCACCTGAACACTGGTGTTATCTCGCCTGATCACTGGTGTTGTCTCACCTGAGCACTGGTGTTATCCCACCTGAACACTGGTGTTATCTCACCTGAACACTTGTGTTATCTTGCCTGAACTCTAAGTGTTATCTCACCTGAACACTGGTGTTATCTCACCTGAACACTGGTGTTATCTCGCCTGAACTCTAAGTGTTATCTCACCTGAACACTGGTGTTATCTCACCTGAACACTGATGTTATCTCACCTGAACACTGGTGTTATCCCACCTGAACACTGCTGTTATCTCACCTGAACTCAAAGTGTTATCTCACCTGAACACTGATGTTATCTCACCTGAACACTGGTGTTATCTCACCTGAACTCTTGAGTTATCTCACCTGAACTCTAAGTGTTATCTCACCTGAACACGGGTGTTGTCGTAAAGTGACAAAAACTTGAATACATCACAACTTGCAAACTCAGCGTGGGATGGAAACGTCACATGATATGACGTCATGCTGTCCACTGGCTGAGCCATCTGTTGATGTCTGCTGGTTATATTGCTGACCTGTATCGAAAGTTCATAGAAGGTTCATGAATACGACATTCAACTAAACAATTTTTCGATAAAGTGATGCCTTAAGCGAGAGATGATTATTTCAAAAATAATTTTATTTTGAAGATAAAAGTATTTCTGCCCTAATATTTGCACCGTGTTTTTTGTCTACAAACACTGCTGTTGTTACCTCGTGTTTGGTGTTTACAAACACTGCTATTGTTACCTCGTGTTTGGTGTTTACAAACACTGCTATTGTTACCTCGTGTTTGGTGTTTACAAACACTGCTAATGTTACCTCGTGTTTGGTGTTTACAAACACTGCTATTGTTACCTCGTGTTTGGTGTTTACAAACACTGCTGTTGTTACCTCGTGTTTGGTGTTTACAAACACTGCTATCGGTTGGTCAGAGTAGACGAATGTTCCACTGACGTCACCATAGACCTGGATATAAGCGACCTCTAGCTGCTGCAAGGTCAAGTTCATGTATCTGTTACCACTGATGGACAGGTCAAAGGTTATGTTATGTTCTTAATACTCAAAAGATTAGTTGTAACTGCTGACAATACGAACACATATTTTTTAAACTAGTAACATTTTGTATGTTATATTGTGTATGTTATATTGTGTATGTTATATTGTGTATGTTACATTGTGTATGTTACATTGTGCATGTTACATTGTGCATGTTATATTGTGTATGTTATATTGTGTGTTTTATTGTGTATTTTATATTGTGTATGTTATATTGTGTATGTTATATTGTGTATGTTATATTGTGTATGTTATATTGTATATGTTATATTGTGTATGTTATATTGTGTATGTTATATTTTGTATTTTATATTGTGTATGTTATATTGTGTATGTTATATTGTGTATGTTATATTGTGTATGTTATATTGTGTATTTTATATTGTGTATGTTATATTGTGTATGTTATATTGTGTATGTTACATTGTGTATGTTACATTGTGTATGTTACATTGTGTATTTTACATTGTGTATGTTATATTGTGTATTTAATATTGTGTATTTTATATTTTGTATGTTATATTGTGTATGTTATATTGTGTATGTTATATTGTGCATGTTATATTGTGTATGTTATATTGTGTATGTTATATTGTGTATGTTATATTGTGTATGTTACATTGTGTATGTTACATTGTGTATGTTATATTGTGTATGTTACATTCTGTATGTTATATTGTGTATGTTATATTCTGTATGTTATATTGTGTATTTTATATTGTGTATTTTATATTGAGTTTGTTATATTGTGTATGTTATATTGTGTATGTTATATTGTGTATGTTATATTGTGTATGTTACATTGTGTATGTTACATTGTGTATGTTATATTGTGTATGTTACATTGTATATGTTATATTGTGTATGTTATATTGTGTATGTTACATTGTGTATGTTATATTGTGTATTTTATATTGTGTAGTTTATATTGAGTTTGTTATATTGTGTATGTTATATTGTGTATGTTATATTGTGTATGTTATATTGTGTATGTTACATTGTGTATGACACATTGTGTATGTTACATTGTTTAAATTAACAAAATCTGAATCGATGCCATCTATCGTGAATGTCTGTCTCTCTGTGTTTTGATTCGCATCTTTCATGAAAGTTACGATATGTTCCAGAATTCCTAATTAGAATTTGTGAAAGACAAGTTTTGAACAATTTCAACTTCTTTACGATTAAATGTTCCAATTAGATACTTCCATGTTTACAACACCCCTCCCCCCCACTTACTTGATTGGAAATCCGGCAATTTGTCCGCCATTTTGTGTCAAGTTGCCAGGCAACTTGACAACCACTTCCGTTTCATTCTTTAGCGCTGCGATGTAAACCTGGCAGAAACAAATGTAACAAAACAGTTGCAATAACAAACGTACTTCAATTATTGTCTACTATTAACGTCTATAGCAAAAAGTCAGTAACTCGGTGAATCATGACAGAATGTAGCATACATCGTTCGGCGGCTTTGTAATATTTTTTTTTATTTGTAAATAATAATGTATCCCAGGCACTGAATGGTCATCTAGACATGTCAGTCAGACCGACCCATTACCTGATTGTCCAGCTGGGGCCCGTGAGGGGTCATCAGGAAGTAGCCACTGGGGAACACCTGGACAGGCATAACCAGGGTGTCATAGGAGTCACCATTTAGTTCACGGTTGAGGACCACTGTGACGTCATGTGTTGCTTGTAGTACGACTACACCTTTTGAGATTCCTTAGTGGAAAATGTTTTGTTTTTTTTATATTTGTAATTTCACAAACTGAGCAAGGTCAAAAGTCAAGGTCAGAGCCTAGTTCATTACATGAAGAGTGTACGCGTTTAGTATTACTTAATGATAAAAATGTAATACGCAAAAAACACGAAAATCTATACTGTAGAACTATAGTTATAACAAAAATATATGTTATCTAAGCGATACATGAATACATGTCAATTTTTAAAGACACAAACAGAATATATTAAAATATTCCACCAATTCCATCCATTTTATAGCAATATTTAATCTTGGCCAGTTATTGTTTGTTGGCCAATAGTAAAATTGGGGGCCAACAAAAAATGTCTGGTCAATAATATATTCGTTCGCAAATAATACAAATTGGTGGCCAATAATACAAATTGGTGGCCAATAATATGTTTGGTGGCCAATAATACAAATTGCGGCCAATAATATATTTCATGACCAATAATATATTTTGCAGCCAATAATACAAATTGCTGGCCACTGGCCAATAATATATTTAATGGCCAAACAAATATTTTGTAGCCAATACAGCAAACAGTTTGCCTATAAAATATTTCCTAGGCAATACTACAAATAGATGGCAAATAATTAGTTTGGTGTTCATGAATACAATGGGACACAGATAAATAGTTGTACGGTAAACACGAGAAACAAAATGGCTTATGAAATATTTTTTGAAATACATGAAATATACAAAATCAAATACATGAAATATATTAACCAGATAGCCGGTTAAAGAATTAAACTATCTACTCACCTGGTGATGACGTCACAGCGTTTTGATTAATGCGAAAGACCGAGGTCAGGTGATAGGTCACCCTGTCGTGAATTTCAGTGAGCTCCCCTGTTGTGAGCCGTTGGAGATAGTACAGGTACACGGTGTTAAGCAGTTCTCCTGTAGGACATACAAAATACCTGACAGGTGAAAACATGACTTTTCAATATAACAAATGATACCTAAGAAGTTTATGAACTATTAATTACTAGATACGACACGTGGCGAAGCATACGCCGCAAGACTTGCTCATACATAGTGCATAGAGAAAAAAAAGGGGGGGGTGGGGAGAACAGACACAAACTACAGCACGAAGATATCAGAGCAACACAAATGAACGTCTGGGGAGGGGGGCGGGACATCACTGACGTATTGATGGTCTCGAGACATGCGCACTGCGGTTAGCCACCTGCCCCCACCCTGCATCAACCTAGCTTGCCAACCATAGACTGTGATTGGCCAACGCTAGCGAGGGTCAGCTATTTTCACACAAAAGGGGGGAAATAATGGGCACAAACCAACATATTTAAAAATAAAAAAAATAATGTTTCTGCTGAGGCTTGAACCCAGTAACTTCCGCGTGAAAGGCGGACGTGATATCCACTACACTACTAACTACATGGTATTATGTGAAGGAACAACGCCACTGAACGCAAAAAGCATTGTTGGTCTCGAGATACCCACCCCCCCCCCTTTTTTTTAAACACAACTTCGCATGATTGGTCGACCCCAGCGATGGTCATTCGTCATGTTTATTTGCACGCTACTCGATCTTGTTCTGGTGCATTATCATATATATATTTACCCTCAATTATGTATGACTGACTCACTTTGGCCTAACGCTAAGGGACATTACTCTGCTCTTTTAAAAATTGAAAATATAGACTTAAAAATCATATAAATTTGTGTTTCCAGATTAACATGAAACACACTTCACACTATTATTAATTGAACAATTTCATGCGGACGCTCGAAAAGTTATTTTTTGGTGCAGTAATTTAGTGTGCTGTTTTCTGAAATTTCTCGCCGTAAAAAGATATTATATTGCGTCATTGTTTTAGCTCATATTTTAATTTTGGAAAAGGGAACGATGTAAAAAGAGGATTTGAGGATTGTTAATAATAAAATACTTTGTGTACATTTCAGGAAGTTTAATATTTCTTATTTATCAAACAAGGATAAGTTACTTGGGCTTTTGACAACAACAATAGTGGGCGCCGTAGGCGCCCTAAGCCCCTATTATAAAATACTTTGTGTACATTTCAGGAAGTTTAATATTACGTATTTATCATACAAGGACAAGTTAGTTGGGCTTTTGAAAAAGGTGGGCGCCGTAGGCGCCCTAAAGAAGCGGGCGCCACAGGCTCCACCGCTCCTCAGCACAACCTAGTAAATACATAGATTGCTTAACACCAACACGCCCCTCTTTTAAAATTGTTGATAATAACAATGTCTGGGTTGTACACGAATAAGGTAATGCTTTTTTTAAACTTTAAAATACATGAAATTATCATTACAAGTCATGTAACTTGTCACTGGGACAAACTTTATATCTTATCTTATCTGTTTCAGACGCTCCTTCTATGCAGACGCTCCTTCTTTTTTCAGACGCTACTTCTATGCAGACGCTCCTTCTATGCAGACGCTCCTTCTATGCAGACGCTCCTTCTATGCAGACGCCCCTTCTATGCAGACGCCCCTTCTATGCAGACGCCCCTTCTATGCATACGCCCCTTCTATGCATACGCCCCTTCTATGCAGACGCCCCTTCTATGCAGACGCCCCTTCTATGCAGACGCCCCTTCTATGCATACGCCCCTTCTATGCAGACGCCCCTTCTATGCAGACGCCCCTTCTATGCAGACGCCCCTTCTATGCAGACGCCCCTTCTATGCAGACGCCCCTTCTATTCAGACGCCCCTTCTATTCAGACGCCCCTTCTATACAGACGCTCCTTCTATACAGACGCCCCTTCTATACAGACGCCCCTTCTATACAGACGCTCCTTCTATACAGACGCCCCTTCTATACAGACGCTCCTTCTATACAGAAGATTATAATCCAATCCGAGACTCGCTACATTCATGCTGAGAATAATGTTCAACTTATCTTGTCAAACAAAATTTTGTTTTCGTTGTAAATTTCATCGCTTGATAGATTCTAAAATCAAGAAACGAAAATTGTACATCTGTGTTAACTATCGTACTAAATATAGGACATTTGAGATGGCGTCAAAAGGCCCTGAGTCACTAAGACTCTTATAGAACCCCTCGGGGAATTCCCCGGCAACTTTCTCCCCTCCCCGAGGGGAGCTAGCTGACGGGGACACCCCCAAGACGATCCCCTAGAAGAGGCAGATGGCAGCCGCACAAGTCGACCTCTCAATGGGAGTTTCCACCCCAAAGGGTGGATGTGGAATTTTTCCTACTTCGACCCGCCATAGCTGCGGCGCCACCACGGCACAGAATACGGGTCTAAATATCGGAAGATATCGTACTCAATTGTGTTAACTATCGAACCCCAACTGCATGTGTTAACCATCGTACTCACTTGTGATAACAATCGCAATCGCCTGTGTTAACTATCGCACTCAGTTGTGTAAACTTTTGCACCCACCTGAGTTAACTATCGCACTCACCTGTGTTAACTATCGCACTCACCTGTGTCAACTATCGCACTCACCTGTGTCAACTATCGTACTCACCTGTGTGAACTATCGTACTCACCTGTGTCAACTATCGCACTCACCTGTGTCAACTATCGTACTCACCTGTGTTAACTAGCGCACTCACCTGTGTCAACTATCGTACTCACCTGTGTTAACACTCGCACTCACCTGTGTTAACGCGAATCACCTGAGATGTGAAACCAGCGAACACGGCGATGAGGTAAGTGTTACGGAAGATATCTGTAAAACAAAAATAAACCGATTTGATTGATCATTTATTGGAAAACGTCTCTACGCTTGTCAGTTATTCAAATCACTCAATACTTTGGCCGGTAAATATAACACATACCTGGGGCAGTTAACTGTCATTGTGAAAACAACGTTTAACTGTTTTGGTGTAAATTTGTGGAAGAAACTTATATGAAGACATATATTTAATAATGAACAGAAATATTTAAAGCGTTCATTTCTTTAATTCTAGCTCATCACAAAGGAACACTCGCGTATATGCGTTAATTAGTTATGACGCTGAACTAGGTGTTTTATGTTGTATGTTGTATGATACACAATATAATTGAGCAAATATTTCCTGCTAGAACTCCCTAAAAGTGGCAACTCATTTACTTTTTTGACACAGAGACATGCCGCCATTTCCAATGACGTCATTCATGTGGACCGTGTAGTTTTGGTTGCGCTTCCAAAGACAGGCGTAGTCCTCGTTTGATAAAACATCGTTAGGTTCACCAGGTCCCCACCACCCGGGGTAGACGGTCAGGTTTGTGGATGACCACCGGAAGTCACCTTCTCGCTGAGTATCGGTTGCCCCCAGGTAGACGGTGTAGAGATTCTTAACTAAAAAAAAACATTATTTTTTTTTAATTTCCTTTATTTTTCACAGTTCAATTTATCTAGACAAAACATTGCCATGGTACAAATAGAATAACATAGTAAAAGAGCAATATTTGTCTGAATAAGAGCGTCTGTAATAGCAAAGGAGTATTTTTAATAAACATTTTTGCACTAACGCAAATATATTTTTCCGACTGTTTTTAAGACATTGCCTTTAGTCTAATAATAGAACTTTTGTCAGTATGAAAGTGTAACATTGTAACATTGTAAACTTGACACCAATAACTTTGTTTCATTGAGTGGAGTACACAATGAGATGTCAGTATGTAACATTGTAAACTTGACACCAATACTCACTTTAGCACTCTTAAAATGAATAGGTTATGTTAGCTGAAACTACAGAAGTTGAAGAATGTTTGTGCCATGAAGTAGAAACAGATTGTTATACTCACCGGCCATGACCTTCGCAGCAGCAGTTTCAAAATGATAATAGGTATCATTGTCGTAAAACTCAGCCAAAATAGCTCCAGCTGCAGCACAACTTTTCTGTCAGAATAAATTGATGAACATTTTCTTAATATTATTTGCATATTTGTGGCAATTCTTCCATTAGAATACGTCCCTTGAAAGCGGGTTTACAGAATGGAATTAGTTTTGTTTCTTTTTTCATTTAGAGTAGCTGAAATTTGTACACCATAATTGACAGCTTATATTTGAAAATGTCATGTTGACAATGTTTCATTGAAATACTATATACCCGGAAACTGTAATCGGCATCCTTCCATCTCGCGAGACGATGGTGCATCACCGTTGAGTTGGGTTACATTTCCTCGAGTGGCTGTGCAGTCCTATCCTTGTGTGACAGTCTTTACCACAGCTTTTACACACGAGTTCTGTGCTTCCAAATATTTGGGCCTTTCTCCTACCTCTTCTTCTGTCGCTCCTCGGCTACTATGACGTCCTCTTTGACAACTGTGCGCCACGTAGATCGGTCTTCTGCCTTACACTCCCAGTCACTTGTGTGTATTCTCGCTGCTTTGATGTCCCTTTGCCAGACCTCTTTAAATCGCAGACGTGGGCAACCTGTCTTCCTCTTTACCGATGCCAGTTCTCCATATAGAGCAATGGTTCCTAACTAGTGGTGCATGCACCCCCAAGGGGTGCATGAGCAGGTTCCAGGGGGTGCATGAACGATTCAGATTTTAAAAAAAAGAGAAAGAGGAAGAAAAAAAGAAGGAAAAACTAATAATCTGAAAATTTAAACCATAAGCAAGGCATGCCGCATCAAAGGGCGCCCATACACAACCTTTTTGATAGGTACTTAGATACTCTTTCGCACATCTTTCTGCTGACATCTTCTCCATCTTGAATGAGTTGAACAAATCTCTCAAAGGACCTGCTGTGACTGTAATGGATGCTACTGAGAGATTGCAAGCCATGCTTAACAAACTGCCACTATTCCGACGACGACTAGAAAAGTCCAACTTGCCAACTTTCCACTCTTGGATGAAGTTGTAATACCTGGTGCAGAAGGAAGCACTGAGGGATCACTGCCTGACAACACCAAAGGGGAAATTTCAGAGCACCTTTCAACATTGCAACGGTCCTTGGATGGGTATTTCTGTCAAGAAATTGCTAGGAAAGACCTTTGGTTTCGCAATCCTTTTCTCTGTGACTTGGACAACATTGATGACAGTGACCTTGCTAAAGATGGCCTGATTGATTTGAGAACCAGAGAAATACCGAGGAGTGCTTTCAGTTGCAATACTTTGATTGAATTTTGGTGCTCCCAGCTATATTCCTACCCACAACTAGCCGAGAGGGCAGTACTGACTCTCCTTCCATTTGCCACAACCTATCTCTGTGAAGCAGGATTCTCCACTCTTTTGACGATTAAAACCAAGGCAAGGAATAAGTTGAATGCAGAGGATGACATGAGAGTTGCTTTGTCAAAAATAGTCCCCAGATTTAAATCGCTGATTGATCATAAGTAGCAACATATCTCTCGGTAAATTCACTGTTGCCTAATGTCAAAACTGTTGTGTTCCTAAAATAAACATAGTTTATTATGCATTTTCTGCAAGTTTCGTGAGGGGCTGCATGAACTTTTTTGGGCATCTGAAGGGGTGCATGGACCCCAAAAGGTTAGGAACCACTGATATAGAGAGTCCAGGATGCGGCCAGGGCTCATTCTTTTAAGATGTCCTAGCCATCTCAGGCGTCTTTCACTAAAAATTGAGAACATGCTTTGGATATTGGCATGCATTATGACCTCAGTATTAAACACTTTGTCTTGCCATTTAATGGCAAGGATGTGACGCAAGCATCTCAAGTGGAAGCTATTAAGCCCTATTCAGACCAGCAAGGTGCGTCCAGATGTCGGACAGGAGATGGTTGGGATGCCATCAGTAGGGTTTCCAGCACACAGTTACCCACCCCTGCATTATCAAATGTTTCAGGTGGATTTAAACATAAATGCAATATTTCCACATAGTACATCGGTGATAGAAGACATAAAGAAAATCTTGGTAACCATTTGTAATGTCCTAAATACAATGTGTTCGGAAACTAATCATCATATATATATATATTTACGCTCAATTATCGCTGACTGTGGCCTAACGCTAAATCATAATCCTTTTGGTTTCCAGATTAACATTAACCAAAAAACGCAGGAACCTATGACGTCAGCATTTGTGTTGTAAACAGTGCTGACTGACTCAAAGAGTTATTTTTTTGGTGCAGTAATTTGGTGCGTTGCTTTCTAAAATTACTTTAAAAATCGTGTAGTGATTAGCACTGTAAAAAAATATTATATACATACTTTGTGTACATTTCAGGAATATTTCGTATTTATCATACAAGGATACGTTACTTGGGCTTTTGACCAAAAAAAACCTATTATAAAATACTTTGTGTACATTTAAGAAAGTTTAATATTACGCATTTATCGTACAAGGACAAGTTAGGTGTGCTTTTGGAAAAGGTGGGCGCCGTAGGCACCCTTAAAAAAATGGTGCACCGCAGCATAAACTACTAAATAATATAAAAGCCCAGGTCAGTCATTCTGTAATGCTAAGGGACATTATCAGCATATTTTTTTAAATTGAAAATATAGACGTAAAATCATAATCATTTTGGTTTCGAGCTTAACAGAGCGTCTGATGTTTCTCGGTGGTAAAAAAAGAATATGACGTCATTGTTTGAGCTTACATTTTAATTTTGGAAAAGTGATATATAGAGAAATTTCGATAAAAATAAATCATTCTAGTGAACTAAAATTTAATTATTCATTCTTTTTATTGAACTCGTTCACATAAAAAATTTTGGTTGTTGGACACGCTGATTTGAACGCATGCAATAACATTCACGTAAGTTGCTTGGGCTTTTGAAAAAAGTGGGTGCCGTAGGCGCCCCAGAACAACCTAGCTATATTATAATGTACGTAATCCAAATAATCAAAAATTAATAGTAAATCAAATATAATACATTTGTTTACATTTGAATTTATCCAAGAGGTAACATCCGTGTTGAATTTGTAGCAGCTGCCCTTGTAGAACTCTGAACCAGGGAGGTAACTCTCACAGGGGTCCTCAATATCTGTAGACAAGAGACCATCGTCTGAACCATCATTGGCTGGTCGTTTGTACTCTATAGTTAATCTATTTCTGACTGAGAATCGAAACTCGAATTATCTTATCTGTTACAGACGCTCCTTCTATACAGAAGATTATTGCGTCTTACGCTTATCTATAAAGACAGAAAAGATGGTATAGGAAGTATAAGTGAATGTCACATAAGTCGACACATTGCACTGGAAATATCCTGTCTATCCCCAATGGTGCACGTCTATCACCAATGGTGTACATATATCACCAATGGTGTACGTATATCCCCAATGGTGTACGTCTATCACCAATGGTGTACATATATCACCAATGGTATACGTATATCACCAATGGTGTACATCTATCACCAATGGTGTACGTATATCACCAATGGTGTACGTATATCACCAATGATGTACGTATATCACCGATGGTGTACGTATATCACCAATGGTGTTCATATATCACCAATATTGTACGTATATCCCCAATGGTGTACATATATCACCAATGGTGTACATATATCACCAATATTGTACGTATATCACCAATGGTGTACGTATATCACCAATGGTGTACATCTATTACCAATGGTGTACATATATCACCAATGGTGTACATATATCACCAATGGTGTACATATATCACCAATGGTGTACATATATCACCAATGGTGTACATATATCAACAATGGTGTACATCTATCACAATATTGTACGTATATCACCAATGGTGTACGTCTATCACCAATGGTGTACATATATCACCAATGGTGTACGTATATCACCAATGGTGTACATATATCACCAATGGTGTACGTATATCACCAATGGTGTACATCTATCACCAATGGTGTACGTATATCACCAATGGTGTACGTATATCACCAATGGTGTACGTATATCACCAATGGTGTACGTATATCACCAATGGTGTACGTATATCACCAATGGTGTATGTCAGGGTATGAGAATCACTGCGAATGATTGTTGTGAGATTGTTGTGAGCCAGTGTGTGAGTCGGCTCAAGGCGTGCGTGACAAGAGTTCACTTGTGAATAAGGATGTTAATTGTATTCACCCGGTATGCAAGTTAGAGAGCCGTGTTGTGGATAAATAGTGGGTGTGTGACAGAGAGGGGTGAGACGTATGAAGACTGGCGAGTGCGGAGGTCCATAGCCCTTCTTAGGGCTGGACATTTAGTATAGAAGCGATGGAGTGATCGAGTGTAGTTCGACTAGCTGGTAACACATCGAGGTGTGCTCGAGGTTACAGCAAAGTGTACGCACTTAGGAGTAAGGTCCTTGTGAAAGATTACGTTTGTGTACCTGAAGCTATTGATGTACATATGTTGCTGACTAATAAAGATTATATGATCCATTGACAAGAGTCGAGACTTGTCTCCTTTTATCCAGAACCCAGTACGCAACAGTGGGGTCACGTCCGAGGAATTTCTGGAGGCTCTTGTGGATGGTACGTCAAGTCACAGCATCTAAGTGAGACAGCGTCGACGGGCTTTTCAACGTGTCCAGGCCGTCGGATAGTTGGTGTCCAGGGTCCTGAGTGTGTCGGTGAATGATTTCCTGACAACAAGTC
>CALYLW010000368.1:879308-1116808 GCA_944989445.1 Ampullaceana balthica
GTGTCCAGACACATGGTCAAGCTGGAGTTAGTTATCTTCAGATGTGGCCACGTCAGCACTGAGGTCACCTGACTGGGCATGATGCCCTCTATCCACCATTCAACACCTAAAAATGTAATTAGTTAACAATTTTAGATGTCCGAATCTTTGGAGCAGGCATAAAAATACATTTCCCTGAAGCATTTTTAAATCCCTTATATTAACTTCGAAATCTTGTCTACGTCGGGCGGGCGGAAAAAAAGAAAAGTAAAAAATGACCCACTTTCCGTGATCCGATCGAGCTGAAATTTATCACATGGACCCGCCTCACCTAACAATGCATCGTATCAAAATTTCAGATCGATCGAACGTATCGTAATTAAATTAATGCATTTTTAGTTTATCCTTATATAACGTATGTATTCAAATTCACGGTTTGTTATTGTTTTTTCTTCCACGTGAGAGTTTGAGTTGACTTGTTGACGTCGACCGTCGTGCCGATACCCCCTGACGTCCCATCCCCCGTTATTAAAGACAGGGGACATCACTCGGTGTCAGTCTGTAAATGTTTGTCGCGTTCGAACATAATCAATACTTTTAGTTCTGTCTCATATATAAGGGATTTATAGTCAAAAACTTTGTTTTACGGGTCTTTTTTATTGCTCCCACAGTTAATGTGAGAATTGATATGGTCAAAATTTAACCTAAAACATTTTATATTTAAATAACAGCCTTCAATGGGAATTTTTAAAAAAAAACTAGAGTTATACCACAGCAAGGGCGATTCGTGGGCGTTGCTGTTTCGAACAGTTGCAAAATATCTTTAAATCTCACAAGAAAGTTATTTTGGTTAAAAACGTAAGAATTTGCAATTGTTATGACTACGACTACGAATATTGTTTATATATTTTTATTATCGTTATTGTTGTTATTATTAAATTTATTATATTTTATTAAAAGAGTGTTACCTTGAATACTTTTTGTTATGTTGAGGACGAAGTTCAAATGGGATAATGTCGGCAGGAAAGCCAGTCTGCTTGTTTCGGTTTCACTCGCACACATTGTCTAACATAATATAAAAAATGATTTACAAGTTATTTAGAGAGCCGACGAAAATGGATCAGAAAGGCAAATGATTGATGCAGTAGATTTTAAAGAGAGTTATACAAGTATTGAATGTCAAACATTGCTTGCCGATATCCGTATGTCGAAAATTGTCTATTAAAATATTGTATTATGAAATATTCTGTCGTCAAATTACAAAACAACACTCCAACAGATTCGACGTGCAGTCGAATAAACAATCATAGAAATTAGTTTTTATGCTAACATACTTAACATAAGAATTTATGAGAGGCGAATCAACATTTAAGATAATATTCTTACCGATTGTCTTTCACTTTATGCAAACTTACATCTGTTTTAGCGCAGCTCACTCAAATAAACAAGTTTGCTTATAATCATCCTAAAATTGGTTTCTAAATATTTATTATTAGGGGCCGCCATAAATGACGTCACGCGATTTTAACCATTTTAACCCTCCCTCTCCCCTCGTTACACTTCGTCACAAAAACTTTCGAATATGACGTCAAAAAGCTTTGGAAAAAAAAAGCCGTGAAATTAGCATGTTTGAAAATACTTTTTTAGGTCAAGTCTACACTCGAATATCGTAACAGGTTCGAAGCCATTGAAAAGGTCTTGAAAATAAATTGCAAGCACGCACATATTTCAGTGGAACTTTTATTAAAAGTTGCGCGTTTTGATGTGATGTCACAGTTCTTCAACACCACCACCCCCCAATCATCAAACATCGTCACAAATGCGTGACCCCCTCCCCCCTCTCCGGTGCGTGACGTCATGTATGGACGGCCCTTTAAATATTGACCAAGTGGGACTAACAACACATTCCAAATTAGACTATTTTGTCAAAATCGGAGCGATAAGAAACGTGGTGCTAAGCCCCGAGATCTATTTATCTCATTTTTAGGGCACCAACGATAGTTCAAAGTTTTGTGTTGTTTATGTCGTAGCATCTGTACGTAAAATTAAACAGAGCTAATATAAGCATTGATTTTACTCACGATTGTTAGATCAAATAAACAAAATTAAATCAATAGTTTATAAATAACAGCCGTCTTCTGTGGCTACCTGTCAAACATCTCATGGCTACCTGTCACACATTCCATGGCTACCTGTCAAACCTCCCATGGCTACCTGTCACACATTCCATGGCTACCTGTCAAACCTCCCATGGCTACCTGTCAAACATTCCATGGCTGCTTGTCAAACATTTCATAGCTACCTGTAAAACATTCCATGGCTACCTGTCAAACATTCCATGGCTACCTGTCAGACATTCCATGGCTACCTATTACATATTCCATGGCTACCTGACACACATTCCATGGCTACCTGTCAAACATTCCATAGCTACCTGTCAAACATTCCATGGCTACCTGTCAAACATTCTATGGCTACCTGTCAAACATTCCATGTCTACTTGTCAAACATTCCATTGCTACCTGTCAAACATTCTATGGCTACCTGTCAAACATTCTATGGCTACCCGTCAAACATTCCATGGCTACTTGTCAAATATTCCATGGCCACTTGTCAAACATTCCATGTCTACCTGTCAAACATGCCATGGCTACCTGTCAAACATGCCATGACTACATATCAAACATGCCATGGCTACCTATCAAACATTCCAGGGCTACCTGTCAAACATCCCATGGCTACCTGTCAAACATCCCTTGGCTACCTGTCAAACATCCCATGGCTACCTGTCAAACATCCCTTGGCTACCTGTCAAAGATCTGTTCTCTGATTGGCTTTAACCATGAGACTCAACTAATTTTATTTTTAATAATCTGCTATATCACCATGCTACCTTATCGTGCTACCTTACCTTCGTCTCGTCCCAACTGAGAGGGTAGCTTGAAAGCATGTAACAGTAGCCATCGTAGAAAACTGCATTTGGCCAAAAGGAGCAGGGGCTTCCTCTAACATCTGTCAAGGCAAAAACAAAGGTATTGAGAAGAAACCCACAACTGTCTTACCGTTCGAGAGTCTAACTAAATGCAACTATTCAAATCTCAGAAACTGTGGTCAACTAGATGGATAATTATCTAACTTATTGTAGGTATCTGTATACCTAACAAAGTTATTTTTCAATGGCTTTAAGTCGAGCGAAAGACATATAAATGAAACCAATTCACAGACCTACAAAATAAAGCACCAGCATTGTAGTAAATTACCGGAAATTTAGTACATCACCAGAAATGTAGTACATCACCAGAAATGTATATCACCAGAAATGTAGTATATCACCAGAAATTTGGTACATCACCAGAAATGTAGTATATCACCAGAAATTTGGTACATCACCAGAAATGTAGTATATCACCAGAAATGTAGTACATCACCATAAATGTAGTACATCACCAGAAATGTAGTACATCACCATAAATGTAGTACATCACCAGAAATGTAGTACATCACCATAAATGTAGTACATCACCATAAATGTACTACATCACCATAAATGTAGTACATCACCAGAAATGTAGTACATCACCATAAATGTAGTACATCACCAGAAATGTAGTACATCACCATAAATGTAGTGCATCACCATAAATGTACTACATCACCATAAATGTAGTACATCACCAGAAATGTAGTACATCACCATAAATGTAGTACATCACCAGAAATGTAGTACATCACCATAAATGTACTACATCACCATAAATGTAGTATATCACCAGAAATGTAGTATATCACCAGAAATTTGGTACATCACCAGAAATGTAGTATATCACCAGAAATTTGGTATATCACCAGAAATGTAGTACATCACCATAAATGTAGTACATCACCATAATTGTAGTACATCACCATAAATGTAGTACATCACCATAAATGTAGTACATCACCATAAATGTAGTACATCACCATAAATGTAGTACATCACCATAAATGTAGTGCATCACCATAAATGTAGTACATCACCATAAATGTAGTATATCACCAGGAATGTGCTATATCACCAGAAATGTAGTACATCACCATAAATGTAGTACATCACCATAATTGTAGTACATCACCATAAATGTAGTACATCACCATAAATGTAGTACATCACCATAAATGTAGTACATCACCATAAATGTAGTACATCACCATAAATGTAGTACATCACCATAAATGTAGTATATCACCAGGAATGTGCTATATCACCAGAAATGTACTGCACTAGATAAAAAATCAACTCACTAGTAACCATATACAGCAGTACTGAGGTTATACAACTGAAAGCAGTGTAATGCATTGTCATCAAAGAACGACTCTACGTGTACGAATGCATAGGCAGTTATCAACAAATGGTATGTATATACCCATGAATCTGTAGCTCCGGTGACATAGATCTAACGAGGTCTGACTTGTTCCTTCAATGTTGAGTTTCTTTTTTAAATTTGAAATCTTTTTTGTTTTTGTTTCTCTTTTGTTTCTTTAAACTTTAAATCATCAGGGCGACCAGTGCTTGACATTCTTCGAACAAAATGTCTTGCATCGTTAGTTTTGGCGTGCCAGTGTTTCTTAAATTATGTATGCCATATGCCCCACCCCCACCCTCCCCGGCAAGTAAAAAGGCTTGATGTGCTTCAAGGGGTTTCTAATATTCCTTAAGGTTATTAGGGTGGGAGGGGTGAAAGGTGGGATGTAAAATGAAAGGCGCCTGGGGCGTCAATTGTTTCATTCGTAATCTTCTCCTCCCTCCCACCCCCGGTGCCACGGCCCCAATATATACTGGTGTCCCCTGACAAATCACATGTCTAGTTTACTGAGAGATTATAGCTTCTTTCATTAAAGTTTGTGGAAATTCAGTTTTATTTCCATGGAAACAAATAACTAAAGATTTTTATTTTAAAAAATACAATTGTTATTTACAGTGTGTTTTCTTTGTCTTCTTTACCGGAGGCAATTTCGACGTTTAAGGCTTCAAAATATTTCTTTCCTTTGGCAACCCACCACTTTGAGATTCAATGGCTTAAGAAGCCATCGCAGTTACCATGGAGCCAGTGTGAAATATAAACATAACTTTTCTGTTGTCTATTGTTACAAGAGGTTGTTATTAAATGTATTGTTGTAACAAGAGTGGCAATCATAAACTAAATGTTACCACACGCCTATACAGTGACATTTGATTCAACTCGTTAAGTGATGCTAGCTGTTTCATCCGTTTTCTTTTACAGTTTACAGGTCAAGTCTTTGTTTAAATGAACCGAGCTTACCATCTGAATTGTTCCGTTACCTGACCACACTATTCTAAAGAAAATCAGCGAGCCTTGACAAACGGAAGTGAGCAAAGGACAACTCGGGGTTTGTGAAATAGACTTGTAAATGACAACTTAGGGTAGTGAAATGGAATTGGTCTAAATGACAACTTAAGGTATTGAAATAGACTTGGTCTAAATGACAACTAGAAGCAGTGAAATAGACTCGGTCTAAATGACAAACTATGGTAGTGAAATAGACTTGGTGTAAATGACAAACTGGGGTAGTGAAATAGAATTGGTGTAAATGACAAACTGGGGTAGTGAAATAGACTTGGTCTAAATGACAAACTGAGATAGGGAAATAGACTTGATCAAAATGACAAACTGTTGTAGTGAAATAGACTTGGTCTAAATGACAACCAGGGGATGTGAAATAGCCTTGGTCTAAATGACAACCAGTGGTAGTGAAATGGACTTGGTCTAAAAGACAACCTGCGGTATAGAAATAGATTTTGTATAAATGACAACTAGGGTTACTGAAATAGACTTTGTCTAAATGACAACCTGGGGTTGTGAAATAGCCTTGGTCTAAATGACAACCAGTGGTAGTGAAATGGACTTGGTCTAAATGACAAACTGAGATAGGGAAATAGACTTGATCAAAATGACAAACTGTTGTAGTGAAATAGACTTGGTCTAAATGACAACCAGTGGTAGTGAAATGGACTTGGTCTAAATGACAACCTGCGGTATAGAAATAGATTTTGTATAAATGACAACTAGGGTTACTGAAATAGACTTTGTCTAAATGACAACCTGGGGTTGTGAAATAGCCACGGTCTAAATGACAACCGTGTGTTGTGAAATAGACTTGATTAATTAAACAACCCCCGTAAAAACAAAGTTTTTGACTATAAATCCCTTATATATGAGACATAACTGAAAGGATTGATTATGTTCAAAAGTGACAAACATTTACAGAATGAATCTGTCTTAACTCAACTTTGCTTCACAACCCTTGGGGTGGGGGGGGGAGATGGGAAAATTATGGTCACCGATCGCTTGACCGAGCTCAGCGTGACACGTAAAATGTAAACAAAAGCACGCCAGTACTTCGATGGGTCGCGTCAACGCGTGATGAAACCGAAATTATCTCCCTTGGCTTTAAAACTAGGTCAAAACTCTAGCAGACAACGACTTTTGTTTTTCTAAATAATGATTTATATAGTAAAGATAAACTAAAAAATTCATTAATTTAATTACGGTACGTTCGATCGATCTGAAATTTTGATACGGTGCATTGTTAGGTGAGTTGGGTACGTGCGCCAAATTTCAGCTCGATGGCTTCACTGAAAGTGGGTCATTTTCGACTTTTGTTCGTGGGCGGACGGGCGTCGCGGGCGGGACGAACGAACGACGAACGAGTGACGACAAATGAGACGGCGGTGAAGTTAATAGAAGGGATTTAATAAAGCTTTTAAAAGAAAACGTAAAAGACAGAAAATTAAAGCAAAAATACACATCAATATACATAATTCCCGTTGTATGTATGGTTGTAATAGTAATGTAATGTAATACTGTTAGGTGGCGCTGCGATTGATTTTATTTTATAGTGCTGCACCAAAAATAACACTTTTTGAACGTTCCGCATAAAATTGTTCAATGTGATAATAAATGAATCAAAAAATAATAAATAAAATACCGGTAAATGAAAATTCTGTATAACGTTATTTTTTAATCTGATGTGTATTTATTTTAAAAACTTCCGTCATTTTTGACGGGTGATACACTATTTAAGAAATATTACTGAAAATTAATTAAGAAAAAATTCACCCCTTGCAAACAGCATATTGACACCCCCTTCATTTGTCTTTGTGATAGCAATGAGGAAAACCTGCACATTTACAGAACGAAATATCAATGTTCAGTGTATTCGCAATTCATGTGAGGAGATGATGGCAGTATTATAAGTAAATAGTATGAAATTAAAAATACAATCCATCATCTACCAGGAAGGGCGTAGCTAAAGTGAGCCCTCAATAGATATTTGGTTTGTACACAGCATTCAGTAAATGAATATACACAAAGTGAGCCATCAATAGATATTTGGTTTGTACACAGCATTCAGTAAATGAATATACACAAAGTGAGCCATCAATAGATATTTGGTTTGTACACAGCATTCAGTAAATGAATATACACAAAGTGAGCCATCAATAGATATTTGGTTTGTACACAGCATTCAGTAAATGAATATACACAAAGTGAGCCATCAATAGATATTTGGTTTGTACACAGCATTCAGTAAATGAATATACACAAAGCTTACCCAACAATTCCATCAGAATGTCATTGTACATACCAGATACTCTCCATATGTAAATAGTATTAAATAATAAAAGCTCTTACACTTAAATCCGAAGATATCCGGATCCGGCAAATATTTGGGGCCAATTATCCGGATCCGGCACAAATATGTGAAAAAAGTGATTTGAAACATACTTATTTTAAAATAGAAATTAAGGTGTTTTTTGTGGGGGGGGGGTTGGGGGGGGGGTTTGGGGGGGGGTTCAAAGCTTCTTGACGTATTTTTGGAGGGGGGTCTAACTTTTTGTGACGACGCGTGACGAGGGGGGAAAGGGGGTGAAAATCAGCCAAAATAGCGTGACGTCATTTATGGACGGCCCCTAATGCTTTTTTTTTCATCGTAATAAATACAAAGAAATCTTTTATGTCTACGGGGTGTAATTTTTTTTTAATTCCATTTTATTGGAGTGATTTTTGTGAGATGAATGCTTTAGCCTCGAAAATTGCGACTATGTTTTACTCAAATGAAAATAGTAATAATTAAGTGATATAAAAAGCCTACTCAATGGGGATAAGCTGGGTCGAGTGTTCCCTCTCGTAGCAATGTTTCAGATGGTTTTAGAACCACTCTTGTTCTGTTCTTCATCGCTGTAATAAAGGTAAGCCAACAATTTTTATTTTATTTTTTATTAGAATAGGTAGTGGACATGTTACATAATGTAAAACATTAAGTAGTGATCGAATATAAAGAAAATCGATACAAGTAGTTTATAATTCATATCGATAACTGATTAGTTTGATCAAAGTTTCACATCATTGACTCGATGCAGTGAAGGCAATCAATACCGTTTTTTATTTGATAGATACATTTTTATGATACCTTTGTGTGTCTTTGTCAAGCTTGGTCGAGGTAGAATTTAATTAGGTTATCTATGAACCGAACAACAGGCACACTGACTAATTTGACCTGAGTGTCCTCACCTTCACGAGACAAGAGGAAGTAATTGGTTCGGGCATTGATGACCGGAAGTACCAAAGTGCTGCCTGTTTGACCCTTGTACTCGTAGTAGAGCTCAACTATGACTTCATGAGTCGCACGTATCACCAAAACACCTTTACTTGCACCTGAGATGTCATTAACAACACCTTTACTTGCACCTGAGATGTCATTAAAAACACCTTTACTTACATTTGAGATGGCATTAACAACACCTTTAATAACACATGAGATGGCATTAACAACACCTTTAATTACACATGAGATGTCATTAAAAACACCTTTAATTACACATGAGATGCCATTAGCAACACCTTTATTTACACTTGAGATGTCATTAAAAACACCTTTACTTACACTTGAGATGTCATTAACAACACCTTTAATTACACTTGAGATTGCATTAACAACACCTTTCATTACACTTGAGATTGCTTTAACAACACCTTTACTTACACCTGAGATGTCTTTAACAACACCTTTAATTACACTTGAGATGTCATTAAATACACCTTTATTTACACTTGAGATGTCATTAACAACACCTTTAATTACACATGAGATGTCCTTAAAAACATGTTTACTTACACTTGAGATGTCATTAACAACACCTTTACTTACACATGAGATGTCATTAACAACACCTTTAATTACACATGAGATAACATTAACAACACCTTTACTTACACCTGAGATGGCATTAACAACACCTTTACTTACAATTGAGATTGCATTAACAACACCTTTACTTACACATGAGATGTCATTAACAACATCTTTAATTACACTGAGATGGCATTAACAACACCTTTACTTACACTTGAGATATCATTAAAAACAGCTTTACTTACAGATGAGATGTCATTAACAACACCTTTACTTACACCTGAGATGTCATTAACAACACCTTTAATTACACTTGAGATTGCATTAACAACACCTTTACTTACACTTGAGATGTCATTAACAACACCTTTACTTACACTTGAGATGTCATTAACAACACCTTAACTTACACATGAGATGTCATTAACAACACCTTTACTTACACTTGAGATGTCATTAAAAACACCTTTACTTACACTTGAGATGGCATTAACAACGATTTTAATTACACATGAGATGTCATTAACAACACTTTTAATTACACTTGAGATGGCATTAACAACACCTTTACTTACACCTGAGATGTCATTAACAACACTTTTAATTACACTTGAGATGGCATTAACAACACGTTTACTTACACTTGAGATGTCATTAACAACACCTTTACTTACACTTGAGATGTCATTAACAACACCTTTACTTACACTTGAGATGTCATTAACAACACCTTTACTTACACCTGACATGGCATTAACAACACCTTTACTTACGCTTGAGATGGCATTAACAACACATTCAATTACACATGAGATGTCATTAACAACACAATTAATTACACTTGAGATGTCATTAGCAACACCTTTACTTACACTTGAGATGTCATTAAAAACACCTTTACTTACACTTGAGATAGCATTAACAACACATTTAATTACACATGAGATGTCATTAACAACACCTTTACTTACAGCTGAGATGTCATTAACAACACCTTTACTTACACCTGAGATGTCATTAACAACACCTTTAATTACACTTGAGATTGCATTAACAACACCTTTACTTACACTTGAGATGTCATTAACAACACCTTTACTTACACCTGAGATGTCTTTAACAACACCTTTAATTACACTTGAGATGTCATTAAATACACCTTTATTTACACTTGAGATGTCATTAACAACACCTTTAATTACACATGAGATGTCCTTAAAAACATCTTTACTTACACTTGAGATGTCATTAACAACACCTTTACTTACACATGAGATGTCATTAACAACACCTTTAATTACACATGAGATAACATTAACAACACTTTACTTACACTTGAGATGGCATTAACAACACCTTTACTTACAATTGAGATGCATTAACAACACCTTTACTTACACATGAGATGTCATTAACAACATCTTTAATTAAACTGAGATGGCATTAACAACACCTTTACTTACACTTGAGATATCATTAAAAACACCTTTACTTACAGCTGAGATGTCATTAACAACACCTTTACTTACACCTGAGATGTCATTAACAACACCTTTAATTACACTTGAGATTGCATTAACAACACCTTTACTTACACTTGAGATGTCATTAACAACACCTTAACTTACACATGAGATGTCATTAACAACACCTTTACTTACACTTGAGATGTCATTAACAACACCTTTACTTACACTTGAGATGTCATTAAAGACACCTTTAATTACACATGAGATGTCATTAACAACACCTTTAATTACACCTGAGATGTCATTAACAACACCTTTACTTACACATGAGATGTCATTTACAACACTTTACTTACACCTGAGATGTAATTAACAACACCTTTAATAACACCTGAGATGTCATTAACAACACCTTTACTTACACTTGAGATGGCATTAACAACACATTTAATTACACATGAGATGTCATTAACAACACCTTTAATTACACCTGAGATGTCATAAACAACACCTTCTCTTACACATGAGATGTCATTCACAACACTTTACTTACACCTGAGATGTAATTAACAACACCTTTAATAACACATGAGATGTCATTAACAACACCTTTACTTACACATGAGATGTCATTAACAACACCTTTAATTACACCTGAGATGTAATTAACAACACCTTTACTTACACATGAGATGTCATTAACAACACCTTTACTTACACATGAGATGTCATTCACAACACTTTACTTACACATGAGATGTAATTAACAATACCTTTAATAACACATGAGATGTCATTAACAACACCTTTACTTACACATGAGATGTCATTAACAACACAATTAATTACACTTGAGATGTCATTAACAACACTTTACTTACACTTGAGATGGCGTTAACAACACCTTTACTTACACTTGAGATGTCATTAACAACACCTTTACTTACACATGAGATGTCATTAACAACACCTGCAAATGTGTACAGACAGTAATCACTTTTATACATCAAACAGCAAGGCAAATTTTAAATTGATTCATTAAGACCAAGTTTTTTAATTTGGAGAGTAATAGATATGAACCAAGGTAGATAACAACCCATTATATTTCAAATGCAAGATGGGAGACTCAAGAATATCTGTGTTTCACATACCCACAGTAGACGGCACTGACCAACTGACCATCAATGTTTATCATTTCGGTTATAGTTTTAAATGGAAGGAGACTTGAAATATTAAGAAACAGGTACATTATCCTGGTCAATCTAGTTGTTTTAAATATATATATATATATATATCCTATATAATAAAGGGCAAGTTTCTGTCCTTTCTGTCCGGTCATCTATAGCGATTGGTCCCTCAAACACATATGACTCCTACAGCCAATCATATTGAACACGTTTACGCCATTTACGCGAACGTTCAAAACGAGTTATTTTTGGTGCAGTGTTTCTTTCAAGAATATATTTTGAGTTATGCGCGTTGGGATTTATAGTCAAAAGCTCTGTTTTTACGAGTTATTTATTTTAACTATAATGAACTAGATTGTGCCGGGGCGCCGGGGCGCCTGCGGCGCCCACTTTTTTTAGGGCGCCTACGGCGCCAACCTTTTTCAAAAGCCCAACTAAGTTATCCTTTTTTGATAAATACGAAATATTAAACTTTCTGAAATGTACGCAAAGTATTTAATAATAGGAGTTGTAGGGCGCCTACGGCGCCCACTTTGTTTTTTGTCAAAAGCCCAAGAAACTTATCCTTCTTTGATAAATACGAAATATTAAACTTCCTTTTTGTTTGATAAATACGAAATATTAAACTTACTGAAATGTACAAAAAGTATTTTATAGCACATGCAATGCCGGTCGAGACGGCTGTATATATATAGTTACATATTATCAAACTATTTAGCTAAGGCTAAAGTGTTTTATTTTAGAATGCTTTTAATTCCAGTTTATGATATTATGTTCTTTTTAATCAAAATATGTAATATTTAACTAAAGTGGTTTAGTTTAGAATCCTAACAATTATAGTTTATGATTTAGTTATATACAGTGGCGTAGCTAGGGTCATGTGCGCTCGGGGACATGACACAAAATCGGCGCCACTTGTCGGACCGAAAGGTTCTGGGGGCTCATTGAGCCCCTAAGAAAAATTTGAAATTGTACGGTTTATATATATTTAATTTTCGAAGCTTCTGGTATTTTAATGAAATAGAATATAGACTAATAATTCTCTATACGATTGTAAACAATTTATTTGAAAACAAAAATACTCTACTAATTATACGATTAGACATAGTCTAAAAAATTGATTCTCCTTGATTTAATTTGATTGTCGCAAACTCGTCAATCACGTTGTCAAAATTAATATTCTCAAGTGTTTCTCTTTCGATGCTAAGAAGTGCAAGATCACTGGGACTATCTTTTCCAATTGAAGCTCGTAAATAAGACAAAATAAGCTTCAGTTTGCTGAAGGACCACTCACAGCTTTCAGTTGAAATAGCAATTGTTAGAAGTATTTGAAGTGAAATGCGCTTGATTCGGAAATACGTCATCTCCATATGAAACAAAACCAAGAACATCCAAAGGAGTTTCTGATAGAACTCCAGTCCGGGTACTGAGAAGCATTTTTCAGTCTCTGATTTATGTGCACAAGTCATGACCATTGACGTCAGTGTCGTATAAATTAGCAAAATCTAAGCAATTTTAACGAAGTGCATCGACTTTTATCCAAGTAGAAGAGTTTTGACGTCTAGTAAAAATCCAAATTTGTTGTTTAGATTTTTTAGACGTATAAACCGTATTGATATCTCCTGTTGGAGTCTATCAATTACGCTGTTCATATCACGTGCAAATCTTCTTCTGCAGAAAGTCCTGCATCTCTTGTTAATTCTCCAGGCATCCTCCGATGTCGTCTAATCCTTCTGTCAACCTAGATTCCCCAAGTTGTGCATCTTCCTTTCCATTATCTACCGCAACCTGGCTCAAATTATCTCGAATGTTGACAATTTCTTGTTCAAGATATTCAAGATCAGATGCTGCTTCCTTGAAATTCACAGCAGGATTCTGCAACCGTTTCTGGACACGATCAATTTTCCCAAGTATGATGTTCCAGAAATTTAACAAAACTAGGAATTTAAAGTTTAATATACCTGCCAGCAAATTTTCTGCATCACTTCTGGTGTCAGGCGTCATATTTGTATGTTTTGATAATTTTTCCAACAGCTCTACCAGTTGATCTAGTGAAATCTAGTCCTTCATAAATTGATTTAACGGCTTCTGATCGTGCACTCCAACGTGTTTCAGACTTCCTCTTCATTGTGATTGGCACAACTCTTTTTAATTCTTCCAAACGAGTTGTTGAACGAGAGAAAACAAAATGTTATACTTTCAACTGTTCCAAAAACGTGATAACAACAGGATCCTGTTTAGCTGAGTGTACTCTTGGTAAGTTTAAGATGTGGTTATCACAGTTGATGAACAATGCTCTGTGTTTTCTGGCACATATTCCTTGTTGAAGGCCGGATATATGCCCAGTAATTACAGCAGCATTGTCATAACATTGTGACCGATAGTCGGCTAGAGGTATGTTATTAGATTCTAATTTCTCCACGATAACTCCTTCAATGCTTGCTGCGTCTTTGGAATGTATCTGTACAAAACCTAAAAATGATTCTTTGATGGTTTCTTTTTTAGTTTGAAAATCCACATCCACAAATCTGATGACTTAAGAAAGCTATTCCCAGTGTCTTAGATCGGGTGTTGAGTCAAGTAAGATACCGTAGTAATTGTTTTTTCTGATTTCACTCAACAGCTGATTCCTTAAAGTCGATGAAAGTAGGTGGATAAATTCATTTTGGATTTCCTGTATAAATAAGATACTAAACCTGGATTTTCTCGGGCATGTTGTATATGTGTTTTCTAACAGTGGATCATACTGATCAAGTTTGATCACAGAGAGACAGGAAAGAGAGGCGGTGTCTGATGTTTCATATAAAAGGAATCCAACTTGCTTTGACATACCCACACAATCCCTTGAGAGGAGAGACCTTCTGTAAGCAAGTGGTTCTCAACCTTTTGAGATTCAAGGACCACTTGAAAAATGTGTGTCTTAGCTACGGACCACTACTAAAAATTGTGCTACTGCCGAGCTGGAAAGTTAAATATAATTATACTGTGTATATCTTATCTGTTGCACACGCTCCTTCTATACAGAAGATTATTGCTAGCTATAAGTAGTATACATGTTAGTTAGTAAAATTATACTAATATTCTACGTTTTGCGTGCTCCAAAAACAGTATTGTAATGGCTTTCTTTTCTAAAGAACAAATGTCATTTATATTAGTCTCATAGTCTTCTTATTTAATTCTACTTGCTAACTATAAAAAAAAACTTAAGCCATAAACAGAAGTTTTGTATTAAAAAGACTGCTTTATTAGTTTATTTAGTACGAATGATCTTTTGTTTTTATTGTAAGCAATGCAGAAAATCCACTTTCACAAAGTTGCAAAGGGTACACGCATTTTAAAAGCTATCTGAGACTGTTCCGAGTACTCCAAAATTTCATTAAGCCCACTGTCTGGTGCAACATATTCAAAGTGGTATCGCTAGTCAGATAGTCAGTTCAAAGAATTGGTTTAATTACGATGTTAGTGATTTTATTTGATGAGACAATGTTTGCGAGATTATGACTGGAAACCCACGAAAAAACCACTGAACGTTAAAAATCCCCAAAGTATAATTAAAATTGGCCCTGCATTGATCGAATATGACCAGAAATCAAATTTGTCAACATTTGTTTATTTATTTCAGCATTTTCTAGTTTCTCGGTGATTTCGTATAATTGATCAAACATCTCAAAGTTACCTTGAAATAATCTTCTTTTCCAAAGATCAAGCTTTTTCGTAAAAGCAGACACTTTGTCACTGAGAGTAATTAAATGTGTCTGCTTTTCTTGCCGAGTTGAATTAAGTTTATTGAGTTCTTCAAAAGTTTCAGCCAAGTAAGCCAGAACAGCAATCCATAAGCTATGGTTCAAATGATCAACAAGCTTTGAGTTTTTTCTACAAGAAACTCTCTTACGTCATCACGTAATTCAAACAGTCTTGATTGTTGTTGTTTGGCTTCCTTAAGTCTCGTGAGACGACGGAATTTTCTGTGCTCCTGTGGGATTTACGCACATGATCTTGCAGCTTCTGCTGTGGCTGTACAAGCCCACTCGTGAATGGCAGCCTTCGCTGCACTTCTGACACTGAAAGGTAGTGCTAGTGGTTGGCTGAATTGCTCTGCTTTTCCTCTTTAGGCGAGTTTCGTCTGCGACCTTTTGCAGGTTTCTTTCTCCTGCTTCTAGCCCAGCAGTCAATGCCTGTCTGCAACTGCACCTGTCCCCAGCGAGTTCCTCCCAGCTATTTATGTCAATGCCAATAGCTTTGAGGTCTCTCTTGCACACATCTTTGTAACGGAGGTGAGGCCGGCCTGTGGTCCTCTTTCCTTTGGCTAGCTCAGAATAGAGGATGTCTTTTGGGATTCTGCCATCCTCCAATCTGCGCACACTATCCCAACCACCTAATCAAACACTGGCGAAGAATAGTTGTCATGCTTTGGATTTTTGCCCGTTGTAGCACCTCATTGTTGGTGACATTGTCCTGCCAGGTGATTCCCAGGATGCGCCGGAGACAGCGCATGTGGAAAGCACTCAATTTCCTTTCTTGTCTGGAGTATAGGGTCCAGGATTCACTGGCATAAAGGAGGGTGCTTAGCACACATGCCCTGTAAACAGCAATTTTGTTGCTCCATACTCTTTTTGAGAGCCTGGCCATAGTTGTGGAGGCCTTGCCGATCCTTACGTCTAGGTCGGAATCAAGTGACAGGTTGTTGGTGATGTTGGATCCAAGGTATGTAAAACGTTCCACGGCCTCAAGTTGGCAGCCATCGATGGTGATGTTGGGTTGGTCAGCGTCTTGGGCCATCACGTTGGTCTGTTTGAGGCTGATGGTTAGTCCGAAGTCCCTGGCGGCCTTGACAAAGCGGTCCAACAGGCTTTGCAAATCAGCTTCGTTGTGAGTTGCAATGGCAGCGTCGTCTGCAAAAAGCATGTCCCTGATGACCGTTTCTCGGATCTTCGTCTTTGCCTTCAGCCTGGCCAGATTAAATAGTTTACCATCAGAACGTGTATGAAGATAGATCCCCTCGGTTGAGGATCCAAAGGCATGTTTCAACAGGCAGGCAAAAAAGATGCCAAAGAGTGTCGGGGCGAGGACGCAGCCCTGTTTGACTCCACTGAGGATATCAAATTGAGGGGAAGTTGAACCGTCATACTGCACCGTGCCTGTCATACCATCGTGGAATGACTTTATAATGCTAAGCAGTTTTGGTGGGCAGCCAACTTTTGCCAAGACTGTAAACAGACCATCTCTGCTGACCAGGTCAAAAGCCTTTGTTAAATCAATGAAGGCCAAGTAAAAGGGCATGTGTTGCTCTCGGCACTTTTCTTGAAGTTGTCTTAAAGAAAGGATCATGTCGATTGTTGACCTTTCTGCCCGGAAACCGCACTGTGATTCAGGATATACTCTTTCAGCAAGTCTTTGCAGTTTATTTAAAACAACGCTTGCAAAGACTTTACCCACGATGCTAAGGAGAGAAATGACTCTGTAGTTGTTACAGTCCCTTCTGTCTCCTTTATTTTTATACAAATAGTTTTTTCTACAAGAAACTATCTTACGTCATCACGTAATTCAAACAGTCTTATAACCAGCGAATTTCAGTATACACCAGTAACTGTTAATGTTCAAGATTCATATTCGAACATAAGAAAGCAAAGAAATGAGAATTTAATAGACGAGCCTTGATAAAATTTAAAAACTATTTAGGCCAGATCAAAAATATATTTTAAGTCAGCGTTCATTCTTTTACTTGTTAGTCTTTCTCGATGAATCATACAGTGCGTAAATTTCATGCTTTGCTCGCGGATCAGCTGGCACATCTTCGCGGACAACTAGTGGTCCACGGACCACAGGTTGAGAACTACTGCTTTAAGCCACTCTCTTTTTCTTGTCTTGGTCATTTTGGTTGGTTTTGTCTTGTCTTATCTATACAGACGTTCCTTCTATGCAGAAGATAGTTGCGTTCACAGACCATGACAGATGATCTGTTGGCAAGTGATGCAGCGTTCACAGGCCACGGCTTTGTGGGTTCCACGCATTACCCAGCCGCCTAACTACAAGTAGTGTTAGATACCCATTCGGAGCGGGGTGACTCAGGGACGCCCTGGGCCCCTGGAACAAACCCTTGCTTTTAGTGTCGTCTCTGTCTGCTCTATTAATAGAATCGCCTTTGTCTCTTACTGCTCCCCTACTCTCACTCCCAGTGTCTCCCAGTTTTTTTTTAAATCGCCATCAGCAATCCTACATTGTGGATGTGTCATTTATTTATGAGTAGAATGGCGCCCCTTAACGCTCAATGGAGGCACCAAAATCATGCTTGCCAACTGATTTGTAATGAATATATTTTCGGAGCTCCAAAATTCAAACTTGCAAACGTATTTAGGATACATTAATTTTCATCAAAACACAATTAAATAATGAGTTTTAATACTCATTTTTGCACCCCCTAACGTGCCGCCCGGGGACATGTGTCCCCCTGCCCCCCTCGATACGCCACTTGTTATATATAATCAAACTATTAAATAAGTTTATTCATTTTGAAAAATCAAAAACATAATGCGTCATAAAAGGTTTAACAACATTTGTACCAATATGTTTTGGTGTCTTATATTAAAAATCATTTATCACCATAAATTGCGACATCCAAGAAAAGGTACGTATCCATCAACAAGCAAAAATGGCGTCGATCAGCAAAGAACGTTTAAGGGAAATGGAAGAAGAAATGGACCGGTAATTACAATTAGATTATTTTAATAACAAGAGTCAAATTAATTTAATTTATTTCAATTCTCTTTGATTTATTTTTTTGTACGATTGGTTGTTAATTTAAGGCTTTAAGGATGTTGCTAGCGTAACGAATGTCGTAACGCTAGCCAGGCCAAGAAACTCTTATGACTTATACTTATACTTATACTTATGGACATTATGGTCATACTGCTGTTCACTGTTATGATTGTCGTAGCAGCAGACGATTCAACGGGGATGTTGCTAGTGCAACGACTAGTCATAACACTAGCCAGGAAAATTCTGCTACGACTAGTCAAATATAATACGATATTAAAGATCTGGGCTTATTTATGTCATTATGTGTGTATTAATTCTAAAAATACTAAAATCTCAATTTATTTAAATTAAATATATTATATTATATTCAATCAACTTATCCGCTTACAGAATAACTTATAAGCAGTACAAAAATTACAATCACCAGGTTTGCCAACACCCTAATTATGATTAAAAGAAATATTTCATTTAATAAAATAATTAAAAAGAAATAAAAATAATTTAAAACAAACAAATTCGCCGCAATCAGGGTTTGAACTAAGGTTGTTAAGATCGCTCGTTTTTGAGAACCGTTTAAATGTTCAAAAAATACCCGTTAACCGCCGGTTCATATATTCCTTATATTTTGAGAACCAACAAGAGTCAAGAGGATGCGCAAATTTTTGCCTCGCGTTCCCTTCAATTCAGAGAATTTTTTTAAAAAATATATCTCCCCAAACAATTAAGTAAACCGTGATGCTTTATTTATAGTCAATTTTTAATTGTGTTTTTTTTTGTTGAGTACTGGTGATTAACTGTTCTAAATAAGAGGACTGGTCATACCGTTCGTTATAGTTAGCAAGGTATTTTTCCTTAGTTTTAAAAACTCCCGCCTCGCCTTGTCCATTGGTGGCGTCGTGTTTACCTCTCTTGTGTGTGATGCCGATCAACTCGGGAATCAAAAAAAATAAATATATTATTGGTATTAGCATAATTAAAATACAGCTTTTGTCGTAACTGTTAGCACATACCATATTTTTACGACTAGTCGTAACACTAGCCAGGAAACTTTTGCTTGGCTAAAGCTACGACTAGTCGTAACACTTGCTACAACCAGTCTTAGTACTCTTAGCAGTAAAAAACTAAGTCGCTATAATATTTTAACAAACTCTTCATAATATTTTATATGCATACATCATGTATCATACAATATTATTAGATCTGGACTTATTTATGTGTTATGTGTGTATTAATTCTAAAATCTAAATAGTTTTAATCAGCGTATCCGCTTTACAGAATAAGTAGTTATAAAATGACAATTACCAGCACACTCATTGTGATTTTAAACCGGGAGCGAGATTAGAACCCACGTATCGGTTTTAACATCAAAGTATCGTCCATCACTATGACGTAATCTAGCAAAGCTCATGTCAGATTGCGATTTTTTAAAATTATTTCTGTTTTGGTCATTAAATGGACACCAAACAAGTTTTTTTACCTTTAAAATTCATTAATGGGCTTACCTAGTAATCATGAAATTTGATAATGAGAATTAATGATTAGTATTAGCATATTAAAATACAGCTTTAGTCGTTACTGTAAGCACATGACATAGCAGCATAGTTTTGCGACTAGTCGTAGCAGCAGACGATTCGACTGGATGTTGCTAGCGTTATGACATGTCGTAGCACCAGCAACATCCCGTCGAGTTGTCTGCTGTTACTTTGTCGTAGCAGCAGACACTTCGTTAATGTAATTTAAAGGTCTAAGAATCTGAAATGGGTCTGCAATAATGTTTGAGTTTAACTTAAAAATAAAGAACAGGAAAGATTGACTGACCTCCCTTTAAATATTAAATTATATGCCCTAATTAAATTAATAAATTTGTTTTGAGGATGGTGAAAAATTGTTAAACTAGCATCTTAAAAAAATTGTTGGGAAGGGGAGACCCCTCCCTCATTCTTAAAATTTTTATTTTAAAGATTGGGGAGGTGTTTCCCCTTCCCGAACCCCTGCCCTTTTTTACAATATGATTTAGTATTTTCTGTAAATATTATATAGGCTAATTAATGCATATGATTACATAAAAAAAAAGTAGCTCTCTCTATTCCACAAAAATAGAACTGGTGCGAACGCAGAATTAATTACAATATATTCCTTTTGGGTACGTCAAGTCTGATTCACTTTTAAAGTCCAAACCTGTATATTAACAAATAAAGAAAATTCAACTGCCAAGCTTAAGTTGTTTAATGAAATCAGTAAAGTTGAAAAGTAGGTGGCTGGTTAGCGTAGTCAACAGTGCGCTTGCCTCACAAGTTGAGGGGTGTGGGATCTAGTCCACATTAAAGTCAAGGATAGCGTAGTCAGTAGAGAGGAGATGGGAACCCCCAAGGTCTACCAAGCCCCGAGAAAGTTCTAATGGAAACATTAGAACCCCCTACGACCACGAGGTTATGGGACACAAAAGAAAAAAAAGTTGAAAAAATGTGCTTTGCCAAAAATTATTAGGCTATTTCTAAGTCTTAATTTTTAAAAATTACCCAACTTGAATATTCAGTTTGGTTATGCCTGCAAAGATCTTACATTGCTCATCACATCACAGGCACCAATAATCCCACCCAAATATATTAACAAATTTTGTTAGCAAATAGTCATTGCAGCAACTGTCTAGTGAGAGAGAATATTGTGACATGAGTGTTTGAGTTTCATCCCCAATTTTTTTACAATTTTAAATTGGGGGCTGGGGTGGAAAAAAATTCTCTAACTGGCACTATGTCATTTGTGCATGTCTCTATAGACATAAAATGCACTATGTCATTCGTGCATGTCTCTATAGACATAAAATGCACTATGTCATTCGTGCATGTCTCTAAAGACATAAAAGGGCATGCGTGTGCCTTTTAATTTAGCTTGTCTAAGATCAAGCAAATTCAAATAAAAAGTTTAAAGCCATAATGTTGAATTTTTTGAATGCCTCAACAAACATTAAATCATCTCCCAACTCTTGACATGTAACGTTCATTGAATAAATCTAGCTCTGTCAATCTTCTGCAGCTTTGAGGCGGAAATCCAGGCTCCCGGGGGGCCACCCGTCCATTCAAGAGGTTTCATCCTTGGAGCCAACACATTTGACAGAGTTCAGGCTCAGTTATCTTCCATAAGACAAGAGTCCACTCGCCTCCAACAACAAAGAATCAGGCCCGATGACGATGACGACGGCAACCATTATGGAGATGAAGATCTCAGGAATCGTAACGGAGATTTCAGGACTTCTCTCAAAAGAAAGTACCACGGCGATGATGATGACGGGGAGGATGAAAATGAATATCATGACATAGATGAACGGCCAGGACGACCCCAGGGACCGTTGATACCTCCACCGCCCCCTCCACCCGCAGCACCCAGCAGACTCCCACCAACACAAGGTCCACCACTGCTCGGAGACATGTCTGTAGTCAACAGTAAGTGTCAATCATGCCACTACCCCCTACCCACACAATGCTGTTATTTTTGTTGATTTCTTGAGTATAGATTTAGGTCAAAGTCCATACAGATTATTTTAGCTTTAAAAAATATGTTTTTCTATAAAATAAATTTGAAATATTTTTTTCAAAAAAAAATAATAATAAAGAATGGTAGTTTGACATATTTAAAAAATTCAGACAACTAAATTTTTCACCTAAGTAATTACAGTTACATCAAGCATTGCCATGATATTTGAATATAACAATTACAAATACATCCTCCAGTTTGGGCTCTTTAAAGCATGTCATTTCTGTTTAGAAAAGAATAAAGAACAAGACAAAATATCAAAGTTAATGAGTTAATACAATTGAAATGTTTTTGTAAAGACACATCCCAGTTAATGAGTTAATACAATTGAAATGTTTTTGTAAAGACACATCCTAGTTAATGAGTTAATACAATTGAAATGTTTTTGTAAAGGCACATCCCAGTTAATGAGTTAGTTATAATTGAAATGTTTTTGTAAAGACACATCCCAGTTATTGAGTTAATACAATTGAAATGTTTTTGTAAAGACGCATCCCAGTTATTGAGTTAATACAATTGAAATGTTTTTGTAAAGACACATCCCAGTTAATGAGTTAATACAATTGAAATGTTTTTGTAAAGACACATCCCAGTTAATGAGTTAATACAATTGAAATGTTTTTGTAAAGGCACATCCCAAAATTTATGTAAGAGGAAACTGGCCAACTGCAAATAACCATGAATGATAACAATCACAATGTGATAAACAACAAGGAAGTCATTATTGCATATTTATTTAGGACATTATTCTATGACAAGCACATTACTCGTGCTACGCTACGGGGTCGGCATAATTCTTTGTTTTTGAATCTCATATTCTCCTTTTTACCCAGGTTGAGTGATGATATTGATGCAAAACAATGACGTCATGTCATATAATATTTGACGGCGAGAAACACAACACACACATTTAACCTCGACACCAAAATGTTTATTATTTTGCTACTAAATTTTCAATTAAAAAAAAAGTAAAAAATCAAGAGTTACCTTCCATAGCGAGCACACACTGATGCGCTCTACCTTACCTTATCTATACAGACGCTCCTTCTATGCAGAAGATAGTTGCGTCCACAGACCATGACAGATGATCTGTTGGCAAGTGATGCAGCATTCACAGGCCACGGCTTTGTGGGTTCCACGCATTACCCAGCCGCCTAACTACATGTAGTGTTAGGTACCCATTCGGAGCGGGGTGACTCAGGGACGCCCTAGGCCCCGGGAACAAACCCTTGCCTTCACACGGATTCGAACCCGTGACCATCGGTACGACAGACCAGTGCGCTGCCACTCGACCACCGCTCTAGGGCATTATATATAAGATTTTCAATAATTTATTTTATTATTAATAATTTTATATATAGGGATAACAGTAACACTATAATCCACAATAATAAAGTCATTAGTGCTTAATTATTTAGGACAATATTCAAAGATGGTGACTGGTCTGTTACGGTGTGGCATTCCTTCTGACGACACTCTGGGTTTGAAAATCTCTTCATATTTGTTTTCTTATTGTTTCTTTCCAGTGTTTGCACCACCTCCCCCTCCACCACCTGAGCCTGAAGATTTAGACGAGGGCTCCACATTATCTTTTAAACCCTACGCCCCAGGTGAAGGGCCAACTGTCCCCCGGCCAGCGTTCATGCCGCCACAGCTACGACACAGACTGCCACCACCTGGGGGCCCACGCCCACCTTTCCCAAGGCCACCCATGCGAATGGGTGGGCCGTACGGCGGCCCGATGGGACCCCCAAGGCACATGATGGGGCCTGGTCCAAACATGGGGCCAGGGATGATGGGACCCCAAGGACCACCTATGGGAATGTCAGGGGGCCCGATGGGACCCCCCATGCCACCAGGAATGGAAGGAGGAATGCAGTACATGAGTCCATCCATGGATGTAAGACATTTGTACCAAATCTGTTGTAACCTGTTTGTGTACTTATTGATTTATGTGGTGTGTTATGATAAGTCCATCTGGTCAGGGCTCATGAGTCTTTGCCTGGCATGTCCATTCTAGCAGATCTGGGGTGACCTATACCATATTAAATTAAACCTACCTCCTGGTTTTTGGAGTACATGGGCTGCCAAAGGATAAAAGAAATGCAGAAATGAATCTGGAAAATTAATTAGTAACTTCAAAAGTTACTATGGTTGTTAAGACCGCATGTTATGAGAACCATTTAACTATTTCAAAAAACACCAGTTAAATGGTGTACTCTCTTATAGCTATAGGAAGGTATATTTCCTTATGCTCTCAGAATCCAGTAGAGAATGTATATGCAACAAATTAGAAACACTCCTGCCGTCCCCCCTCCCTCATCATCCGCTGGTGACATCAAAGTCGCTTTCCTGTGATAACTCACGTGCATGATGCACGGCAACTAAGCCTCAGTGAATTTTTTTTTAAGTACAGGAGAAAACAGTGATGACGAGTGAATTTTTAAATAGATATTAAAATCAATTATTACAATATGTTAATAAATAATTATTTTTCAATCATCAACTCACTGGGATTATTTTTACATTGAAATTTAATGGCTGAATTGAGATTTGACTCACAAAAAACAAACAGCGGGTAGTAGGCTTATATGGACATAGTGAAGTTGCAGTTAACTGGTCCAGATAAAACAGGAGCGGTCCTGCTCTTAGGACCAGTTAGCCATTAACTTGAACATTTCTTGGCCTCACTTGAACTGAAGGCCTCATGTAAGAACTAAAACATGGACATTTTCTGTGGATAGGGTGTGTTTCAAATAAGGATATGACTGATAGATTGATATCATTGTTTGTTCAATGTCAACAATAATCTCACACATGATAACACATTAAGCTTAGAAGTCGCTCTTCATGTGCCACTTTCTTTGTCAAACTTCTCCACTGGCTGCGCCTAATGATGATAATGTTGATGTGACAGATGATGATGAAGCCGTCGGTGATAGAACAACCAAAAGTCGTCTACTCAGCAGCCCCTGTCATCACTGTAGAGAGAAAGAAAGACGACAAGAAAAAAAAGAAGAAGAAGAAAACCAAAGGTGGTGGGGACGGCACGGAGGAAGTGAAGGACAAATCAGGTATGTGCCATGAGATTCACTGGGTCAGACTTGACTAAATGTGAACACAGCTTTATCTATCTTATCTGTTTACAGACGCTCCTTCTATACAGAAGATTATTGCGTCCTACGCTTATCTATGGTTTGTGTTTAGTCCTGCATTTTTATTAGAGATTTAAATGTTGATCTAAACATTAATATTAGATCTTTTGGACAGGTCAATTTTGTGTTTCTATTAGCTACGTGTTGTTATGTTGTCACGTTTTTGTCACAACCGTTGTGGATCGCTACAACAGTAACCATCATCATTTGTTATATCTCGGCTCTGTTGTGAGCCACAACTGTTACACCAGGTGTACTTGGAGCCGTTATCACTAATTGTTGAAAGTTTGTTTGTTGTTTTTTGTTCAGGTCATGCCATCAAAGATTCTGCCACATCACATGTGTCAGGTCAAGGGTCAACAGCCACGTCTGCTGAAAATGACGACAAGTCGGTGGCCGATATGGAGATTGTCCCAGACAGTGCTCTGATTGGTGGGATCATGACGGCGACCCCTGCAGCTGGGGTCCCCGGGGCTGTAAATCCAGCTGGAACTGGGAAGAAAGAAAAAAAGAAGAAAGAGAAAAAGTTTATACGATTGGCTGCCAACACTGTGTGGGAGGATCTAACATTGGCCGAGTGGCAACAAGGTAGGGCTGGTCGCTTGCCTGTATAGGTTAGTTTGTTTTGGTGGTCACTTTCTTGTACAGCTTGGTTTGCTTAGGTGGTCAGTAGAACTGGCCATGGCTAGTCCATATTACTGACCACTTTCTTGTACAGCTGGTTCGTTTGGGTGGTCAGCACATGTCTCCATAGCTTGACCTGATGACTGGCCATGACTGCACTGAACCATCTCCTATTTCAAGTCATGCTTCTGTAAATGCTTTAAAGATAACAGAGAAGAATTTCCTTAAAATGTCACGTTGAGATAAAACTATTTTTGATGAGATCACTTCAGAAAGCTACTGTATTGAGTCGGGAAAATTATATATGAGAGTACATACTTATTGCCTGTGGATAGAATTGTACATGTCTTATAGCTATTGTTGTGTACAACTATACAGTTTAGTACATTTAATCTGTACAAGATTTTGCCTTGTGGTACAACATTACCAGATAAGAAAATGGAAAAGCCAGTCAATTCAAAGATGGAAAAGCCAGTCAATTCAAAGATGGAAAAGCCAGTCAATTCAAAGATGGAACAGCCAGTCAATTCAAAGATGGAAAAGCCAGTCAGTTCAAATATGGAACAGCCAGTCAATTCAGAGATGGAACAGCCAGTCATTTCAAAGATGGAACAGCCAGTCATTTCAAAGATGGAAAAGCCAGTCAATTCAAAGATGGAAAAGCCAGTCAATGCAAAGATGGAAAAGCCAGTCAATTCAAAGAAACAATCACAAATAAAACTTTTTAATTTACATTTACAAACTGGCGTAAAATTACAAATGAAATAAATAATAATTAAGGGGTGGCCGGATATCCGTATCGGTTATGGGGGTTTCCACCACTATCCGGATTCATCAAATACTTATGGCAGATCCGGATAGGATCCACATGCAGATCCGGATAGGATCCGGATATCAATTGTGATTTGATTTGCGAATTTAAAAATAAAAATTTTGCTTGTCTCACGTGCTATATCTTATTCAGTCTTATAATTTTTAAACTCTAGTCTATTGTGAATATTACAATTATACAGAATAAGTTAAGTAACAATTAAGTTATGCAATAAATTATTAAGATATAACAAAATAAACAAATTAAGAAAAGTTGATCATGAAATCATGCAAATCCATTTCAAATATAGTAAAGAGAGTGTCCGGTTGTACTCGAGTACCAATAGCAGGTCCCTGCGGCTGCGGCTATTGGTAGTCTGCTATTTTTAGCATCCAATCGGATAAAGCATAACTTAATAGCTACTGATATAACCTTTTAAAGTTCACCAATTGTATCAAACTTCCTTGGTCTCAGGGTTGAGAGTTGGACTGGTGAACTGAATTTTTAGAACAGTTTTCAATTTTCAGTTGAGCCTATAGGTTTTTTTTCTTTTCTTACAAATTTGTTTCGATGATCTATAATTTTTAATTATGATGTTAGGTTGAGTGTTTAGAGTATGCTAATTCTGGGACTAAAACTAATGAAATTAATTTAACATTCTTATAATTACGATTAAATTGGAGCTTTTAGTTTTAGGGTCAGGGTTAGGTTTAGTTGCCTATTTTTTATATAATAATAGAAAAAACAAATATAGCAGCCGAAAATTATTTACAATTAATAATAGCGGACTACCAATACCCAACAGCCGGAAGTGGCTATTGGTAGTCGAGTACCAATAGCTCTCTGGAAGCTATGGGTAGCTGACTACCAATACCCAACAGCCGGAAGTGGCTATTGGTAGTCAAGTACCAATAGCTCTCTGGAAGCTATGGGTAGCTGACTACCAATAGCTGCAGCCTAAAGTAGGGGTCTACCGATATCAGGATATCGGCAATATCGGTATCGGTAGCATGTGAAGGTCCCGATATTGACATCACCGATATTTCATAATAAGTGACATTTTGACCCAAAAAAAAACAAAAAAAAACCTATCTTTAGATTTACAATATCTCGACAAATTAATATATCGACCCCGATACCGGTATTGAAATAGCCAAAAGAGTCCTAGTATTAATATGTATAGCCACGACGTTTTGTGTCACGTGCTATGATATTGTTTAGGTATCGGCCGATTTTCGTATACTCGGAAATACTGTATAAATAATGCCGATGCCAAGTATACCGTAATTGCTCTAATAAATGGATAACATCTAAACATTTTGTTCACGTAATTGCTTTAATAGCAAAGATGCACGCAGAATCCCAGATGTCTGAAACATTTCGTTTTGATTGAAATAACAAAATGTACCGTGCGCAGACATGTTGTCATTGGCAACCATTCATTCTTCAACCTCATTTTCACTCCATTAGTATTACTGTGTTCTTATTGTTTTATTCATAAAAGGTGGTCGTGTGCAAAAGCCATTAAAATATTGGTTAGAATTAATAATTATGAGTCAAAGTTGAAATTTTCAAAAGGAGTTCGTAATTTGAATCAGAATCTTTGTTTCTGCAAAACAAAATATCGGTAATAATATCGGCAAAACTGCATATCCGTAGACCCGTAAATTATAAATAATTACGAGTGATAAATTTAATGACGTCATCAAATATGACCGCTGTTAATTTTGTCCTAACAAATACTCATATCGGCAATCACATCGAAAACAAATATCGGTAATATCGGCAAAAATGCATATTGGTACTCCACTAATATAAAAAATAAATAATTAGGAGTGATAAATTTAAGAATGACGTCATCAAATATTACCGCTGGTTTTTGTCCTAACAAATACTCATATCGGCAAAAAAATATCGGTAATATCGGTATCGGCAATATCGGCAAAAATGCATATCGGTAGACCCCTAGCCTAAAGTAAAACAATTTTAATATGAGAAAAAAATATTAAGTGAAAAAGTTACAAGTATAAATGATATTACTTTACTGCATAAGAAAACAAACTAGGTTAACTAACAGAATATTATAATTTAGACCATCGCGCCCCACTAACAGCATATTAAACTTAAATTGTCTTAATAAAAGAACAGTGTTTATTATAGCTCCAGACTTCTTGTACACCACACTACACACTCAGTACAATACTCTTTGCTTGGTACACACTACACAAAATACAAAATACACAAACAAATTGTGCAATGAAAACAATAAATTTGAGCTTTATTTTTAGACTGATACGACAGTAAACGTTTCGGCTAATGCCTTCATCGGTACAACATAAAATACATTCTTACAATACTTACATAAGTAATAATAATATTCTTAAAACATATTGTATTTTAAAATATTTATGTTAAATAAAAAGAAAGGAAAAACAAAAACAAACATGGACACAGGATATAGGAAAAAAGGGGGAAGTATCCAAAGTTACAGTAAAAACCACAACGGGAACAAGATTCTGCAGTTAAGTAAAATTATGAATTTGGTTAATTCCATATGGAGCCAACGTACCAAATCTTTTTATGAGTCTATTTTCCATGTGGACTCTATCATGGGTATTGCTTGCATATAAAATACCTGTTACTGCAATATCTGATATGCCGTTATGGTCAACACTGTTAAAATGTTTAGACACAGGACATTGAGCCTGTTTATTTATATTATACAGGTGTTCTCTAAACCGATAAATACCAATTACTATCAGATGCCCTTCGTTTCTTTCGCTCCATGAGATTGCAGCTTTACTTCTGTGGTACCCCTGCGAATAACGATGAGGACGACAGTGAATTTCCTGTACATCGACAACGTAAATCAACATGGACCCCTCCTTCCGACCAATCTAGAGCTCTTGACCTTTACATTAAAAGTACGGAAAATCAAATCCAAAATATTCGCCAAACTCCTCTGAACAAATCCAATTTATCGAAAGAAGAATGGCGAGCACTTTTCCAACTGAAAAAACGCCAAGACATTGTTATCAAGCCGGCAGATAAAGGTGGAGCTGTGGTGGTGTGGGATAAGAGACTTTACATTGAAGAGTCCTCCAAACAATTAAAAAATGCAACTTTTTACAACCCAAGGACAAACGATCCTATTATTTGTAATAATGAAATTGTTAAGGAGACCATTGAAGAACTTATAGATTGTGGTCAATTACCATCCTCTGCAAAAAATGTACGTATTTATGACAGTGATCTTGGTAAACCATAATTATACTTATTACCAAAAATACACAAGCTGGGAAACCCTGAAAGACCAATTGTCTCCGCCTGCTCTTGTCCTACTGAATTAATTTCAGATTTTTTGGATGCTGTTTTTCAACCTATAGTTGCTAATTTACCATCTTTCATTAAGGACACTAGCCATATGATAAAATCTCTGGATTCCTTGGTTTTACCCAATGAAGATCATTTACTATTTACAATGGACGTTTCTTCATTGTACACGTCTATTCCTCATGCAGATGGCCTCTCTGCAATCTCATTTTTTCTCAACAAGAAGGTAAATCTCAAGATCCCCGCAAGTGCCATACTACGATTAACTGAGCTGGTCCTAAATTTAAACTTGTTTGAGTTCAACGGACAGTTTTTTGATCAAATTAGTGGAGTTGCTATGGGAACGAAAATGGGACCAAGTTATGCATGTATATTTATGGGCCATTTGGAACACCTATGGAGTGAAAATTACAAAGGTATCTCTCCAGAGTACTACAGGAGATACATTGACGATTGCATTGGAATTACAAAAATGAACATGCAACAATTGCAAAGTTTTATTGACTTCGTCGGTAACTTCCATTCTTCTATCAAATTTACTTCAACAATCCATAGAAGTGCTGTTAATTTTTTGGATATACAAATTAAATTGAAAGAAAATAAAATATCCACATCAATTTTTTACAAGTCTACAGACAGCCAGAGTTTCCTTATGTATACATCGTCCCATGCTGAATCTTGTAAGAGCTCTATCCCATTTTCGCAACTATTGAGACTTAAAAGACTCTGCAGTGATGAGGCAGACTTTTTGGAGAAAAGTAATGAAATGCTGGATTTTTTTCAAAGAAGGTCATACCCGGAAACAGTTTTAATATCCGCTGTCAATCGAATTAAAGGCATGACCAGACAGGATACATTTAAATCATCTGTTTCTGATCAATGTGATCGATCAAAATTTATTTTAACTTTTCATCCTCATAATTTTAAAGCCCGCCAGGTGATTCTCAAAAACCGACCAATCCTTATGGCTGACCCTCTAACTCAGCAGGTCTTCAAAAAACCTCCACTTTTTGCTTTCCGGGGAGATAGAAGCCTCAGAGATATTCTTGTAAGAAGTCACCTTCCCACAATGAAAGCACATATTGGAACAAAAGGTTGCAACCATAACCGTTGCAATACTTGTCCATATGTGATGGAAATTAACATTTCTTTCCCTCTTGAAAAATTCTTAATAAAAGATGGATTCACTTGCACAAGTCGCAACGTGATTTATGCAATTCTTTTCAAGAGGTGTAATAAAATTTACGTGGGTGAGACTGGTCGTCGTCTTGGAGATCGGTTTAGAGAACACCTGTATAATATAAATAAACAGGCTCAATGTCCTGTGTCTAAACATTTTAACAGTGTTGACCATAACGGCATATCAGATATTGCAGTAACAGGTATTTTATATGCAAGCAATACCCATGATAGAGTCCACATGGAAAATAGACTCATAAAAAGATTTGGTACGTTGGCTCCATATGGAATTAACCAAATTCATAATTTTACTTAACTGCAGAATCTTGTTCCCGTTGTGGTTTTTACTGTAACTGTGGATACTTCCCCCTTTTTTCCTATATCCTGTGTCCATGTTTGTTTTTGTTTTTCCTTTCTTTTTATTTAACATAAATATTTTAAAATACAATATGTTTTAAGAATATTATTATTACTTATGTAAGTATTGTAAGAATGTATTTTATGTTGTACTGATGAAGGCATTAGCCGAAACGTTTACTGTCGTATCAGTCTAAAAATAAAGCTCAAATTTATTGTTTTCATTGCACAATTTGTTTGTGTATTTTGTATTTTATTTAAAAGCTTTATTGCAGTCCCATTCTATATGATGTATTACACACTACACAGTTTGTTGAAATTCGTTCAAGTTTGTTCATTCAATCCAATGTAAAATGTTCATCGTTGACGTTGACAGTGACTGTCAATGTAGATCGCAGATACTCTCCGTATCTGGGATGATAAATATTGTAATAAATAGTATTAAATAGTAAATAAAAAGTTGTAAAATACACCCCCTTAGCTCTTAAACTTAAATGTGGAGATATCTGGATCCAGCAAATATTCGGACAAAACTATCTGGATCCGGCAAATAGTAAAAAACCGTATCCTGCCACCCAAAAATAATAATAATGATAATAATAATAAATTGATACTTTATATAGCACTTACCCCAGTAAGAAACTGGGCTCACAGCGCTTCACATAAAATAATACATTTAACACACATATAATTACACTATGCTGCACACTGTCTGATGTTTCAATAAATGGAACTGTTCTTTATGTTTTCACATGCTGAATCCGAAAAACGAGAACTGTTTTTGCATATGATGTATAGATTTTTCATATTCAGCAAATTACACCAAAAATGCATTTTTACCTCTGCATTATACAATCAATTAAGTTTAAGCCTACAATGCCCAATGCATAAACTGCTGAGGTAAGCCGGCTGATGTCAGCTGAATTTTAGTATGCTGATGTCAGAGTAACTTTGGATGATGGGGCTTGTCATTTCTAAAACCGGAAAACGTCATAACTCATTGAGGAACAATGTTTTGAAGCATAAATACAGACAAATCAATAAGCTCTCAAAATTGTTAGCATAGTAAAATTACGAAACTGTTTTTTTTACTTGTTCAAGTCCAATAAGCTGTATTAAATTAACAAAGAATTAACACATAGCTAATAAGATACTTCCGTCTCAATAAACCTACATTTACAAATTGACTCGTATCTTTTATTAAATTTTAATGAAATTCGTCCACAAAAAATACCCGTATATTTCTAATAATAGATTTCCGCCATATTATGACAAGGCCTATTCTTTCGAAATGGCTTCAAGAGGTTGTAAAAATAGCGTCGACATCTTCTGCTACGTTTGTGACAGTTACACTGCTGAAAAGCAGAGACAGAACATTACTAGCTTTGTGAAGCAGGCGTACAAGGCGTATTTTGGAGTTAAGCTGGGAGATCAGGACAAATTATGGGCTCCACATGAGCTCCAATTATGAGCTCTGTCTAACTTGTGTGGAATTGTTGAGACTGTAGGGTACAAACAGTAGCACACATATAATTATCGGTGCATTCAATGGGAAACATTCATATTCTAACTACAACATAAAATGACTTCCTTAACTCTTTCCTCCTGATCAACATTTCCGTCGTTGATTTTAAAAAGATGTTTTTGATGGATCGACGATTGCAGCATCAAGTTATTAAAACTGGATTGTTTATTTTCTTTGCTATTGAACTAAAATTACTTTTAATGTAATCTTGAATGATTTCCCTTGAATAAAAAGTCGGAAATGTTTTGTTTGTACATGTTTTTGCTGCATAAGTGTTTGAAGTGCTTATTTTCGTTTTGACGTTTGTTTACAAACATGGATATTCAACCAGCTCATCTGGTTATCGATCTAATATAATTTTAAATACTACGATGATGAAAAAGAAAAAGGTATTGTTTTTTTTATGATGATTCAGATAATAATTTTAAATTGCCGATGAATCGCCTAGTGATAGTAGTCATTGTGAAATTGACAATAAAGTTGACAAGTCATCTGTTGATAAGCAACAAGCCCCGCCCCGGTCTCAAATGCCTTGTAGAATTGATAATACATGTATTTCTAATAAACAGCTACATTTTTGTATTATTTTCCTGTATGGGTGACCATGGATATTGAGCTCTGATGTTTTATTTTGTGTTTTTTTAATGTGAAGTTATTTTTGTTTGCCGTAAGTTATTATGAATGTAGTTCATATTACATTTTGGATAAAAATGTACGTTTTTTGTGACTTTGAATGAGGTTTTGTGAAAAAAATTGTGATTTTTTTATTTTCACTAAAACTTAAAAACATATATTTTATGAAAATAAAATCATGAGTATGTGTTGTGCGAACACACCATCATGAGTCTGTATTGTGCGAACACACCATCATGAGTCTGTATTGTGCAAACACACCATCATGAGTCTGTATTGTGCAAACACACCATCATGAGTCTGTATTGTGCAAACACACCATCATGAGTCTGTATTGTGCAAACACACCATCATGAGTCTGTATTGTGCAAACACACCATCATGAGTCTGTATTGTGCAAACACACCATCATGAGTCTGTATTGTGCGAACACACCATCATGAGTCTGTATTGTGCAAACACACCATCATGAGTCTGTATTGTGCAAACACACCATCATGAGTCTGTATTGTGCAAACACACCATCATGAGTCTGTATTGTGCGAACCCATCATCATGAGTCTGTATTGTGCGAACACACCATCATGAGTCTGTATTGTGCAAACACACCATCATGAGTCTGTATTGTGCGAACACACCATCATGAGTCTGTATTGTGCAAACACACCATCATGAGTCTGTATTGTGCCAACACACCATCATGAGTCTGTATTGTGCGAACACACCATCATGAGTCTATATTGTGCAAACACACCATCATGAGTCTGTATTGTGCAAACACACCATCATGAGTCTGTATTGTGCAAACACACCATCATGAGTCTGTATTGTGCAAACACACCATCATGAGTCTGTATTGTGCAAACACACCATCATGAGTCTGTATTGTGCAAACACACAATTCTTTTCCCTTTCAATACCAAATATATCATTATCTGTTAAAAAATTTTAAGATAGCATGGTAGCCAGCGACAAATTTCCAGAATGGATAATTCCATCCGAATGTGAAAAATAATTCAGGAGAAAAAGAGTTAAGTTTCCCTATGTTTTTTCATTTGTTGCTTGAGTTTATTAAAAACTTCATGAAAATTTATCAACATTTGCAGATGACTTCAGAATGTTCTGTGGTGACCTGGGCAACGAGGTGACCGACGAGACTTTGGTCAGGGCATTTAACAAATATCCCAGCTTCCTCAAGGCCAAAGTCGTGAGAGATCGTCGGACAAACAAGACAAAGGGGTACGGGTTCGTCAGTTTCAAAGACCCTGTTGATTTCACGAGGGCCATGCGAGAGATGAATGGTAAGTACAACAGTTGTCTCCCTATTTTATCTGTGGCATGTTACTGTCCTTCATCACTTAGGGATATTATGATGATATTTGATTATGTATATTGAATATTTGAATGGGGTTCATGAATTTATTCTATTTGACCTTCAAAAAGCATAATAAAGTGAAGACAAGAGAGATAACTGACGTGACTGTCACCTCTTTGAGAGCCCTGGAATATACCATGTTATCTCCCTTTATTTTCTTTTCTTTATTTAGTGTGGTCACCAATTGAGCTGATAGTTTCTTCATCTCCCACCACCTCCCTTGGTTGTAGATAACTATTGCTTACATATCCTCAAAGTCCTACATAAAGGTAGAAAGTACATTCTCTAAAGTAGATTGCCTTTTTAACGCAATTTCCCTTGGAAAAATTGCGTTTATAGATTCAAAATGTCTGTAACGCTTGCACATGCAACTCCTGCTGAACCATACCGGATAGAGGGTTCGGGTCATTTGCAAATTTTCTAAGGATGTCCCAAGGATGTAGAACGGCCTAAAAAATACTGAAAAGGTTTACTGGATTTCCTGGAAAATAAAAAAAAATAAAAAAAATATCCGCATATTGTCTATTTCTCGCCAACTATAACATCTATTGGGTTGAAACAAACGTCAAACAATAGCTAATAATATTTAGAACAATGTTGGAGCAGGAATTTGTTACACAAAAATGTTTCTTTTGACTCCTGCAATTTTTTAAAGCAATTGTTTTGTTTTGTTTCAAAATTATGGATTGGAAAAGAGTTTTAATGTAATCTAGAATGATAGTTAATGGGGTTTTCCCGCTTTGTGAATGCTAATGTTAGATTGTTGCGTGGTGCGCATTATATTGACACATTCTTGGTGTGATGTAGCGTGAGGGGATATGACATCATATTGTTTTTACTTTCAGAATTACTTATTTGAATCCACTTTTAATGTAATCTAGAATGATTTCCCTTGATAAAAAAATTAGAAATTCCTTGTTGAAAATTGTTTTTAATTAATTTTTTATTTCTTGTTTATATTTTATAAAAGTCTTTTACATTTTTAAATCAATATTTTTATATAAATAAAACTTACACATCAAAAGCACCAGTTTGTGGTTTGCTCTATTTAAAGTCAATTTAATCATTGCTCTCCTTCCTTTGAAATACCAGCACAACACAACCGACCACCTTAAAAACAGATTGTGATATTGTGGGTGACTTGACTGTTCACTTTGGTCACAAGTGATCCACATGCCCTATAAGGCTCTCATGCTTTGTCCTTGTGTCTTTCAGTATTGTTGTACTTCAAGTTTTCTAAAGTTTAAGGTTTTGACATATCTTCAACAGAGGTAATAGTTTAGGTCTGGACTTTTCAATTAATACCTGCTTTTAAAAGAAACTTTGTGCAAAATAACTTTCGTTTTTAACCGAGGGTAACAATTATTATCTGTAGACTCTAGTGAACATTTGTTGCCTAACCAAAGTCTCCATGGGTAGCTAAAAGAATATGTGGCCCTAGATCAGACCCCAATATTAGATCCCTAAAAGATGGTCTCAGGTAACATATGTCTGTGTCCTTATGAGTGGATGGACATTTTGTCCACATGAGTGGGTGGACATTGTGTCCACATGAGTGGGTCAAAATTTTGTCCACATGAGTGGGTGGACATTTTGTTCACATGAGTGGGTGGACATTTAGTACACATGAGTGGGTTTTGACATTTTGTCCACATGAGTGGATGGACATTTTGTCCACATGAGTGGGTGGACATTTTGTTCACATGAGTGGGTGGACATTTAGTATACATGAGTGGATGGACATATTGTCCACATAAGTGGGTGGAAATTTTGTCCACATGACTGGATGGACATTTTGTCCATATGAGTGGATGGACATTTTGTCCACATGAGTGGATGGACATTTTGTCCACATGAGTGGATGGACATTTAGTACACATGAGTGGATGGACATTTAGTACACATGAGTGGATGGACTTTTTGTCCACATGAGTGGATGGACATTTTGTCCCGCATGAGTGGATGGACATTTTGTCCCGCATGAGTGGATGGACATTTTGTCCACTTGATCGGATGGACATTTTGTCCACATGAGTGGATGGACATTTTGTCCACATGAGTGGATGGACATTTTGTTCACATGAGTGGATGGACATTTAGTACACATGAGTGGATGGACATTTTGTACACATGAGTGGATGGAAATTGTGTCCACATGAGTGGATGGACATTTTGTCCACATGAGGGGATGGACATTTTGTCCACATGAGTGGATGGACATTTTGTTCACTTGAGTGGATGGACATTTAGTACACATGAGTGGATGGACATTTAGTACACATGAGTGGATGGTCATTTTGTCCACATGAGTGGATGGACATTTTGTCCACATGAGTGGATGGACATTTTGTCCACATGAGTGTGTGGACATTTTGTTCACATGAGTGGGTGGACATTTAGTACACATTAGTGGATGGACATATTGTCCACATGTGTGGGTGGAAATTTTGTCCACATGAGTGGATGGACATTTAGTACACATGAGTGGATGGACATTTTGTCCACATGAGTGGATGGACATTTAGTACACATGAGTGCATTGACATTTAGTACACATGAGTGGGTTTTGACATTTTGTCCACATGAGTGGATGATTTAGTACACATGAGTGGGTGGACATTTAGTACACATGAGTGGATGGACATTTAGTACACATGAGTGGGTGGACATTTTGTCCTCATGAGTGGATGGACATTTTATTCACATGAGTCGATGGACATTTTATTCACATGAGTGGATGGACAATTTTGTAAACAACGGTTGAGTGATAGGGGAAAAGTTTTAGAGGATACAAAAACAAAAATCTGATTCCCCTTCGGGTACTAGAATAGAAATCTTGTTTTCTTAGCCGCAGGACACTCACTGTTGACTATTCAGAACCATGTTTTTAATCATTTCCTGGACGCTTTTAGACCAGGACTCACTAAGTTCATGGGCAGCCTAACCATGTTTGAGTGAAGATGTAAATGTATGCACTTAAAGAGTATTCTGGGAGTCTGAGACCGGGGAGGGGCGTTGCATCTTGATGACCTCTGAGCTAGGGTTTTGCTGTAAGTAGTGGTCAGCTAGATGCCATGTCTCCGTCCAGACTAGCCATCAAATGAACTTATTTAAATATGCGAAGAGGGGCTATGAAGAAATCATGGTACACTTAAGATGCTGCCTGCTGGACTAATGTAATAACTCCGGGGACTTCCTTGGGAGCCAGGGACATTGTGTTGCATTGTATTGTAACTTACTTGTAGCTTGTACTCATGGCCCAACTGTTCCGCCCATAACTCTGCTTACTCCGCCCATAACTCTGCTTGCTCCGTCCATAGCTCTACTTGCTCCGCCCATAACTGTGCTTGCTCCACCCATAACTCTGCTTGCTCCGCCCATGTCCATCGTGGTACGAGATCAACCCTGTTTGAAGCGCGTGTCAGTAGAGGAGAGTGTCAGTAGAGGAGAGTGTCAGTATAGGAGAGTGTCAGTAGAGGAGAGTCTCAGCAGAGGAGAGTCTCAGTAGATGAGAGTCTCAGTAGAGGAGAGTCTCAGTAGAGGAGAGTCTCAGCAGAGGAGAGTCTCAGCAGAGGGGAGTGTCAGCAGAGGAAAGTCTCAGCAGAGGAGAGTCTCAGCAGAGGAGAGTCTCAGTAGAGGAGAGTGTCAGTAGAGGAGAGTGTCAGTAGAGGAGTGTCAGTAGAGGAGAGTGTCAGTAGAGGAGAGTGTCAGTAAAGACGTGAACCAATTCCAGAATTGACTTAATCCTCTCCTTGTACTGGCGGCTGTTGATATCTTGTCTTAATCTGGTCACAGACCTTCTTCACTCGACCGACTTATCAAACTGCCAGCGAAACGCGGACATCTCGCGCGATCGCCGAGATGGGCCGTGGATCAGTTTTGCTCTTGCAATATCAACCCTAACCTCCCGATCATTCGTCCGCTTTATTGCGCTACATCCGGGACCTCTCTCGGGGCTAAGTGGCTCCTGCAACTTTATGACGAGTTTCTGCATCAGAGACCGGACGTCACGAGTTATTCGTCCATTAGCTTTCATTAAAACTCAAGACTGTACATTGCCAGCTCGGCGGCCATTAGTAGCTCTGGGTGCAAGTAATTTATCGGTTGCGTCATGGGATGGAGGGGAACAAACTGTACGATGAGGTCTGGGACAACACGTCAGGAGCAGTTATACAGATCAGACTTTGTCACTGTAGCAATCTGTCGTCTGTTTTAACATATGGTCTCTCGTTATGGCAACCTCTCGTCAGTTTTAATGTACGGTCTTTGCTCCTTAAATGAAGGCTCTCTTGATTCACTTGTAGCTGCTCCCCTCTTTTCCAGATATACACTTTTCGAGATATCCACATTTCCAGATATCCACTTTTCCAGATATCCACATTTCCTGATATCCACATTTCCAGATATCCACTTTTCCAGATATCCAGATTTCCAGATACCCACATTTCGAGATATCCACATTTCGAGATATCCACATTTCCAGATATCCACTTTTCCATATACCCACATCTCGAGATATCCACATTTCCAGATACCCACATTTCGAGATATCCAAATTTCCATATTATCCGGATATTCAGATAATCCACAGATTCAGACTGTCCACATATCCATTTTATTCACATGTGTACACGCTGTAGACAGTCCCTGCTAAGCCACTGTATTGTACAACTATGTGTACCCCCTTGCTCCCCCGTGATGAGTTAGTTATCCCATTTGCCCGTAGAGCAATGCTAGCGCTGGTTTAAAATGTCATTTTTATTGTAACAACCACTTACTATCATAGATCACCCCTAAACAACCACTTACTATTCTAGATCACCCCTTATGAACCGTTTACTAAAATAAGAACCGTTGAGTGTTGAGCCTGTATTTGAAAGCTCTCCGATTTCAGACCTTTGATAACTTGAGCTGAAATCTCCGTATTCTCGTGTTAAGCTGACAATACTTTCTATAAGTAAACTTGTGGGCGTTGTCTGTGTGACTTTTAAACTTACACTGCAATGAGTCGGTGCATTTTATGTGGGCAGCCAGTAAACTGGGGCAATCTTTGTGGGCAGCCAGTAAACTGGGGCATTTTATGTGGGCAGCCAGTAAACGGGCATTTTATGTGGGCAGCCAGTAAACGGGCATTTTATGTGGGCAGCCAGTAAACTGGGGCAATCTTTGTGGGCAGCCAGTAAACTGTGACATTTTATGTGGGCAGCCAGTAAACTGTGCCATTTTATGTGGGCAGCCAGTAAACTTGGGCATTTTATGTGGGCAGCCAGTAAACTGGGGCAATCTTTGTGGGCAGCCAGTAAACGGGGGCATTTTATGTGGGCAGCCAGTAAACTGGGGCATTTTATGTGGGCAGCCAGTAAACGGGCATTTTATGTGGGCAGCCAGTAAACTGGGGCAATCTTTGTGGGCAGTCAGTAAACGGGCATTTTATGTGGGCAGCCAGTAAACTGGGGCATTTTATGTGGGCAGCCAGTAAACTGGGGCATTTTATGTGGGCAGCCAGTAAACTGGGGCATTTTATGTGGGCAGCCAGTAAACTGGGGCATTTTATGTGGGCAGCCAGTAAACGGGCATTTTATGTGGACAGCCAATAAACTGGGGCATTTTATGTGGGCAGCCAGTAAACTGGGGCATTTTATGTGGGCAGCCAGTAAACGGGCATTTTATGTGGGCAGCCAGTAAACTGGGGCAATCTTTGTGGGCAGCCAGTAAACGGGCATTTTATGTGGGCAGCCAGTAAACTGGGGCATTTTATGTGGGCAGCCAGTAAACTGGGGCATTTTATGTGGGCAGCCAGTAAACTGGGGCATTTTATGTGGGCAGCCAGTAAACGGGCATTTTATGTGGACAGCCAATAAAATGGGGCATTTTATGTGGGCAGCCAGTAAACTGGGGCATTTTATGTGGGCAGCCAGTAAACTGGGGCATTTTATGTGGGCAGCCAGTAAACTGGGGCATTTTATGTGGGCAGCCAGTAAACTCGGGCAATCTTTGTGGGCAGCCAGTAAACGGGCATTTTATGTAGGCAGCCAGTAAACTGGGGCATTTTATGTGGGCAGCCAGTAAACTGGGGCATTTTATGTGGGCAGCCAGTAAACGGGCATTTTATGTGGGCAGCCAGTAAACTTGGGCATTTTATGTGGGCAGCCAGTAAACGGGCATTTTATGTGGACAGCCAATAAACTGGGGCATTTTATGTGGGCAGCCAGTAAACTGGGGCATTTTATGTGGGCAGCCAATAAACTGGGGCTTTTTATGTGGGCAGCCAGTAAACTCGGGCATTTTATGTGGGCAGCCAGTAAACTGGGGCATTTTATGTGGGCAGCCAGTAAACGGGCATTTTATGTGGACAGCCAATAAACTGGGGCATTTTATGTGGGCAGCCAGTAAACTGGGGCATTTTATGTGGGCAGCCAGTAAACTGGGGCATTTTATGTGGGCAGCCAGTAAACTGGGGCATTTTATGTGGGCAGCCAGTAAAGGGGCATTTTATGTGGGCAGCCAGTAAACTGGGGCATGTTTCTTAATAAACATCGTGGTTCGGAGGACCACCTCGTGGGCTATCTAATAGAAGCACCAAAAAACCATGAAACGATTTTGTATAGTCCAGACGAGGAGGCAGCGAGTGAAATTAGTTTCTCGACAAATTCGAGGGCCAAAGTGTTGGGTTTTAAATGGACTAGAAAAGGTGTGGGGGAGGTTCTTGCTAATATTGTTGTGGCTTGTCAATAAAATGTGTTTTCTTTTCGAAATTTCCACTATGCTACAATGTGCCCTGATCTCAGGTTTAAAACCACAAATAACTTACTCACCCGTAAGCGTAAGACGTAGTATTATTTTTTTTAAAACTTCTCTTTACGATAGTATCTACAGACACAGCGCCAGCATCATGGAACCATTCAACTAGAGTCTTTATATAGACGATATATGTTCACTTTTGGAACAGGAATTTTCACTTTTGAAAAAGAAATGTTCACTTCTTGAACAGGAATGTTCCCTTTTGGAACACGAATGTTCACTTTTGGAACACGAATGTTCACTTTTGGAACAGCAATGTTCACTTTTGGAACAAAAATGTTCACGTTTGGAACAAAAATGTTCTCTTGGTATCTTGTGAAACATCCCAAATCAGCTGCGTATTTTCGGTCCAAATCTAAATCTGACGCAGGGGATGGGGGTTGCATAGACGCTTTCTTTACACCCTACCCCTATCCTCTTACACCTTTCGAAATCTTTTCCACCTACCACACAAACTTAATTTAAACTACACGCCACTGCATACACCCAACTCCTGGTTCAAGAAGCCAATAGCCCTTAGCCCCCCTCCCCCCACCCAAATTCCTCAGCTCGCGTGAACACTTTTCTGTACTCACATAATTAGCCGTGATTCAGTCCACTCAGGCCAATGTTTGCTATCATCACTATTTCAACGCTAGAGATGGCCGGCTGTGGTCGGTTTTCAAATGTCTTAGCCTCACCCAGATGTGAACAGCTGCCCTGTCGTCTGCTAGTGTAACATTGCCCTCCTACAGCGGCCCTGTCGTCTGCTACTGTAACATTGCCCTCCTACAGCGGCCCTGTCGTCTGCTACTGTAACAATGCCCCCATCTCATTTTTTCAAAAGTTTTAAATATCATATAAAATATCCGCTTCAATGAGCCAAGACTATGTCAAGTGTAAATATAAATATAACTCAATGTTATAGGCAGCACAATCCCATAGGTGGTATTAGCTGTATGTCTAGTATATAAATGGGACATTAGTAGGCTGTATCTTATCTTATCTATTATCTTATCTTATCTGTTTACAGACGCTCCTTCTATACAGAAGATTATTGCGTCCTACGCTTATCTATGGTTTGTGTTTAGTCCTGCATTTTTATTAGAGATTTAAATGTTGATAAAGTGTTGGTTTTCCTGGATTCTTCAGGCAACCCATTCCACGCCCGAATTCCGGACGGGAAGAAGGAAAACTTGTATGTGTTTGTTCTTGCATACGGAATAAGAAAGGTGTTTTTATCCTTATGTCTATCTGAGGGTTGTATTAAGTTATCTTTGTGTTGTATTTCTAAATTAGAATTAATTGCTTTATGTATGATTACTACTTTGCTCTTGGTTCTTCTATCCTCTAGTGTTTCAAGGTTTAATGATTTAACTAATGGTGTTATTCTTGTCAGTTTCGAATATTCTCCAGTAATGAATCTGGCAGCTCTTTTTTGAATTTGTTCTAGTTTATCAATGTTTTCTTTGGTGGATGGGTCCCATACAGAAGATGCATATTCTAGTACAGGTCTCACCAAAGTGAGGTAGCATTTTAGTTTTATATCTCTATTACATTTGTTAAAGTTTCTTTTTATAAAGCCTAAGGTTTTGTTTGATTTTTTAATAACTTCATTGACATGGGGATTCCATGATAGTTTCTCATTTATTAAGACTCCTAAGTATTTTGCATCTTTAGTTTGGGTCAGTTCTTTTCCATGAATGTAATATTTTGAATTTATTTGTTTCTTTTTCTTTGTTACTCTTAACAGTTGACACTTTTCTGGGTGGAAAGACATACTCCAGTTAGTTTCCCATTTTATCAATTCATCTAAGTCTTTTTGTAAAATTTTGCTATCTTGTTCTGATTTAATTGTTCTATAGATTATACAATCATCAGCAAATAACCTAACTTTTGTACCTGTTGAGATGTTGTTGGGTAAATCATTTATATAAATTAAAAAGAGTAAGGGACCTAGCACAGTTCCTTGTGGAACTCCTGAGTTAACCTTTATTGGTGCAGATTTAGATCCATTAATTATTACAGTTTGCTCCCTGCCCAAAAGGAAGTCTTGGATCCAGTGATGTAAGGAACCTGAGATTCCAAAGTAGTTAAGTTTTTTAAGTAAACTAAGGTGGTGAACTTTGTCAAATGCTTTTGAGAAGTCTAGTAATATTGTATCTATTTGATCATTTTTGTCTAAGCCTTTTGATAGTTCATCTATTAAACCTATTAATTGTGTTTCACATGATCTGTTTTTTCTAAAGCCGTGTTGATGTGGGCATAGGGCATTATATTTGTCAAGGTGGTTAACTATTCTACTATATATTATGTGTTCTAGTAATTTACAGGTGATACTAGTAAGTGATACAGGCCTGTAATTACCAGGGTCTGATTTATCCCCTTTCTTAAAGAGTGGAGTTACGTTAGCTAATTTCCAATCCTGGGGCACTTTACCCTGGTTTAGAGAGGCTTGAAAGAGAACTACAAGGATTGGGGACAGTTCATTGCTTAGTTCTTTTAATAACCTTGCAGGCAAATCATCTGGGCCAGTAGCTTTGTTTATTTTTAAGTTTTTTAGGAGTGAATGTATACCTATCTCATCTACAGTTATGTTACCTATTTCCTCCATTTTATTTAAATTTATTAAGACTTCCTTGTCGCCTGAGGCAGAAAAAGATGATGCAAAATATGTGTTAAGGATATTAGCTTTAGTTTCATTATCATTATAGGTTTTATTATTTGAGCCTTTTAGTGTGGCTATTCCTGAAGGTTCCATTTTTTTAGATTTGATAAAGGACCATAAGTTTTTATTGTTATCTTTGGTAATTACATTGTTTATATATTCATTTTGGAGGTTTCGACTAAGTTTTTGTGTCAAGTGTTTAATCTTTAAGTATTTTTTGTGTATCCTATATGAATAGGTAGCTTTATATTTCTTAAATAAGTTCTCTTTTTGTTTGCATAGCTTTTTCAATCTAGAATTGAACCAGCATTTGTTAATTTTATTTGATGTTAGTTTTGTTGGAACATTCTCATCCATTATAGTTTTTAGATTTGTTTTTATATCTTTCCAAATTTCTTCTACTGGGCTATTTGTGTTAAATTTACTTAGGAAAGTTTGTTGGAAGTTAGCCGCTGATTGGTGTAGTTTTATTGAATTACATTTATTCCAAAGATAGATTATTCTTCTAGGTATCTTATTAATTTTAGTTTTTATTGTATTGGTGACCCTAACAATATCATGGTCGGACAGTCCTGGAATTATTTTATAGTCTAACACTAGTCCTGGTCTATTTGTTAGGAATAAATCTAGTGTTTTATTTTTCCTTGTTGCTGTTTTTACTATCTGTTCTAGGTTTATGTTGTTTATAGTGTCTAAAAAGTGTTCATTAATTTCTTTGTTAGTTTGATGGTTATCAATTGTATAATTTTTCCAATTTATATCTGGAAGATTAAAGTCCCCCATAATCCATAGAACTGCATTTTTATTATTCTCTTTTATGAAAGTTAATTGACTACAAAGATTGTTCATGTATTCTAGGTTTGTATTCGGAGGTCTATATATACTGCCTACAATAAGTGGGGATGAGTTTGGTGTAATTATTTTACAATAAATAGACTCTATATTAAAATTTGGCTGTGTAGTAATTTCTTCAGCTATGATATTTGATTTAATTGCAAGTAGCACTCCTCCATAATTGTCTGGTCTGTCTTTCCTAAAAATATTATAATTGGTGTTTAAAATCTCAGAGTTATATATGTTGGGGTTCAACCAAGTTTCAGAACCAGCAATTATGTCTGGTTCTTCTGTTTTTATAAGTAGTTCTAAATCTGGAATTTTATTTTTTATGCTTTGGAAATTAACTATTAGTGTTTTGAGAATGTTTTGATTATTATTATTATTAGATTTTTTATGGTAATTTTATGGGTTTGTGTGGTAGGTTTCATTTTATCTAGTGGTTTATTTATAAAAGGATTAGCCAAAACACTGTAAGAGTTTGTGGTGATCAGGTCCTATAGTTAAATAAATCTGAACTGATTTGGGGCAACCCACAGTGTATGCAGTGCCAAGATGCATATTTATTTCTTAGGCCTATTGCTATGTGCTTTGGAGTGTTAGAATGCAGGCATGCAATGTGGTACCATTCATTGCAGGTGTCACACTGAATGGTTCCTTGTTTGGTAGTGCATGCCTTAATACAAATTTGACATTTAGATGATACTGGGCCTGGGTTAAGTTCTATGTCACCTGAGAGGAGCAAAATTAAGATTAAGTGTTTTTGCCTATATCTACATATTTTATGTTTCCATTGTTTGAAGGAGATTTCCTTTATTGTGCTTAAGATAGAGGTGTAGTCAGTGTGCTTTGTGTTGTGGTGGTTTATAATTATTGATATATTACTCTGATTTTTAGGATGTTTGTTGGTTGACGTTAATGTCCTTTTAAAAGTAGTGTGGTTATTACTAAAGACTAAGATGAAAATTCTCATTTTCGGGTTAGTGTTAGACTAGGTTTAAGTTTAAGGCTTAAGACTATTACTAATTATTATTATTATTATTATTATGATACTATAAGTTATGTATAATTTTGTTAAAGTGTGTTTATGTATTCTAGTTTAATTAGGTGACCTAGTAATCAAATTTATTTGGAAGGTTTATTGGCGCTTTTATGTTATGTAAACAGTTACGATTAGGAGAGTTCAAAATTAATAACAATAACAATAAAAATGGCCGCCTACAAAACTACATAGGATTTTAGTATAAAATATCATTAGAATATACAAAATAATATTATTAAACAGCTAAAATTGTTATTATTTGGTTAATTAAAGATTAGTTAAGGGTTTGAAAAGAATTTAGTATTATGAAGTTAGGCAAATATATGAAAATATATGAAAACTTAGCTCTAGTAGAAATAGTGACCGTTCACAAACCGGAAATCGCTGTATGTCAAGTATATAAATGTGGCATTAATTAGCTGTATGTCGAGTATATAAAGGTGGCATCACCACCTTAGTTTACTTAAAAAACTTAAATACTTTGGAATCTCAGGTTCCCTTACATCATTGGATCCAAGACTTCCTTTTGGGCAGGGAGCAAACTGTAATAATTAATGGATCTAAATCTGCACCAATAAAGGTTAACTCAGGAGTTCCACAAGGAACTGTGCAAGGTCCCTTACTCTTTTTAATTTATATAAATGATTTACCCAACAACATCTCAACAGGTACAAAAGTTAGGCTATTTGCTGATGATTGTATAATCTATAGAACAATTAAATCAGAATAAGATAGCAAAATTTTACAAAAAGAGTTAGATGAATTGATTAAATGGGAAACTAACTTGAGTATGTCTTTCCACCCAGAAAAGTGTCAACTGTTAAGAGTAACAAAGAAAAAGAAACAAATAAATTCAAAATATTACGTGCATGGAAAAGAACTGACCCAAACTAAAGATGCAAAATACTTAGGAGTCTTAATAAATGAGAAACTATCATGGAACCCCCATGTCAATGAAGTTATTAAAAAATCAAACAAAACCTTAGGCTTTATAAAAAGAAACCTTTACAAATGTAATAAAGATATAAAACTAAAATGCTATCTCACTTTGGTGAGACCTGTACTAGAATATGCATCTTCTGTAAGGGACCCATCCACCAAAGAAAACATTGATAAACTATAACAAATTCAAAAAAGAGCTGCCAGATTCATTACTGGAGAGTATTCAAAACTGACAAGAATAACACCATTAGTTAAATCATTAAACCTTGAAACACTAGAGGATAGAAGAACCAAAAGCAAAGTAGTAATCATACATAAAGCAATTAATTCTAATTTAGAAATACAACACAAAGATAACTTAATACAACCCTCAGATAGACATAAGGATAAAAAAACACCTTTCTTATTCCGTATGCAAGAACAAACACATACAAATTTTCGTTCTTCCCGTCCGGAATTCGGGCGTGGAATGGGTTGCCTGAAGAAACCAGGAAAACCAACACTTTATCAACATTTAAATCTCTAATAAAAAATGCAGGACTAAACACAAACCATAGATAAGCGTATGATGCAATAATCTTCTGTATAGAAGGAGCGTCTGTAGACAGATAAGATAAGATAAGGCATTAGCTGTATGTCGAGTATATAAAGGTGACATTAGCTGTATGTCGAGTATATAAAGGTGACATTAGCTGTATGTCAAGTTAAGGTTTGTTTATGACACCACATACTCTGATTACATAGCAGCCCTGTTAACATCCACTCTCACTGATTACATAGCAGCCCTGTTAACATCCACTCTCACTGATTACATAGCAGCCCTGTTTACATCCACTCTCACTGATTACATAGCAGCCCTGTTAACATCCACTCTCACTGATTACATAGCAGCCCTGTTAACATCCACTCTCACTGATTACATAGCAGCCCTGTTAACATCCACTCTCACTGATTACATAGCAGCCCTGTTAACATCCACTCTCACTGATTACATAGCAGCCCTGTTAACATCCACTCTCACTGATTACATAGCAGCCCTGTTAACATCCACTCTCACTGATTACATAGCAGCCCTGTTAACATCCACTCTCACTGATTACATAGCAGCCCTGTTAACATCCTCTCTCACTGATTACATAGCAGCCCTGTTAACATCCACTCTCACTGATTACATAGCAGCCCTGTTAACACCCACTCTCACTGATTACATAGCAGCCCTGTTAACATCCACTCTCACTGATTACATAGCAGCCCTGTTTACATCCACTCTCACTGATTACATAGCAGCCCTGTTAACATCCACTCTCACTGATTACATAGCAGCCCTGTTAACATCCACTCTCACTGATTACATAGCAGCCCTGTTAACATCCACTCTCACTGATTACATAGCAGCCCTGTTAACATCCACTCTCACTGATTACATAGCAGCCCTGTTAACATCCACTCTCACTGATTACATAGCAGCCCTGTTAACATCCACTCTCACTGATTACATAGCAGCCCTGTTAACATCCACTCTCACTGATTACATAGCAGCCCTGTTAACATCCACTCTCACTGATTACATAGCAGCCCTGTTAACATCCACTCTCACTGATTACATAGCAGCCCTGTTAACATCCACTCTCACTGATTACATAGCAGCCCTGTTAACATCCACTCTCACTGATTACATAGCAGCCCTGTTAACATCCACTCTCACTGATTACATAGCAGCCCTGTTAACATCCACTCTCACTGATTACATAGCAGCCCTGTTAACATCCACTCTCACTGATTACATAGCAGCCCTGTTAACATCCACTCTCACTGATTACATAGCAGCCCTGTTAACATCCACTCTCACTGATTACATAGCAGCCCTGTTAACATCCACTCTCACTGATTACATAGCAGCCCTGTTAACATCCACTCTCACTGATTACATAGCAGCCCTGTTAACATCCACTCTCACTGATTACATAGCAGCCCTGTTAACATCCACTCTCACTGATTACATAGCAGCCCTGTTAACATCCACTCTCACTGATTACATAGCAGCCCTGTTAACATCCACTCTCACTGATTACATAGCAGCCCTGTTAACATCCACTCTCACTGATTACATAGCAGCCCTGTTAACATCCACTCTCACTGATTACATAGCAGCCCTGTTAACATCCACTCTCACTGATTACATAGCAGCCCTGTTAACATCCACTCTCACTGATTACATAGCAGCCCTGTTAACATCCACTCTCACTGATTACATAGCAGCCCTGTTAACATCCACTCTCACTGATTACATAGCAGCCCTGTTAACATCCACTCTCACTGATTACATAGCAGCCCTGTTAACATCCACTCTCACTGATTACATAGCAGCCCTGTTAACATCCACTCTCACTGATTACATAGCAGCCCTGTTAACATCCACTCTCACTGATTACATAGCAGCCCTGTTAACATCCACTCTCACTGATTACATAGCAGCCCTGTTAACATCCACTCTCACTGATTACATAGCAGCCCTGTTAACATCCACTCTCACTGATTACATAGCAGCCCTGTTAACATCCACTCTCACTGATTACATAGCAGCCCTGTTAACATCCACTCTCACTGATTACATAGCAGCCCTGTTAACATCCACTCTCACTGATTACATAGCAGCCCTGTTAACATCCCACTCTCACTGATTACATAGCAGCCCTGTTAACATCCCACTCTCACTGATTACATAGCAGCCCTGTTAACATCCCCTCTCACTGATTACATAGCAGCCCTGTTAACATCCACTCTCACTGATTACATAGCAGCCCTGTTAACATCCACTCTCACTGATTACATAGCAGCCCTGTTAACATCCACTCTCACTGATTACATAGCAGCCCTGTTAACATCCACTCTCACTGATTACATAGCAGCCCTGTTAACATCCACTCTCACTGATTACATAGCAGCCCTGTTAACATCCACTCTCACTGATTACATAGCAGCCCTGTTAACATCCACTCTCACTGATTACATAGCAGCCCTGTTAACATCCACTCTCACTGATTACATAGCAGCCCTGTTAACATCCCACTCTCACTGATTACATAGCAGCCCTGTTAACATCCCCTCTCACTGATTACATAGCAGCCCTGTTAACATCCCCTCTCACTGATTACATAGCAGCCCTGTTAACATCCCACTCTCACTGATTACATAGCAGCCCTGTTAACATCCACTCTCACTGATTACATAGCAGCCCTGTTAACATCCACTCTCACTGATTACATAGCAGCCCTGTTAACATCCACTCTCACTGATTACATAGCAGCCCTGTTAACATCCACTCTCACTGATTACATAGCAGCCCTGTTAACATCCCCTCTCACTGATTACATAGCAGCCCTGTTAACATCCCCTCTCACTGATTACATAGCAGCCCTGTTAACATCCCCTCTCACTGATTACATAGCAGCCCTGTTAACATCCCACTCTCACTGATTACATAGCAGCCCTGTTAACATCCACTCTCACTGATTACATAGCAGCCCTGTTAACATCCACTCTCACTGATTACATAGCAGCCCTGTTAACATCCACTCTCACTGATTACATAGCAGCCCTGTTAACATCCACTCTCACTGATTACATAGCAGCCCTGTTAACATCCACTCTCACTGATTACATAGCAGCCCTGTTAACATCCACTCTCACTGATTACATAGCAGCCCTGTTAACATCCACTCTCACTGATTACATAGCAGCCCTGTTAACATCCACTCTCACTGATTACATAGCAGCCCTGTTAACATCCACTCTCACTGATTACATAGCAGCCCTGTTAACATCCACTCTCACTGATTACATAGCAGCCCTGTTAACATCCACTCTCACTGATTACATAGCAGCCCTGTTAACATCCACTCTCACTGATTACATAGCAGCCCTGTTAACATCCACTCTCACTGATTACATAGCAGCCCTGTTAACATCCACTCTCACTGATTACATAGCAGCCCTGTTAACATCCACTCTCACTGATTACATAGCAGCCCTGTTAACATCCACTCTCACTGATTACATAGCAGCCCTGTTAACATCCACTCTCACTGATTACATAGCAGCCCTGTTAACATCCACTCTCACTGATTACATAGCAGCCCTGTTAACATCCACTCTCACTGATTACATAGCAGCCCTGTTAACATCCACTCTCACTGATTACATAGCAGCCCTGTTAACATCCACTCTCACTGATTACATAGCAGCCCTGTTAACATCCACTCTCACTGATTACATAGCAGCCCTGTTAACATCCACTCTCACTGATTACATAGCAGCCCTGTTAACATCCACTCTCACTGATTACATAGCAGCCCTGTTAACATCCACTCTCACTGATTACATAGCAGCCCTGTTAACATCCACTCTCACTGATTACATAGCAGCCCTGTTAACATCCACTCTCACTGATTACATAGCAGCCCTGTTAACATCCACTCTCACTGATTACATAGCAGCCCTGTTAACATCCACTCTCACTGATTACATAGCAGCCCTGTTAACATCCACTCTCACTGATTACATAGCAGCCCTGTTAACATCCACTCTCACTGATTACATAGCAGCCCTGTTAACATCCACTCTCACTGATTACATAGCAGCCCTGTTAACATCCACTCTCACTGATTACATAGCAGCCCTGTTAACATCCACTCTCACTGATTACATAGCAGCCCTGTTAACATCCACTCTCACTGATTACATAGCAGCCCTGTTAACATCCACTCTCACTGATTACATAGCAGCCCTGTTAACATCCACTCTCACTGATTACATAGCAGCCCTGTTAACATCCACTCTCACTGATTACATAGCAGCCCTGTTAACATCCACTCTCACTGATTACATAGCAGCCCTGTTAACATCCACTCTCACTGATTACATAGCAGCCCTGTTAACATCCACTCTCACTGATTACATAGCAGCCCTGTTAACATCCACTCTCACTGATTACATAGCAGCCCTGTTAACATCCACTCTCACTGATTACATAGCAGCCCTGTTAACATCCACTCTCACTGATTACATAGCAGCCCTGTTAACATCCACTCTCACTGATTACATAGCAGCCCTGTTAACATCCACTCTCACTGATTACATAGCAGCCCTGTTAACATCCACTCTCACTGATTACATAGCAGCCCTGTTAACATCCACTCTCACTGATTACATAGCAGCCCTGTTAACATCCACTCTCACTGATTACATAGCAGCCCTGTTAACATCCACTCTCACTGATTACATAGCAGCCCTGTTAACATCCACTCTCACTGATTACATAGCAGCCCTGTTAACATCCACTCTCACTGATTACATAGCAGCCCTGTTAACATCCACTCTCACTGATTACATAGCAGCCCTGTTAACATCCACTCTCACTGATTACATAGCAGCCCTGTTAACATCCACTCTCACTGATTACATAGCAGCCCTGTTAACATCCACTCTCACTGATTACATAGCAGCCCTGTTAACATCCACTCTCACTGATTACATAGCAGCCCTGTTAACATCCACTCTCACTGATTACATAGCAGCCCTGTTAACATCCACTCTCACTGATTACATAGCAGCCCTGTTAACATCCACTCTCACTGATTACATAGCAGCCCTGTTAACATCCACTCTCACTGATTACATAGCAGCCCTGTTAACATCCACTCTCACTGATTACATAGCAGCCCTGTTAACATCCACTCTCACTGATTACATAGCAGCCCTGTTAACATCCACTCTCACTGATTACATAGCAGCCCTGTTAACATCCACTCTCACTGATTACATAGCAGCCCTGTTAACATCCACTCTCACTGATTACATAGCAGCCCTGTTAACATCCACTCTCACTGATTACATAGCAGCCCTGTTAACATCCACTCTCACTGATTACATAGCAGCCCTGTTAACATCCACTCTCACTGATTACATAGCAGCCCTGTTAACATCCACTCTCACTGATTACATAGCAGCCCTGTTAACATCCACTCTCACTGATTACATAGCAGCCCTGTTAACATCCACTCTCACTGATTACATAGCAGCCCTGTTAACATCCACTCTCACTGATTACATAGCAGCCCTGTTAACATCCACTCTCACTGATTACATAGCAGCCCTGTTAACATCCACTCTCACTGATTACATAGCAGCCCTGTTAACATCCACTCTCACTGATTACATAGCAGCCCTGTTAACATCCACTCTCACTGATTACATAGCAGCCCTGTTAACATCCACTCTCACTGATTACATAGCAGCCCTGTTAACATCCACTCTCACTGATTACATAGCAGCCCTGTTAACATCCACTCTCACTGATTACATAGCAGCCCTGTTAACATCCACTCTCACTGATTACATAGCAGCCCTGTTAACATCCACTCTCACTGATTACATAGCAGCCCTGTTAACATCCACTCTCACTGATTACATAGCAGCCCTGTTAACATCCACTCTCACTGATTACATAGCAGCCCTGTTAACATCCCACTCTCACTGATTACATAGCAGCCCTGTTAACATCCACTCTCACTGATTACATAGCAGCCCTGTTAACATCCACTCTCACTGATTACATAGCAGCCCTGTTAACATCCCACTCTCACTGATTACATAGCAGCCCTGTTAACATCCACTCTCACTGATTACATAGCAGCCCTGTTAACATCCACTCTCACTGATTACATAGCAGCCCTGTTAACATCCACTCTCACTGATTACATAGCAGCCCTGTTAACATCCCACTCTCACTGATTACATAGCAGCCCTGTTAACATCCCACTCTCACTGATTACATAGCAGCCCTGTTAACATCCCACTCTCACTGATTACATAGCAGCCCTGTTAACATCCACTCTCACTGATTACATAGCAGCCCTGTTAACATCCACTCTCACTGATTACATAGCAGCCCTGTTAACATCCACTCTCACTGATTACATAGCAGCCCTGTTAACATCCACTCTCACTGATTACATAGCAGCCCTGTTAACATCCACTCTCACTGATTACATAGCAGCCCTGTTAACATCCACTCTCACTGATTACATAGCAGCCCTGTTAACATCCACTCTCACTGATTACATAGCAGCCCTGTTAACATCCACTCTCACTGATTACATAGCAGCCCTGTTAACATCCACTCTCACTGATTACATAGCAGCCCTGTTAACATCCACTCTCACTGATTACATAGCAGCCCTGTTAACATCCACTCTCACTGATTACATAGCAGCCCTGTTAACATCCACTCTCACTGATTACATAGCAGCCCTGTTAACATCCACTCTCACTGATTACATAGCAGCCCTGTTAACATCCCACTCTCACTGATTACATAGCAGCCCTGTTAACATCCACTCTCACTGATTACATAGCAGCCCTGTTAACATCCACTCTCACTGATTACATAGCAGCCCTGTTAACATCCCACTCTCACTGATTACATAGCAGCCCTGTTAACATCCACTCTCACTGATTACATAGCAGCCCTGTTAACATCCCACTCTCACTGATTACATAGCAGCCCTGTTAACATCCACTCTCACTGATTACATAGCAGCCCTGTTAACATCCACTCTCACTGATTACATAGCAGCCCTGTTAACATCCCACTCTCACTGATTACATAGCAGCCCTGTTAACATCCACTCTCACTGATTACATAGCAGCCCTGTTAACATCCACTCTCACTGATTACATAGCAGCCCTGTTAACATCCACTCTCACTGATTACATAGCAGCCCTGTTAACATCCACTCTCACTGATTACATAGCAGCCCTGTTAACATCCCACTCTCACTGATTACATAGCAGCCCTGTTAACATCCACTCTCACTGATTACATAGCAGCCCTGTTAACATCCACTCTCACTGATTACATAGCAGCCCTGTTAACATCCACTCTCACTGATTACATAGCAGCCCTGTTAACATCCCACTCTCACTGATTACATAGCAGCCCTGTTAACATCCCACTCTCACTGATTACATAGCAGCCCTGTTAACATCCACTCTCACTGATTACATAGCAGCCCTGTTAACATCCACTCTCACTGATTACATAGCAGCCCTGTTAACATCCACTCTCATTGATTACATAGCAGCCCTGTTAACATCCCACTCTCATTGATTACATAGCAGCCCTGTTAACATCCACTCTCATTGATTACATAGCAGCCCTGTTAACATCCCACTCTCATTGATTACATAGCAGCCCTGTTAACATCCCACTCTCATTGATTACATAGCAGCCCTGTTAACATCCCACTCTCATTGATTACATAGCAGCCCTGTTAACATCCCCTCTCATTGATTACATAGCAGCCCTGTTAACATCCACTCTCATTGATTACATAGCAGCCCTGTTAACATCCCCTCTCATTGATTACATAGCAGCCCTGTTAACATCCCACTCTCATTGATTACATAGCAGCCCTGTTAACATCCCCTCTCATTGATTACATAGCAGCCCTGTTAACATCCCCTCATGATTACATAGCACCCTGTACATCCCCTCATTGATTACATAGCAGCCCTGTTAACATCCACTCTCATTGATTACATAGCAGCCCTGTTAACATCCCCTCTCATTGATTACATAGCAGCCCTGTTAACATCCACTCTCACTGATTACATAGCAGCCCTGTTAACATCCACTCTCACTGTTAAATATTTCATTCGGATGATGTGTCCAACTTTCACTAACACCTTAAAGTTCGATCCAGTATTAGCCCAACGTATTTAGAACCGCTGTACTCATGCATTTACGCCATTTTCTTTGTGCTAGGTAATGAAACGACCCCCCTCCCCCCCCCCTAAATCAAATTAGATTATTGCCCCTCCTCAGCTAGACAAATTTCCACCCCCAAAAGATTCTTACTGGAAATTCCAATAAAACATACAAAATGGCCCGTTGAAATGACTCGATGTTAATGGATGCATTAGAGAAATGTTTGGAAGAAACTCGGCTTAAAGACTTTGAATATTTCAGATTTTCTGTAATTATGTTTAAAAGGCTATGTTAAAGTTTGTTTAAAAGACAAAGTTATATTTTATTTAAAAGACAATGTTATACTTTATTTTAAAGACTATGTTATATTTTATTTAAAAGACTATGTTATATTTTATTTAAATGTTATATTTTATTTAAAAGACAATGTTATATTTTGTTGTAGAGCCTATACGATCTATTGTTGGATACATTTGTTTATTGTTGTTTGTTTTAAAGTTGTTTTCTGTTGTTTTTATAAACTACAGTATTCTCGTTTTTTGTGAGTCTTTCTAAATTGTCTCCCTTTGGTTAGGGGTCTACCGATATGCCTTTTTGCCGATATTGCGATACCGATATTACCGATATTTTTTTTTGCCGATATGAATATTTGTTAGGACAAAAACCAGCGGTCATATTTGATGACATCATTCTTAAATTTATCACTCCTAATTATTTATCCTTTATATTAGGGGACTACCGATATGCATTTGCGCCGATATTACCGATATTTTTTTCCGATATGAGTATTTGTTAGGACAAAAACCAGCGGTCTTATTTTATGACATCATTCTTAAATTTATCACTCCTAATTATTTACATTTTATATTAGGGGTCTACCGATAAGCATTTTTGCCGATATTACCGATATTTTTTTCCGATATGAGTGCCGATATGAGTATTTGTTAGGAAAAAAATAACAGCGGTCATATTTGATGACGTCATTCTTAAATTTATCACTCGTAATTATTTATATCTTATAATTAAGGGGTCTACCGATATCCAGTTTTGCCGAAATTACCGATTTGTTTTTCCCGAAACGAAGTTTCCGATGTGTTTACAAGTTCCAGATCATGACCTACATGGGACTCATAACAAAACGAACCGTCCTTTATAAAAATGTACAAGCATATTAGGTACTCCTTTTGAAACTTCAACCTTGACTCATAATTATTAATTCTAACCAATAGTTTAATGGCTTTTGCACACGGCCACCTTTTATGAATGAAACAATGAGAACAAAGTACAATAGTAATTGAGTGAAAATGAGGCTGAAGGTTGAATGGTTGCCAATGACAACAAGTCTTCACACGGTACATTTTGTTATTCCATACGAAACGAAATGTTTTAGACATCTGCGATTCTGCGTGCATCTTTGCTATTAGAGCAATTACGTGAACATAATGTTTACATGTTATACATTTATTAGAGCAATAACGGTATACTTGGCATCGGCACTATTTACACAGTATACGAAAATTGGCCGATACCTAAACAATATCAAAGCACATGGCACACTGTATCGTGGCTGCACATATTAATACTAGGACTCTTTTGACTATTTCAATACTGGTATCGGGGTCGATGTATTAATTTGTCGAGATATTGTAAATCTAAATGATCGTTTTTTTGTTTCCGTTTATTTTTTGGGGTCAAAATGTCACTTATTATGAAATATCGGTGACGTCAATATCGGGACCTTTACATGCTACCGATACCGATATTGCCGATATCCAGATATCGGTACCGATATATCGGCTGGTTTTTTAGACCCCTACCTTTGGTTGCACCGTACCTCCAGTGGATCAGGGCATGTCTTTTATTGGATGTGATGATAGTTTGGATCACTAGCCGGATTTCAGCTGTAACAGCAGATGTCCATGTGGATATTAGACCGTGATCTTTCTTTAGCATAAGTATTCAGTAATCTTTCATTTTGGCGATTTGAACATCTTTTTCTTCTAGATTTCAATATATTTCTTTCATATTTTCTCTCTCCCCCCCCCCTTTCCTTCCCGTTTGTATGATTTTTACGACTTTTGTCATTTCTAGGTCCCCCTGTCTCATTTTATAGTCCAGTCTCTCTTGGTCTTTACCTCTGTCTCCCCGTTTCCTTCCTTCACTCTCTGCTCACCCTTCCCTCTCTGCTCACCCTTCACTCTCTGCTCACCCTTCCCTCTCTGCTCACCCTTCCCTCTCTGCTCACCCTTCCCTCTCTGCTCACCCTTCCCTCTCTGCTCACCCTTCACTCTCTGCTCACCCTTCCCTCTCTGCTCACCCTTCACTCTCTGCTCACCCTTCACTCTCTGCTCACCCTTCACTCTCTGCTCACCCTTTACCTTTCTTTGCCTTTCCCCGTTCACTACACAATTTTTTAACAATCTCTTTCAAACCCCACCTCTTCTCTCTCTCTCTCTCTCTCTCTCTCTCTCTCTCTCTCTATCTCTATCTCTCTCTCTCTCTCTCTCTCTCTCTCTCACTCTCACTGTCACTGTCACTCTCTTTCTCACTCTCACTCTCACTCTCTCTCTCTCTCTCTCTCTCTCTCTAAACAACTAATGATGAAACATTGAGGCCACCAATAATCGTTGTTTTAATGCCAAGTCTTACAAACTAACGAGACACCATCATCCAAATGCTAACAATTAGAACGTTCGAGACACTCCGTCAAACACAAAATCCACTTGCAGGGATGATTCAGTGAGGTCCATCAGCATTGTACACAGTCCGGACATTACATTCCTGTGTATCTGTTCCAAGACTCCATAGGAGAGACGTTCCGTGATATACAATGGTGTTGGGCGACTGAGTGAGTTGGGGAAGATACAGCTGTGAGATACAATGGTGTTGGGCGACTGAGTGAGTTGGGGAAGATACAGCTGTGAGATACAATGGTGTTGGGCGACTGAGTGAGTTGGGGAAGATACAGCTGTGAGATACAATGGTGTTGGGCGACTGAGTGAGTTGGGGAAGATACAGCTGTGAGATACAATGGTGTTGGGCGACTGAGTGAGTTGGGGAAGATACAGCTGTGAGATACAATGGTGTTGGGCGACTGAGTGAGTTGGGGAAGATACAGCTGTGAGATACAATGGTGTTGGGCGACTGAGTGAGTTGGGGAAGATACAGCTGTGAGATACAATGGTGTTGGGCGACTGAGTGAGTTGGGGAAGATACAGCTGTGAGATACAATGGTGTTGGGCGACTGAGTGAGTTGGGGAAGATACAGCTGTGAGATACAATGGTGTTGGGCGACTGAGTGAGTTGGGGAAGATACAGCTGTGAGATACAATGGTGTTGGGCGACTGAGTGAGTTGGGGAAGATACAGCTGTGAGATACAATGGTGTTGGGCGACTGAGTGAGTTGGGGAAGATACAGCTGTGAGATACAATGGTGTTGGGCGACTGAGTGAGTTGGGGAAGATACAGCTGTGAGATACAATGGTGTTGGGCGACTGAGTGAGTTGGGGAAGATACAGCTGTGAGATACAATGGTGTTGGGCGACTGAGTGAGTTGGGGAAGATACAGCTGTGAGATACAATGGTGTTGGGCGACTGAGTGAGTTGGGGAAGATACAGCTGTGAGATACAATGGTGTTGGGCGACTGAGTGAGTTGGGGAAGATACAGCTGTGAGATACAATGGTGTTGGGCGACTGAGTGAGTTGGGGAAGATACAGCTGTGAGATACAATGGTGTTGGGCGACTGAGTGAGTTGGGGAAGATACAGCTGTGAGATACAATGGTGTTGGGCGACTGAGTGAGTTGGGGAAGATACAGCTGTGAGATACAATGGTGTTGGGCGACTGAGTGAGTTGGGGAAGATACAGCTGTGAGATACAATGGTGTTGAGCTAGTTGCTTGGGTTCATCGGACTCTTGTGTTGTTGAAGTCAAACCGATGTGGGGTAAGGGGGGGGGGTCCACTGGGACGAGGGAGCTGTCTTGCTCAGAAAATATCCTTGGTCAATGTTTCAGATAAAAAATCTCGCCGTGATCTCGGCCCGTAGCCTTTGTATGAAACTCGCGCGCACTGTTATGTTTTAGAGACCTCAAAATGACGTTGAAAGATGTAAGCAGATGAAGTAATACATGGCCGGCTGTATGACATTCCCATGCGTTGAGTCCTCTAGTGATATCTTAGTGTTATCTTAGACCTTTAGTTCTTGCTATTTTCTTAGCGAGGCGTCCATTAGTCTTTGCTTAGATTTTATCCCTTTGAACTTTCACGATATTAATAGTGGCTTTTCCAAATTTGGCTTTCGAAACTTGGATGCCGCTTGCTACAGGCAACCTAGAAGACAAGGAGAAGAGAATGTGCCGTAATCAAATAGTGGATGTGTGGGGAGTGTTAGCTACATTGAAGCATAAACACGTCGCCCTATCACTGATGACATAAACACGTCGCCCTATCACTGATGACATAAACACGTTGCCCTATCACTGGTGACATAAAAACGACAGACACATACAGTTATGTCTTAGTCTTCACAAATTTGCCCGCATAACGTCACCGTGTCCAGAAGATGGGTGCTCACCTTAGATCCCGTTAGCGTGTTGCTCGCTGGCGCTTGTTAGTAACTTGAGAAGGTCCTTGGCGTACAACGTTTCCCATCTCCGCTTGCCCATAGTCCCGGGCTCCCAGCCTCCTGTAGCGGTACAAACAATAGAGATTTAGTGGACACAATGGAAATTCAGTGGACACTATAGACATTCAGTGCACACAATGGACATTCATTCAGTGCACACAATGGACATTCAGTGGACACAATGGAAAGTTAGTGGATACTATGGGAATTCAGTGGACACAATTGACATTCATTTAAAAACAACGGACATTCAGTGGGCACAATTGACATTCAATGGAAATGATGGACAAATTTTAAATAAAATATTTTTACCCCCACACAGATGACAAAAACCTGTTTTAAAAAAAAGAAACCATACACACACCCAGTTTGTTCCTTCCCTTCATCCATTACCCTATTGTTTAGTCTGGACTTCCTTAAGAAAAACATAAAGTTGAATTGTCAATTCTAGAGCATTATGTCGATATTTCACGTTCTTCCATCGTGGCCCATTCTAAATCAACAATAAATGCATCGTGTTGATTGTTTGGTTAAACTCGTTTTTAAGCTGTTGACCTCGTTTCTGTGAGCAATGGCCGAGATGATTTAATTATAACCGAGTTAGCCTTCAGTGGTTTCCCCTTCAATCTCAGACACTGCGCCACAAACTGTCTCCCAATGTATTGCCAGAAAGTGCTACCCCTGTCTCCCATGATATTGTCAGAAAGTGCTATGACAGTCTCCCATGGTATTGCCAGAAAGTGCTATGACAGTCTCCCATGGTATTGCCAGAAAGTGCAATGACTCTCTCCCATGATATGGCCAGAAAGTGCTACCCCTGTCTCCCAAGATATTGTCAGAAAGTGCTATGACAGTCTCCCATGATATTGTCAGAAAGTGCTATGACAGTCTCCCATGGTATTGCCAGAAAGTGCTATGACAGTCTCCCATGGTATTGCCAGAAAGTGCTATGACAGTCTCCAATGGTACAATTATTGTTAAAGTTCTTTGAAGTTCTATATTATCATTCGAGCGTAGTCCCTACCACTGAAGCACAGAGGAATGTTTACATTGATAGAACATGTCAGGGAAGAATGGGTTTATCTACAGAACATGCCATTGAAGAGTGTTTAAATCTATAGCACATGCCATACAAGAATGTGTACATCGATAGAACATGTCATAGGGGGATGAGTACATCAATACAACATGCCGTAGAAGAATGTTCATATTGATAGAGCATGTGTACATTGATTAAAAGCATCTATGACATCAACGATGTGTCGGGAGCAAATGGACCCATCCTTAAGTCTTGAGTAGGCGGCACGTGATCAGGTGTCCAAGCCGCCAAGACTGGACGCTAGCGTCGAGTCCCTAATTCCATGATCTACATCGGTCAACAACACTGGCCACACGGGTTGCTGGCGTGGTCTGCTGATGAAAGGTTTCTGTTGGTGGTGTAGGTGGAGGCCGTCATTAAGTACAAGAATAGTGCAGGGTGTCTTGCTGGCCCTGTGTGCCGCTTGCTGGCCCTGTGTGCCGCTTGCTGGCCCTGTGTGCCGCTTGCTGGCCCTGTGTGCCGCTTGCTGGCCCTGTGTGCCGCTTGCTGGCCCTGTGTGCCGCTTGCTGGCCCTGTGTGCCGCTTGCTGGCCCTGTGTGCCGCTTGCTGGCCCTGTGTGCCACAAACACATGTCGATGGTTTGGGGGGGGGGCAGAAATAGAGAAGAAAATAAAACCGTCAGAAGGTAGTTTGCATATTTACCAGCATGTTAAAGTTTTCCGATATGTTTGATTGTTGGTGTGGCCATCTTGATTGTTGGTGCGGCCATCTTGATTGTTGGTGTGGCCATCTTGATTGTTGGTGTGGCCATCTTGATTGTTGGTGTGGCCATCTTGATTGTTGGTGTGGCCATCTTGATTATTGGTGTGGCCATCTTGATTGTTGGTGTGGCCATCTTGATTGTTGGTGTGGCCATCTTGATTGTTGGCGTGGCCATCTTGATTGTTGGTGTGGCCATCTTGATTGTTGGTGTGGCCATCTTGATTGTTACTTTGACCATTCTGTGTGTATTTTTCAAGCCCCTCTTGCTTGGTTGTTGGTGCGTCTATCTTGGTTGTTGGTGCGGCCATCTTGGTTGTTGGTGCGGCCATCTTGGTTGTTGGTGCGGCCATCTTGGTTGTTGGTGCGGCCATCTTGATTGTTGGTGCGGCCATCTTGGTTGTTGGTGCGGCCATCTTGGTTGTTGGTGCGGCCATCTTGGTTGTTGGTGCGGCCATCTTGGTTGTTGGTGCGGCCATCTTGGTTGTTGGTGCGGCCATCTTGGTTGTTGGTGCGGCCATCTTGATTGTTGGTGCGGCCATCTTGATTGTTGGTGTGGCCATCTTGATTGTTACTTTGACCATTCTGTGTGTATTTTTCCAGCCCCTCTTGCTTGGTTGTTGGTGCGGCCATCTTGATTGTTACTTTGACCATTCTGTGTGTATTTTTCAAGCCCCTCTTGTTGGCTGTGTTGACATTCTAGCTTATACGTCTTTCTCTTCGTTTGGTCTATGGCTAACTTATAGATTTTTTTTTATATGGTCTCCACTGCACCGCATCAGACATTGACACAGATCAATTTCGACAGATAACAAAGACATGTTCGCGTTGTATCGCGTAGAGGAAGTCCTTTTTATTTATTTTATTTTTTTCTAAACCGGTCTAAACTTCTTAAAGTCATTGGTTTCAAAATCGATTTTCCATGTGCCACTTTTTTTTTCTTTTTTTTTCCCATTTTCTTTTTTTTTCTTACGTGTTCCCCTCGCGAGGAACAGAGCTGAGAGTAACTGAAACGATTGGTGGCAACAACCATTCCCTTGATGCACGTGCAAATTGTTAGGAGAAACCGAGGACTCAAAGTAATAGCGCAAATATTGACATGAAAAGTAAAATTGTGGATGCAAATATTGACATCAATGCTAAAAGTGAGAATGCAAATGTTGACATCTAAGCTAATTGTCTCATAACTCATGTGATGTAGCATCTGATTGCTTCCATGCCCATACAATAGAGAGAAGATAGAGAGAAGACAGAGACAAGACAGAGAGAAGATAGAGAGAAGATAGAGAGAAGACAGAGAGAAGATAGAGAGAAGACAGAGAGAAGATAGAGAGAAGACAGAGAGAAGATAGAGAGAAGACAGAGAGAAGATAGAGAGAAGATAAGTTCATTGAATTAGAATTCCAACCCGCCTGATACTTTTTTTTCTTAATTTTAAAATGTTAGAAATGTCTTTACCAACTTCCTGGTGTGACAATGTCAGATATTCCACCATGACTCACTCACCTGTTGTGACAATGTAAATATTCCACCATGACTCACTCACCTGTTGTGACAATGTCAAATATTCCACCATGACTCACTCACCTGGTGTGACAATGTCAGATATTCCACCATGACTCACTCACTTGGTGTAACAATGTCAGATATTCCACAATGACTCACTCACCTGGTGTGACAATGGCAGATATTCCACCATGACTCACTCACCTGTTGTGACAATGGCAGATATTCCACCATTACTCAATCACCTGTTGTGACAATGTCAGGTATTCCACCATGTCTCACTCACCTGTTGTGACAATGTCAGATATTCCACCATGACTCACTCACCTGGTGTGACAATGTCAGACATTCCACCATGACTCACTCACCTGGTGTGACAATGTCAGACATTTCACCATGACTCACTCACCTGGTGTGACAAAGTCAGACATTCCACCGTGACTCACTCACATGTTGTGACAATGCCAGGTATTCCACCATGTCTCACTCACCTGTTGTGACAATATCAGATTTTCCACCTTGACTCACTCACCTGTTGTGACAATGTCAGATATTCCACCATGACTCACTCACCTGTTGTGACAATGTCAGACATTCCACCATGACTCACTCACATGTTGTGACAATGTCAGACATTCCACCATGACTCACTCACCTGTTGTGACAATGTCAGGTATTCCACCATGTCTCACTCACCTGTTGTGACAATGTCAAATATTCCACCATGACTCACTCACTAGTGTGACAATGTCAGGTACTCCACCATGACTCACCTGATGTGACGATGCCAGGTATTCCACTATGACTCACTAACCTGATGTGACAATGGCAAGTATTTCACCATGACTCACCTGATGTGACAATGTCGGGTATTTCACCATGACTCACCTGATGTGACGATGCTAGGTATTCCACTGTGCCTACTCAGAGACTGAGGGTTCTCTCTCCTCGGTGAAGGTTTGACAGCCCGGGTGATGGGTGATATATCTCTCCCCTCGGCACTGTGGCTGGCGCAGCTGGGCCCCCAGCCGGAGCAGGCGGTGAAGTACTGACGTTTGCCCTGAGTGAAGGCTGAGGCGGCAGTCGTGGCCACCACCACAACTAACAGGAAGCACTTGAGCTGTGGGCAGAGGGGGCGGGGCATCTGTGGGAGTGGCGTTCTGCAATAGAAGGGTGTTGTGGGGGGTCATTGACAGGGTTATCTGAGTGGTACTCTTAGATTATACAGAGTAGGTCTACAAACTACAGATAAAATCAACCGTTTGTCTACAGACTACGGAGCAAGATTCATCCCAGTGTCGTCAGTCTAAAGAGGGTTTATGTTGAAAGTCCAGTTTTAAGATGCATTTAATATATCAAAACCACTGTGTGCCTTTTCATATACCACTTTTCCACAAATCACTTTGTTCTAGCTTCATTGTGCATTCTCGTCCTGTTTCTGGTTTATCTTTGTCTCGATGTTTCATAAACGCATGTTTCTGGTTTATCTTTGTCTCGATGTTTCATAAACGCATGTTTCTGGTTTATCTTTTGTTTCGGTGTTTCATAGACGCATGTTTCTGGTTTATCTTTGTCTCGATGTTTCATAAACGCATGTTTCTGGTTTATCTTTTGTCTCGGTGTTTCATAGACGCATGTTTCTGGTTTATCTTTTGTCTTGGTGTTTCATAAACTCATGTTTCTGGTTTATCTTTTGTCTTGGTGTTTCATAAACTCATGTTTCATAGACTCCCCCGTCAATCTCATGTTGCAGTTATGGCTCAGACTCCCTATGAGGCAATGCCATTTGTCTTTAACTTAAAGAATGCTCCTAACACGATATACTGATGTATGGAAGTCCCAACAGGGGAAACAATGATGAGAGTGTCTCCCTTGTGCCCATACTAATATCCCAAGAGCAGTTTACTCTGTAGTAAAGCCGGGGTGACGTAGAGAATCAAAAGGGGTGAAATCAGATATGAAGATTGATCATTTATCCTGGTAGAGCTCTCCGGAAATTTCGCCAAAATGAGTACCGAAAATAACCGTGTGTAGTCAAACACATGCTGATGAGCCGAACAATACCAGCGCGTTTTTTTTAAAGGAATTTATCGGGACTTTTCTGTTAAAGTTGATGCATTGATAGCGGTCAAGACGCTAGGGATGGTCTGACACTCACACATCGGTGGTCACCGTACTTTCTATTAGGGATGTCCAAAAGGGCGGGGCTGGGGGTGTCACACACTAGCCTCCAGTAGATTGAACTGTCAATCCTATTGAGCCGTCAATCCTATTGAGCCGTCAATCCTATTGAGCCGTCAATCCTATTGAGCCGTCAATCCTATAGAGCCGTCAATCCTATAGAGCCGTCAATCCTATTGAGCCGTCAATCCTATTGAGTCGTCAATCCTATTGAGCCGTCAATCCTATTGAGCCGTCAATCCTATTGAGCCGTCAATCCTATTGAGCCGTCAATACTATTGAGTCGTCAATCCTATTGAGCCGTCAATCCTATTGAGCCGTCAATCCTATTGAGCCGTCAATCCTATTGAGCCGTCAATACTATTGAGCCGTCAATCCTATTGAGCCGTCAATCCTATTGAGCCGTCAATCCTATTGAGCCTATAGTTCTAATTTTTTTTATTTGTCAATTCAGCGCGTGAAAAAAAGTTGATCAAATTAAATTTGTCGACCACGCGGCTCAGTTTTTAATGTTGGCAGAACACGTGCGCTTGTATATTTTTAAATTGTTTTCTTTTATGGGTTTGCCATTTTGATTTAAATTTGCATCATCAACTTTCTCTTATTTCAAGGAATATTTGAATTTGCACTGACATCTTAATGAAATTGTTCGCTGCACTTTAACGTGGGCACCAACTTCCTACCTTGCCAGTGATTGGTCTCTATTTTTAGATGATTTATTCCACTTCTCTTTGTTCCAGAACGAGGTTAAGTCCGATTGTTGACAGTCGCGTAAAGATAGGACTCGATTATCATTGGTACCGGTCACGATTAGATGACCAGGAAATTACCACTTTGTTGGGGGCGGCGTAAATGATATGAAATATTTTCGCGTCATTCTGTATCCCCTGCCGTGACCAGTTCTGATGTCTAAATTTAGAATTGTACTAGCCAATAAACCGTTGCGTCTCGGGGCCACAATTTAGAACAATTAACATAAAATGATTGCGCCGGGGAGGTTTTAAAAAAATCTAAAAACCAACATGTTAACAGATCACAAAGTAAATAAAAAAATTCAAACATTTTCCTACAAAATGTAACTAAGTTGTATAAAACATGCCTTTTCTAATGGAATCTCGTCAAGTGCGAGGTTTTTTCAAAATTTCGACTATTTTATCTGAGCTTTCCGGAATTTCGCCAAAGTGAGTACCGAAAATAACCGTGTGTATTCAAAGACCTGTATATTTTATTTAGCTTATTGTTCTTGGTCACTGGTGGTCCACCTCATTTGTTTAGTGCTAACTCCAAAACATCCAAGAGTTTAACAGCTTTAAATTAAGTCCTTGTCTGTCGTACGTGGCTATAAAATAACCAAACTTTCACTGTAACAGCTTTATATTCAGTCCTTGTCTCTCGTACGTGGCTATAAAATAACCAAACTTTCACTGTAACAGCTTTATATTCAGTCCTTGTCTCTCGTACGTGGCTATAAAATAACCAAACTTTCACTGTAACAGCTTTATATTCAGTCCTTGTCTCTCGTACGTGGCTATAAAATAACCAAACTTTCACTGTAACAGCTTTATATTCAGCCCTTGTCTGTGGTACGTGGCTATAAAATAACCAAACTTTCACTGTAACCTGCGATTTGCGTTCAACGGCATGAAAACTTCCTGCTACTTTCGAATCATAGAAAACAAATTGATTGTTACATTTCTAAGTTCGAATGTGTTTTAATTTAGTATTTCTTCTTATGGTTCATTTCTGTGGTTAAAAATGGCATCAGAGTGTTGCAGAGTGCGGTTTGTTGGACAACTCGTGGTTGGCATGGCAGCAACCATGTCAACATTATGTTATCTTGGAGTGCAGTTTGTCTGACAACTCGTGGTTGGCATGGCAGAAACCATGTCAACATTATGTTATCTTGGAGTGCAGTTTGTCTGACAACTCGTGGTTGGCATGGCAGCAACCATGTCAACATTATGTTATGTTGGAGTGCAGTTTGTCTGACAACTCGTGGTTGGCATGGCAGCAACCATGTCAACATTATGTTATGTTGGAGTGCAGTTTGTCTGACAACTCGTGGTTGGCGTGGCAGCAACCATGTCAACGTTATGTTATGTTGGAGTGCAGTTTGTCTGACAACTCGTGGTTGGCATGGCAGCAACCATGTCAACATTATGTTATGTTGGAGTGCAGTTTGTCTGACAACTCGTGGTTGGCATGGCAGCAACCACATCAACATTATGTTTTGTTAGAGTGTGGTTATTTGAAAGTCGTGGCGTGCGTGTATATGTCGCCACGGTTCGACTAATGATGATTGGATGCAGGAGTCCAAATCAACTCCACAACTTGTAGATAGCTTCCCTTGATTTACCCGGATGTCGGTTTGATGTCAAAAGATGGGTTGGCCTTGACACGGCTGACTTGTGTTTAGTAATAATTGTAGTCGCACCAGGCAGTCAGGCACATAATAATTTGTTCTATCAGCCATCAGAATTACCCTAGAGCATGCAATGCGGATATGACGTCGTTGAAATGAAAGATGACCATTCCTTGAGTTAATCACGGCAGTGAAAGGTCACAGGAAGCAATGTGAAATTTGGTCATTTTAATATAGCGTGTTTGGTACATAAGTAAATTGGTACAAAGATTATAGTGCTGAAAGTGATGACGTGGTTGGTACATATGTAAATAGGTACAGAGATAATAGTACTAAAAACTGATGACGTGATTGGTACATGGGTAAATGGGTACAAAGATTATATTAGTGAAGCTCTGATGACGTGGCTGGTACATAGGTAAAGAAGAACAGAGATTATAGCACTGAAAGACTGATGACGTCATTGGTACTTGTTAGAGAGTTGAAAGTACTTATACCATGACGTTAATTTTTGAGACTTTTTATGCAAATCTGAACACGAATATTTCGACAACAACAACCACAAAAAAATAAAATAATAAATCCGTTATGTTCCCTTTTAGCTGGGTGGCAGCGCAGATATCTTACCGACGCCGCGCAGCAGTTTATAATTACCTGGCAGCAAATTTTGTAAAATATTGAGAGAAAAAAATTGACGCTGTGCAACTTTGCACATGAGTTGTTGTTTTTTTTTACTTTCCACACGTACCAACGAACCATAGAAGGAACCTCTAACCTTTACTGTCGTGTGTCACTTTGCACACGGACCAACGAACCATAGAAGGGACCTCTAACCTTTACTGTCGTGTGTCACTAACAAAACATAAAGACATGCCCACAAATACAAACCTCGAGGTGAGAGAGGTACACGCACAGTAAAGTAATACAAACCTCGAGGTGAGAGAGGTACACGCACAGTGAAGTAATACAAACCTCGAGGTGAGAGAGCTACACGCACTGTGAAGTAATACAAACCTCGAGGTGAGAGAGGTACACGCACAGTGAAGTAATACAAACCTCGAGGTGAGAGAGGTACACGCACAGTGAAGTAATACAAACCTCGAGGTGAGAGAGCTACACGCACTGTTAAGTAATACAAACCTCGAGGTGAGAGAGGTACACGCACAGTGAAGTAATACAAACCTCGAGGTGAGAGAGGTACACGCACAGTGAAGTAATACAAACCTCGAGGTGAGAGAGGTACACGCACTGTGAAGTAATACAAACCTCGAGGTGAGAGAGGTACACGCACGGTGAAGTAATACAAACCTCGAGGTGAGAGAGGTACACGCACGGTGAAGTAATACAAACCTCGAGGTGAGAGAGGTATACACACAGTGAAGTAATACAAACCTCGAGGTGAGAGAGGTACACGCACAGTGAAGTAATCTCAACCAGATTTGATTGGACTTTAAAGGACCGTCCAAAGATAAAGCTGTTTTATGAAAACATGGTTCAGTGAACATGTCGGCATTTTCACAATATATTAATTAAATTTATCTTCTCATAAAAGCGTGCAGTGCCTGAACGAAATGACTTCCTTCTGGTGATGTTAGTACACATTGTACATATACCTTTAGTGCATATTGTACACTTGCTGATAGTAAACAAAGTACACATACTGTTATACTATAAGTATGAAATATCCGGTATGCAATGACTGTACTTGCCGGATCTTGAGCGCTCCGCTAGGACGCGGTTGAAATACTTGTTCCATGTTAGACGTATTTAATGACATTGTGGCGTTTTGTCGTCACTACTGTAACCAAAGAGAGATAAATTTTCTATGGAGACAGGAATGGCAGTGGCCTAAAGACAACACGAATAAAGGGATTAAGTTTTCGGGTGCAGGGACTGGTTTTAAACGGTTATCATGGACTGGTTTAGAACCGGTTTTCAGTTCATACAAGACACTATATTTTAAAACAAGCTGACGGGATAGACTGGGCATGTTAAAGGAATAAGTAACATAACTTTGGTTATATTTTTGAGTTGTCAACGTCTAGGTTTGTTTTGTCACTGTCTACTTTTTGTGTTGTCAAAACCGACTCTTGGTGGCACAGCTTGGTTTTAATTTTAGTGCTGGAAAGGAAATGAATCAGGTGGTTGGCGTATTTAAAAAGTTTGACCAATAGTTATTGTCCTTGATATTTTGCAAGACAGTTATAGCTGTTAGTCTCGTAGCTATATAGAAAACTCTATTCAATTCTGTATAGAAATCTCTATTCAAGTCTGTATAGAAATCTCTATTCAAGTCTGTATAGAAATCTCTATTCAAGTCTGTATAGAAATCTCTATTCAAGTCTGTATAGAAATCTCTATTCAAGTCTGTATAGAAATCTCTATTCAAGTCTGTATAGAAATCTCTATTCAAGTCTGTATAGAAATCTCTATTCAAGTCTGTATAGAAATCTCTATTCAAGTCTGTATAGAAATCTCTATTCAAGTCTGTATAGAAATCTCTATTCAAGTCTGTATAGAAATCTCTATTCAAGTCTGTATAGAAATCTCTATTCAAGTCTGTATAGAAATCTCTATTTGTATAAAAACAAGAGTGAGCACTCTGAAATTGTCAATCCTTTGTCCGCTTGCGGCCCCTAACACAGATTAGTTTAATCCCCACGGGCGTTATTATACGACCGTCGTAATCTGTTCACTTGTAGAAACCAATCCTTTGGACACCATTGTGTGGCCATTCAGTTTAATAGACATCCATTGAGGGGTGTGGGAAACAAAAACATGAAGGTGTGGACTGTGGACCAGTGATAAAAGGTTTTATGTGCAATTTTTACTGTCTCCCACTTTATTTTTTTTTGTCAACACCTTTTGATGGTCGTCCAGTTTTAGACAGGTATGGAATAGGTTATCAACCTGGTCAGGAATATGTCATAAATCAGGTCAGGAACAGGTCATCAGCCTGGTCAGGAATAGTTCATAAACCAGGTCAGGAATAGTTCATAAACCAGGTCAGGAATAGGTCATAAACCAGGTCAGGAATGGGTAAGCAACCTGGACAGGAATATGTCATCAACTTGGTTATCGTGCTTATAACTGAGGCTATAACACCTGAGGGGCACGGTGGTCGAGCGGCACGAGCGCTCGGCTGGCGTACCGATTGTCACGGGTTCGAATCCATGTGAAGGCAATGACTTGTACCCGGGGCCCTAAGGCCTCCCTGAGTCCACCCAGCTCCGAATGGGTACCTGACACTAGTTAGGGAAAAAAAGGCGGGTGGGTAATGCGTATAGCCGTGGCCTGTGAATGCATCACTTGCCAACAGACCCTATCTGTATAGATAAGACAAGACAACAATAGGACTTGACCGTTTGGTATTCTGTACAACTAAAAATAAATAGAGGTAAAAAGGATTGTTAAAACCCACGTTTTTATAAGTGGACTGAAAATAAGAAAAATAATTTAAAACTTATAAGTACATTGATTTAATATGACTAAAAACGTGGACACTGTTTGGTATAAAAATTAAAGATTTATAATTTAGAAGGCAACAGAGCGATCTATAAGGGAGAGAATGAGAGAACTACATATGTTAAACCTCATACACACCCGCCAGTTGTAAAACAGCAGTTGTGAACTCCGATCACATCACTCATTGTTACATAACATATCTTCCTAACAACTCATGAACACCAAAATCCAAAACAAAGAAAGCCACGGCTAAAAATGTTGACGTCACGGCAATCTTGACCAAATTGTTTACCAAAGGAAATAGCGTGCCGCTGAATGTGATGCTATTGTTGAGGGAATAGAGAGAGATCAAATAATGTTTGAAAATCTGAAATGCGACTTCTCTCAGTTGTGGGACCATAGGGGCCATTTAGATCGAACATATTCGAGATAAAAAAAACAATCAAAACACCAAAAAGTTACTATTTCACCTTATATTATTGTTCCACAATTGTACATGCTAGGCGAGGCTGCATATCTTCAACCTCCAGACCATGTTAGGACAAGACCACGGGAGACCTTCAGTATTAATGCGCCTATTAGTCCTCCCCCCCACCCACTCACTTTTTGGTCAAATTTTATCTTGTTTATTTTGTAAGACTCATATTTATACGTTCAACTCATTTCATCAAATTGTCTTTCTGTATGCCAACGTCGGCCAAACGCGGCTCTTCTGTATTTACGTTGCGGCTCGCGAACAATTTATGAAAGATATTTTATAAGGAATATTGAAGATTACCAAGCCATGTATAATGACTTGCGCCAACTAAAATGCTTTTCCGCATCTTCTCGTAAACCATTTAAGATTTTTAAAAAATAATCAAAGATGGTTTCCAGCTATCCATGAACATTGTTACGGAAACTTCTACTACTGACATGGATCTGTTCGAGTTACTACAGGAAGATCAGGGTTGTGAGATGGTTCACAAATCAGAATATGTGATGGATTTCTGGAAGCTCGTGCCAGAAGTAAAATATCCTCAACTTAAGAAAGCTAGTTGCCGTCTTGTATCTATTTTCGGTACAACCTACTGATCTACTGCTGAGAAACTTTTTACTCCACAATGAACTTCATAAAATCAAAGCATCGGGCAGCAACTAGTTCCCAACATCTGACAAACTTGCACCTCAACTGCTAGTTACCAATAAGATTTAGAGAAACTTCCTAGTGCAAAGGCTTCTCAGTAGAAACATAGCAATAAATGTCCACTATAATTATAAGTCTAAATGCTGTGTGTTTCTATTCATAAATTTTACATATTTAAATATTTTAAAATTGTTTTACTGCAATGCGTATATTTCTTCTACATATGGGTAGGGTTAATTTTTTTTAAATGTTAAAATCATTAAATTAGAAAAAAAAATTATCACAAAAGGAATTTTTCATTGCGAGTGTGGTACTGACCCTTAGAGCTTCAATGTGGCTCTAAACAATTAAGAACACTTTTTAAATGGCTCTCATTTTATTCAGGTCTTCCCCCCCCCCTGCTTTATACAGTTTGTAATTGAGTTGTTTTTTTTTCAATTACATAATACATTTTTCTTTGGATAGAATTCCTGATCGTCAAATGTAAGCGCCTGGAATGTATGTTCTTTATAACGTTTGGTAAAACATGATGTAAATAACAAGTTATCCATGCATGTTATTGATCTTGATTTGTTATTGTCCACGTCCGCAATGAAACTCAACTTTAAGTTGAACTCTTTTGAAACAGTCCTGGTACTCTGCTATACAAACTGTCACAAGAAAGACGGAATTCAATTAATGACAAACAACAAATTAAATCATTGGTTGTGAGGTTAACTTTTCTCAGAGGTGGGGATTTTGAGGTGCGTTTGCAATTCCGAGACGCCCCCTCTCTTGTCGATTTTTCTAAAGTAAGTCGCCGCCCATGTTAAGAATGTAATTAATCCCGTCGTTTGGCTCTAACACACGGCAATCACGGGTTCGAACACACGACGGTCCGGTGCTTAAACACAACACAGTCTGGTGTTTAAAAACACCGACCAGGGGCGGCACCGGCCCACCACAACTCACCTGCTATCTGACATGGTGCTCTGGGGCGTGCAGCTTCCCTGTCAATGAACCCAGGCGTCAGTGAGGGGCGGCATATAAAGGGAGAGAACTGATCAATACCATCTTTTGGCGGAACTGACTCCGCGCGTGGGCGGCAGCGGTTCTCTAGCTGTGACGCACCGGAGGCCACGTCCTGCAAGATTCGAGAGTTATACCAGTTAAGAAATTTGTTTTTAAATCCTTTATATTAACTCGTGGTGTCTGGTTGATTGCTTGCTTGTTTTTGGAAAAAACTGTAGATCGATTTTTAACCCACTTCCTTGTAAGCTAGCGAGCTGAAATTTTGCAGGCAGGCTCGTGCCGATGATAAAATCGATGTATCAAAATTTCAGATCTATCGCATGTACTGTAATTAAATTATTGAATTTTTAGATTATTTTATTTATCTCTATGTATCATGTTAAATTTTTGAGATAGAGTGTCGCGGTGCGTATTATATTGAACGACCTTTTTATTAATACTTTCCTGTTGCGCGATTTGGTGAGTATTATATTGACAATACTTTTTATAAACATATTCCCTATCGGTGCGCAATGACTGGAGGCCACCAGAAAACTGTCGGTGAAGTGCATGTCTGGATTCTCTTGTCAAGCGCCACCCGATAGCTACCCGATAGCTACCCGATAGCTACCCGATAGCCACCCGATAGCTACCCGATAGCTACCCGATAGCTACCCGATAGCTACCCGATAGCTACCCGATAGCCACCCGATAGCTACCCGATAGCCACCCGATAGCTACCCGATAGCTACCCGATAGCCACCCGATAGCCACCCGATAGCTACCCTCCGAATATGTTGTCATCTCCAAAAGTTGTCTTTGTGGATCTGTTTAGGACACATGAGTTAGCTTCATCGCTCCGACAGATTCAAGGTCATGTGTTCTCCAAGAACAGCCGTGTATCTCTCCAAGAACAGCCGTGTATCTCTGCAAGAACAGCCGTGTATCTCTCCAAGAACAGCCGTGTATCTCTCCAAGAACAGCCGTGTATCTCTGCAAGAACAGCCGTGTATCTGTGTAAGAACAACCGTGGTTCTCTGCAAGAACAGCCGTGTATCTGTGCAAGAACAGCCGTGTATATCCCCAAGAGCATCTGAGTATCGGATTCAAATTTTTTTAATCCGGCCAGAGCCGGATTTATAAAGTGAAATCCGGCCGTAGCCGGAGACGGATATGAAAAAATGGCCGGATTCCGTTTTTTCGGCGCCGGACCCAAATCCGGTATACCCCTAGTTTATTGTAAGTTAACAAGAAGTAGACAATGCGTTTATTGTAATGTAACAATCTCTATACAATGTCTTCATTTGTAACATATATTTGGTCCTTTCAGAGTGTTCATCTTATTTCCCCCACTTCTTATTTTGAAACCCAGTACATCTTTTTTAACTTCTGTCATTTTTACACTTGGACTGACTTATCTCCACACACACACACACACCGTTAAAATTTGTTCTTAATAAGTAAATAGTTTACTTTTCCTTCTTACTTCTCCAAATGATTAATACCCGGAACTTGAGTATTGGTTTTGATCTCCAGACAAGACTCTCAGTGTTTAATCTGACATCACAGGCAGGAGTTGGGGAATGAAAGGGTTAACGTTTAGGAAACACAGACGGCACGGTAGTAATACGTCATTATTGTGGCTCTCAGCTTGGGAGCGAATCATACAGCCAACATTTTGTTTGTTTTTGACCTGATCGAAGGCGTGAGTTAGTAGACGACTGTGTTACATGGCAAGGCTTTGAGAACCTTTGATAAATTGTTGCCATGGGAATTGTGGATCTCTTGGATTTAAGCGAAACATTTATAATGCAACGGAATCTATTGTTTCATTGTTCACACTGGCGTCTCTGTCCCAGGTCACTTTCTTATTGATTGTGTCCATGTGAATTAGGGAATAGAGAGATATTTGTTTGGCCCATATACCTCATGATAAATCAGATATATATATTTGTTTGGCCCATATACCTCATTATACAACGGAGAAAGATTTATTTGGCCCATCTACCTCATTATACAACAGAGGGAAATGTTTGGCTCTTGTTCTAAAACGACTCTTTGAATGAATAGATTTGACTCTATTAGTAAATGTTTCATCTATCTCTATATCATGGCTTCTCCCATAGATTGTCTTATTCAACTTGATTAGTCAAATGAATACCTGTGGAAATATAAATTCAATATCATTTTACAATAATATACCTGTTCTAATATGTATTCAATATAATTTATTAGATTTATACCAAAGGTGGCCATACCGCGGCTCGCGAGCTGCATGCGGCTCTTCTGTGTTCACTTTGCGGCTCGCGAAATAATAATGAAATTAAAATTGTTTGTTTGAAATATAAATTATCAAAAATTATAAATATTTAAATACAAATAAATTATCTTTTTTTTTACAAAATCTCGACCGAAGAAAGAGGTTTGAAACAGCAAACTTGCCGAGTTAAAGTCTGGAGTGTGTCAGCAGCAGACACTGCTTTCTGCTTTCAGCAAAGAAGTTGTCACTTTTACTGAGGCAAGTCATGCCATCGCTTGGAATATGGCTGTTAGTTATTGATGGTCTGGCCACCCCTGATATATACCATTCATAGTATTATTGATGGTCTGGCCACCCCTGATATATATAATTCATAGTATTATTCATGGTCTGGCCACCCCTGATATATACCATTCATAGTATTATTCATGGTCTGGCCACCCCTGATATATGCCATTCATAGTGTTATTCATGGTCTGGCCACCCCTGATATATACTATTCATAGTATTATTCGATACAATTGATCAATAGTATGCCCTTCGTTATAATAATTGAATACAATTATAAATTATCAACTGTTACAGGCTTGCCGGTCACGTGAAAAAGGCGGAGGGTGAGGGAAGGCGTGTGTGGGAAGGGGAGGGTGAGGGAAGGGGAGGTGGGTGTCCCATAGATTGATGGCATCTCTCAACCAATGTTCCCATTAAGCTGTGCGGCCGCGCAGACATTTTACAGACACCGCGCAGCAAATTTTGTAAAATATTGCACAAAAAAGGATGTTATGCAAATTTGCACACTAGTGTTTTTTACTATGCACACGAACCAAGGAACCTTAGAGGGAACATTGCACTCATTCCTGTGTCCAATGGGGATTGACAAATCTCAGGCCGGAAAAACAACGTTTTCGAGTAAATATAAAAATAATAATACTTGTGAAGTTTGTTTGTTGTGGGCAAGTTGTAAACAAGATTTTGTCTTTGTCAGCCCACTCAGCTGACTCAGGTTAAAGTAGATGTGTGCTCAAATATCTGTTTAGATGTTTGCTCAAATATCTGTTGAGATGTGTGCTCAAATATTTGTTGAGATGTGTGCTCAAATATTTGTTGAGATGTGTGCTCAAATATTTGTTGAGATGTGTGCTCAAATATCTGTTGAGATGTTTGCTCAAATATCTGTTGAGATGTGTGCTCAAATATCTGTTGAGATGTGTGCTCAAATATCTATTGAGATGTGTGCTCAACAAACACCGACATTTAATATCTTATTCAATTCTGTCAATCAGACTACCGTAAATATCCCTATTAATACATTTCCGCAACTTTATACCGACGGCTATTGGGTGAGTTTTAAGGTGATTTTTATTTTATTTTATTATTTATTTATTGTTTGTGCAGTAGCCAAGGTGGACATTGTAGCTATGGTAGCCAAGGAAGACACGGTAGCTAGTTCCTCTGCGTGTGTTGTTAAACTGGAAAGACTAGGTGACATCGAGACCTGCTTATAACATGCGTTTTTTTGTTTGTTTTGTTGTTGTTGTGATTTCATTGTTTGAGCACGCGGGTCAGAGTGACTGGGTTCGGAGACTGCGTGCGTGCGTTGTGAGCTGAACTCGGAGTGGCTAGAAATGTAAAGCAACTAAAGTCAGTTGTAGCTATGGTAGCCAAGGAAGACCACGGATTGGTATCTTGATTGGCAGTGTTGATTGACAGTCGTACTGTAACACTGATATTGACGCTGCACTTTAATCCAAGCACGGGCTCTGCTTGTCTAAGTTCCGTAAACAACAGAACAAATCTAGACTTTGTTGGTCACGAACTTAGTATGACGCTTGTTGTTCTCATGCCCGCCTTGTACTATCTCCACGGTAAATCGCTCTACTCCACAAAGCTGCCCCTGGTCGCTACGATGGCGATCGTTGCACTGAAAACCCTCCAGTTGCAGTTCTGCTGTCGGTCTGTCTGCTGCTGGTGTTGATATAAAATGTTGGACGGCAAAAAACATCGTCTAACGGAAACCCTGGGGATGCGTTCTTATGTGAAGACAAAGATGTGCACCAGCACGCCACGTATTCCTGGCTACAACGTCACACAGAGTCACTTTTCGTTGATGTCATTCAAAAAAAGTGTCATGACTGACACCTTGTGTTATGTATGACGTCTGGGGCATTGTAAGTTTTTATAACGAACTTCTCATCGGCTCATTTAATTCATTTCTATCCCCACTTCATTTCAATTTTCACTTCCCTCACTCCAATCTAATTTCACCCACCCTAGTTAACATTATCCGCACTGTAAAAAATCTTACCGTAAAAAACACTTAAATCCCGTGTACTAGCTGCCATTAAGATACCGCCTTTATGGGGTGTTAACGGTAACTTACCGCAGCGATAACTTATCGTGTTTGGCTTTATATCAATACATATACTTTCATTTCAATATTGTCTACCTTCTCTCCTAATACTCTACCCGACTGTCTATTTATTTTGCATTCCAACTAAAACCCATCGCATGTTTTCCCAAATCCTTCACATCTCAGCCATTATTTCGTGCAAATTATCCATTAAATCTTGTATGAACCTTCATCCCTTTCAATAGCCCTTGTTAGTATCACTTTCAATAGCCCTTGTTAGTATCACTTTCAATAGCCCTTGTTAGTATCACTTTCAATAGCCCTTGTTAGTATCACTTTCAATAGCCCTTGTTAGTATCACTTTCAGTATTCCTTCCATCCCTTCAAAAATCCTTTGCTTTCATCCCCACTAATAATCCTTGCATCTTTTTCACCATTTCTTGATGGTATCTCTTCGACGATTTCATGATGGTATCTCTTCGATTTCCTGATGGTATCTTCTCGACGATTTCCTGATGGTATCTTCTCGACGATTTCCTGATGGTATCTTCTCGACGATTTCCTGATGGTATCTTCTCGACGATTTCCTGATGGTATCTCTTCGACGATTTCATGATGGTATCTCTTCGACGATATCTTGATGGTAAACTTACCACTTTTTCTTGATGGTATCCTTTCCACTATTCCTTGATGGTATCCCTTCCACTATTCCTTGATGGTATCCCTTCCACTATTCCTTGATGGCATCCCTTCCACTATTCCTTGATGGTATCCCTTCCACTATTCCTTGATGGTATCCCTTCCACTATTCCTTGATGGCATCCCTTCCACTATTCCTTGATGGCATCCCTTCCACTATTCCTTGATGGCATCTCTTCCACTATTCCTTGATGGTATCCCTTCCACTATTCCTTGATGGTATCCCTTCCACTATTCCTTGATGGTATCCCTTCCACTATTCCTTGATGGCATCCCTTCCACTATTCCTTGATGGCATCCCTTCCACTATTCCTTGATGGCATCCCTTCCACTATTCCTTGATGGCATCCCTTCCACTATTCCTTGATGGTATCCCTTCCACTATTCCTTGATGGTATCCCTTCCACTATTCCTTGATGGTATCCCTTCCACTATTCCTTGATGGCATCCCTTCCACTATTCCTTGATGGCATCCCTTCCACTATTCCTTGATGGTATCCCTTCCACGATCCCTTGCATTCTTTCCCACCTCCTTATCACCCATCACTCTTTCCTTCCACTCTTTCAATCAACATATCCAATAGTCGTATGTAAATGTTGTTCACGGTACCTCGTGGTTTTTCTATTAACAGCCCCGTCCCCGTTATGGTGGCTTTGAAAACGTTTGATTGACGCAAATAGCGCCGCCCACGCCCCAATTTCCGATTCCCCCCGAAATTCCTCCCCATTGTTACCCTCCGTGGTGTTAGCGGGTGACGAATCTACGGCCGATTAGAGGGACATTCATCTTGTCGGAGGGGCAGCCGTCACAGGCGAGATTCGGGTGTCGGGAGTTCATGCCCATGATACCGGGGCGCGCTCGGACGATTAACGGATTCGTTGATAGAGTGTGAGGGGACGGCGAGGGTGGACCATGGCCACACGAGGTCAGTGAATGGGGTACTTCTGTTTTGGACAGCTGATTTCTCGGACATTTGTTGAGCTGTGTCTACCGCCTTAAGTCATCACATTCCTTCATTTCTCGGACATTTGTTGAGCTGTGTCTACCGCCTTGATTAAGTCATCACATTCCTCCATTTCTCGGACATTTGTTGAGCTGTGTCTACCGCCTTCATTAAGTCATCACATTCCTTCATTTCTCGGACATTTGTTGAGCTGTGTCTACCGCCCTGATTAAGTCATCACATTCCTTCATTTCTCGGACATTTGTTGAGCTGTCTACCGCCTTGATTAAGTCATCACATTCCTTCATTCTAGTCAAAGCCGTTGGCCATCTTGGGTCATCGTGACGTCTTCTACGATATAATGGCAGAGCTGATGTCTTCAAACAAAAGAGGGGTTTACAGTTCAATGAGTTTGACAAGACAAGACTTGAAGTCATACATCGCGTAAACTTAAATGGCAGTCATTTGCCGACACAGCCGTGGATCATGTCCGTTATAGCAGTCATTTGCCGACACAGCCGTGGATCATGTCTGTTATCATACATCAGGATGACCTCCAGAAATTTTGAAAATGTTTTTTATACCCGGGCGTTTTATCCGGGTACTCGGCGTTTCCGGGTGTCCAGATGAGCGGTTTGCTCAGACTCAGACACAACGGAGGAGAACGTGACAGAAGGGTGAGCAACCTAAGTTCCAATTTCATTACGGGTCTCAAATTGTTTTTTGTTTATGTTTTTTTAATCCCAAACATATTTGGCTCGTTCCTGCGCAAGCATCGCAAGTGGAAACTGTTGAACTGTTTTATTTGCTTGGTGTAGGTGAATTCACTGAGCACGCAGGCCTCGTACACAGTGATTTTGTCCTAGTTGTGGCATTGTTGCAGCTTACTCCCACTGGTGTACTAATGTGACGCCCACTGTGTTAATTGACGCCCACTGATGTAATTAAGGTGACGCCCTCTGATTTATTAAAGTGGCTACCAACTGATGTAATTAAGTGGACGCCTTCTGAGGTAATTAAGGTGACGCCCACTGATGTAATTATGGTGACGCCCACTGATGTAATTATGGTGACGCCCACTGATGTAATTATGGTGACGCCCCGCCCACTGATTTAATTTATGTGACGCCCACTGATGCAATTAATGGGACGCCCCTGCTCAGCTCCGATGTTGACCAGCACGCCATGTTGACCAGCACGTCTTATGTCCCCTGTTCCCAAATGCTCTACAGTCTACAGTCACGTTCCGTCCAGTTCGTGGTGGTTGTTGTTTCCCTTTGATCCCCACCTGGCGGTCCACGGATGACCTACTTTCTTGCACTATCCCATGTACCATTTCCTTTCTGTCCTCTCTGCTGGAGAAAATAGGCCGGGATTAGAGACGAATCTACTTTCGATTATTGACCACATCCGTCGCGCACATTTTTTTTACCAATTTGAGTAGGCGTCACCCGTTTTTTTTTAATTTATTGTTTATGGTAGTACAAATAAAATGAAATGACATCAAATAGTCAAATAGAACGGACTTAATGTTATGTTATCTTATCTCCTGTTTCCAGTCATGTGACCATCCAGTGCTTGATGCAGGTTACAACTAGGCCTGCCAACGGGTACCCGGGTGCAATGCCTATAATATTTACTGGGAAATACGTATAACTCGAAAACGCTTCAGAATAAATTTCCGTCGACGGAAAATAAAATAAGGTCCCGACAAACTACAATGTATTTTGATCCACATTTTTAATCTGAACATGAAACAAAAATCTCGCAACACGAAAAGATTTTGGTTCTTTGAATGAATTAAGGAAAACACGACCGCACCGCCGACTATTGTGTGAAATGAGGTGCATCGATGGTGGCAGGGTTGCATTGCGTTTTGAAAAGCGGTCATGGCGGCGAAAATTATGTGGCGTTTCGAACGGGTACCCGCTCGTCAATTTGGACGGGTACCCGGGCAGCTTTTTTTTCTACAATATTGACAGCCCTACTTACAACACGTACACTTGTTGACCATCATGGCTCTTGCTGTCTCTTACGTCACAACTGTACCACTATAGTCAGTGAGACAATCCGCCGTGGCCAAGTAGTTGGGCTGTGGGCAGTAGTGATCAATATTCCCTCTGAGATTCTTTGGTCCATGTGTAAAATTAGAATCTCGTGTGCAAAGTTGTACAGCATACATTTATTGTCCACAATTTTACACCCCACAAACACGGATATTATATTATCCTTATCAAAATTTGATGCGCGCTAATTCTAACCTGCTGTGCGGCGTCGGTCAGATATCTGCGAGGCTTAAAGGGAACATTGGCGGTGACCAGTACTCTGAATGGAGATAAACGCTGCAATGATAAACCTGGGCATCTATCTTTTTGTGTGTGTGTGTGACCTTCAAGGGTGGCCACTCTTAATTCCGTACCACTATGCACGCTCATAAGTTAAGCGCGCGGTTCCATCCCTTTGACTTTGAAAATGTTGAACTGTTCCCACATGACCCATACCAACCATGCGAGCGTCTCTTTAAAATTATTATTTAAATGTGATTTTCGTTTACATCATGTTAGATCCATACGTGTAATGTTTTCACAGCTGCTGAGTTGTCTTAGTCTATCCCACTGCTACCATTGAGATGACTTGTATTTCAGAAAGTTAATGTGTGGGGGGCAAGGGTGGGGGCCAGTGACCATGGTGCCCCCTCCCCTAGCGAGCGACGTCGTTATTTTTTGTCACGGCTGACTGGATGTATTCCTGCAGGAATTGTCTGTGTTGTATTGTAATGGTCTTCTGGAGTCCAGGGGTTTAGCTCTGTGAGAACCCTTGTTTATGAATTGTTAACGGAAGAGGCCGCACTTTTGCTAATGATTGTGATTGTTGGTGTCATGTCACTTTTGCTAATGATTGTGATTGTTGGTGTCTTGCACTTTTGCTAATGATTGTGATTGTTGGTCTCATTTCAGGTAAATATGTGGGCAACAGACCAATCAAACTGAGGAAGAGTGCCTGGAAGGACAGGAACATGGAGGTCGTCAGAAAGAAGGAAAAGGAGAAGAAAAGATTGGGACTCAAATAAGGGAGAGAGACAGTGGGCGCTTGCGTGTGTGGCAGAAGGAATGCGTGAGAGAAAGAGAGGGAATGTGTGAGACAGATTGATAGGAAATGCGAGAGTGCTGGAGTGTTTGCCTAGGTAGAGAGTGATAGCGCGATAGAGCGTGTGTGTGAGTGAGAGAGCGTGTGTGAGTGAGAGAGCGTGTGTGAGAGAACGTGTGCGCGAGTGACAGAGTGCATGCCTATAGGTAGAGAGAGTGGTGTATATGGAGCAACAGTTGGTTGTCCAAATAAATTAGTTTTGGTGTTTTTCAAATATCTAACATTGAAGATGTTTTTATTACATGAGAGAGAGAGAGAGAGAGAGAGAGAATGAAAGAGGAACTGCTTATAAAATATATATTTTTTTGTTTGCTTGGTTGAGATAACGAAGAAAAAACACATTTTAGCCAAACGTTATCAGAAGCTGTTTTTGAAAGTTATTTGTGAAACATTTCATGTAAAGAAATGTGTTTGGCATCAATCATAAATTTGGAAGACATGTTTTGAGATGAATTGTCAAGAATTTGGTTTATAAGCAAATTGTTATTCATTTTTAAAATATTACTTTTTTGTTGTTGTTGTGGAAGGTGGGTGGTATTGTATTGGATCTGAATGCTGTTCTAATGTTCTCTATTGTTTCTGATCTTGTTGTGAGGATTCCTGGATTGTTCTCAGAGATTCAGTATAAAAGATGTATCTTGACAGAAAACTATCTCATCTAGTGTACATGTCAACGTACTGTCATCATGTCAAAGTGTTGTCATGTCAACGTGTTGTCATGTCAACGTGTTGTTGTCATGTCGACATCTTGTCATTATATCAACGCGTTATCATCATGTCAACATCCTTTCATCAGGTGTCATTAGTTCATAATAAACATGTGTTCATTGCCTAGGGAAAAAAAACGAGTTTCAAAATTACTTTGTAACGATTTCCCAGAAATATGTCATTGATTCTGTAATTACTGACAGCAGAAGAAATTCCCCAAACATGACGGTCTTAAATATTACGGTCCAAAAAACTATAGTCCCAAACACTTTTGTCCCAGTCACTATAGTCCCAAACACTTTTGTCCCAGACACTATAGTCCCAAACACTATAGTCCCAAACACTATAGTCCCAAACACTATGGTTCAAGACTTAAAAACTACAAATTCACCTATATATAGTAACACTGATCAAAATGTACCAGAATTACTAAGTGCTGCATTATTCAGTTTCAATCAAGGTACATGTATAGCAAGAGTTGGTCATTGATACCCCACGTCATGGATGTGTGTGAGGTCAAGTAGGACGTAGTTAGACTTGTCCAGCATAGGTTGCTGGTCATGTGTGAGGTCAAGTAGGACGTAGTTAGACTTGTCCAGCATAGGTTGCTGGTCATGTGTGAGGTCAAGTAGGACGTAGACTTGTCCAGCATAGGTTGCTGGTCATGTGTGAGGTCAAGTAGGACGTAGTTAGACTTGTCCAGCATAGGTTGCTGGTCATGTGTGAGGTCAAGTAGGACGTAGACTTGTCCAGCATAGGTTGCTGGTCATGTGTGAGGTCAAGTAGGACGTAGTTAGACTTGTCCAGCATAGGTTGCTGGTCATCAAAATTTAAAAAATCTGTAAGCGATAACCTTTTGACACAGTCGATGGGGTGAGATGACCTTGACACAGGAGATCCGCTCACGCAAACTTCTGTTTTCGTGCTCATTTAAATACAGGATATACACCACAACAATCACTGGTGGCCTCGCCCATTACGTTCGTGTGCCACACACACACATACAGAAACCCCCCCAGGCCACCCATTATTGCCCGTCCATGCCCAGAATACTCCGAAATAATGACGAGTTTCGTGCTCCACTTTTAGATCAGCTCTGAACACGGGCCTGAGCAACAATACGAGCTTCTCAAATGGCCGTTGTTTCTCTTATACCACGTGTCAAGCTCAAGGCCCGCGGGCCACTTCAAGCCCCGCGTAAAATATCAGGCCAGTGAAAGAATTTTAGTAAACTATATTTTTGTAGATCACCCTGTGCTATCAGATGCTTCTTAAAGTCTCTAATTAGTCGAATATGTGAGTGGTCGTCATGGGTTACGGTTATGTGACAAGGATCAGTTGCTGCTCATTTCGAAATGGCGAGTAAGAAATGAAGTGTTGCAGTGCCAGGAATTACATCACATATTTTGTACTTATATATATATATTATATATATATATATATAACAAACTTATCAGTTAAATATAAATAAATGTTAAAAAGTTATTTTTAAAAAACTAGTTTATGATTAACCATCCTAGAAGTAAGCGCTGTTATGAAACTGTCGTGGTCAGACGTTTAAAAACTGAGTTAGCCATGGTAGATTTAACCTGCAGCAACAAAGACTTGTTCAATGAGAGCATCTCTGCAAAATTTCGCGGAACAAAGAGACCGTCTAGTGACTAGTCTTCAAGCTATAAACAAGGTGAGTGTACGTTACTCTGATCTCGTTACTGACAATGTGATTTCAATGTTGTATTATAAATACTTATATCTACTTATCTTATCTATACAGACGCTCCTTCTATGCAGAAGGTAGTTGCGTCCACAGACCATGACAGATGATCTGATGGCAAGTGATGCAGCTTTCACAGGCCACGGCTTTGTGGGTTCCACGCATTACCCAGCCGCCTAACTACATGTAGTGTTAGGTACCCATTCGGAGCGGGGTGACTCAGGGACGCCCTAGGCCCCGGGAACAAACCCTTGCCTTCACACGGATTCGAACCCGTGACCATCGGTACGACAGTCCAGTGCGCTGCCACTATTGTCGTTCTATTTTGGTGTTGCAACTAAGTTAACTAATTGAAATACAAGACAATAAGTATTAGAAAAACTCCAAATCATGATTTAATATTCTGATGATTGCTCGTGTAAATTTCTGAATAAAGACATTTATTGAAAGTGGCAGGGGATGATTGCCCATTTATTTATCAATAAACAAAAGAATTATGTGACACAGTATAATAAATAAACAAAAGAATAGTATGACATCTTGAACAACCAAACAGTATAGTAGCATATAAATCCAGCAAATATCAAGTGACGGAAGTTCACCATTTAGGTCAGGAGTTATGACCTTTGTTGCAGCACCGCATCCTCTATTATGTGTGGGGGGGGAGGGGGTCGAGGCATTTTATAACGTATCCCCTGCAATCTTAAATCGATCGCCTGCATAGAAATAGAAATCCATTTAAAACTTAAACACGACTCATGATTTATTGCATTTAATAGGGAGGGACGGGTCTTCCTGCATATGACGCAATAACTTTCTGTATAGAAGAAGCGTCTGTCAGTGGCGTCACTAGGGGGGGTGAGGGGGGGCCGCCCCGGGTGACACCCATCAGGGGGTGACACCCGAGCTGAAAATTTTGATGTCAGAAAAAAAAGAAGACATATTTTTTCATCTGGAAAGAAATTAAGAAATACAATGAAAAACGTTAAACGCGAAAACTTTTATTTAAAAAAATATAAGTTAACTTGCAATAATAAAACAGTCCCAACACACAAACAACATTAAAATAAATTAGGAAAAAATGAAGAAAAAAAAGGCGCAGCAGAGAGATCTTTTAAAAAAGGCTGGACATGAATGAGCCAGTGTCTTATGTTTTAAAAGATATAAAGACATTTTGGCTTAGATTAGAAACACCAACAGCATGGACGAATCCCACCTCACGACTCCCTCCACCATAGTGGGGTTAGGGGAATACGATTTTTAACCCCCCACCCATCTCCCCCCACCCAAATTTTTTTTTAAAATATAAATAAAAAAATCAAAGGATGGGTTTTCTTTGTTGATGTTTTTCTAGATGAAAATTATGAATTCAATATATTTGAGTTAATATTTCCTTATATATATATTTACTAGGGGCAAGTACCCGGCTCCCGCCCGGGTTTAACAACAACAGCAACAAAACAAAAACAACAAAAACAACAACAAAAAAACAAAACAACAACAAAAACAAAACAACAACAAAAACAATAACAAAACAACAAAAACAAAACAACAACAAAAACAACAACAAAACAAAAACAAAACAACAACAAAACAACAACTACAACAACAAAACAACAACTACAACAACAACAACAAAGCAACAACAACATGAAGGACATTGTCGTCGCAGGGCAAGGGATGTGGACAACAACAACAACAGCAAAAACAACACAAAAGCAACAACAACAGCAACAACAACAAAAACAAAACAACAACAAAAACATCAACAACATAACAACAACAAAACAACAACTACAATAGCAACAACAACAAAGCAACAACAAAAAAACAATTATTTTATGGCGATAATCGCCTTCTTGTTAATCTCGACACCAAAATGTTTATTAATTTGCGTCATTATTTTACGTCTTAATTTTCAATAATTTTTATTTTATATAGCTCATATAGGGAAAAACTACATTTTGGGCCCCCGGGCCCCAGTATCTTATATATATGGAACGAAACCTGTTTAATAACCTTTCCGGTATAATTTTGTGTACGTGTACCAAATTTCACGTTATTTGGTTGTCTGGATCTTGAGTTATTAGGGAACAGACAGACAACAAATGCGGCTTATATATATAGAGATTAAAGGCGTGAAAGCATAGATAATATGTTTATGTACAGGTAGTTCTCCGGTTACGATGGTCCCATCCCGACTTACGCCGTTTCGTGGTTACGAAAGTGCCTGCTTAAAAAAAAATTACGCGTTATTCCGTTTTTTTAAATTGTTTTTTTTTAAACTTTTTTTTTCATGGGGTAACGAATTGTGTTCTCTATTTGAAATAAAAAAATTATTGAAAAATATGTATTATTATTATTTCAACCTACAAATTTCGTTTGCGAATTTTTCTCATGGTGAAGTTTTCAAACAAGTCAGTAAAGCTAAGTAAACTTGCAAGTTCCTTTTCAATGCTCATTAGGGCATACTCAGTTTTTGTTGTCCCATGCAAATTTTTACTCATTTTATATTCTTTTCAACTTTGAAAAGGATCGCTCTCAGCTGCAGTTTGATGTCATCATTGAAAGATAGATGCGAAGTGCGATATGTACATTTGTAAAGGACTGTGTGAAATTTAAATCCTTCAAAAGCAGCAAAATTGTTAGCTCTGTGCACGTGTTTTGAGTTTCGTATTGGGCTACTTCCTTTTCCTGGGTCTGGACAATACATTTTTAAAGAGTTCTGAAAATTGGACTGATTCTGAGGGTAAGCAGTCTTCGAAATCGCTTGAATATTCTTCCATTAACTTGGCTGCTGCCAATCGGATAGCGAAATCGCTGAGCTCAGTTAGGTTTGAAAGAAAGCCAAATTTCTCATGGATGTCTTTATATGCACCTAAGAGATGTTGTAGGGTTTAAGAAAGTTTTTAAATGATTACCAGAAATACCTCAAACTTGAATTTTTGTCTGACGCTTTCTTTTTTTTCTTTATAGCATTGAAGATTGTTTATACTCTTTTTTTTACCACGGACTTGTCCTTTCCTTTGTCTTCATAGTAATCAAATTAAGAATGCTGTCTTTTAACAAACTGATATTTAAAGTAAAATAGCGACTTCCAGTGGTTCAAATTCCTTTAGAAATCCTTCTGCTTCAAGTCGATAGTCACGTTGCTGATTTTAGTTTGTTGCTAATTCTTCTAGTGCTGCGATATTCTCATGGTATGAGTTATTAACAGACCTTACAGCATCATGTCAGGCTGACCATCTTGTGTCACACAAGGCTTTGTTAGCATGTATCAATTTCATGTGTTTTTGAAGTACCTGTCAACGATGAGTAGATGCAACAAGCCGGGTATAAAGATTTTGCAGAAGTCAAAAAAAATATGACTGCAGCAGGACAACCTGCTGCACTTTTCCCAACCAAATTAATAGAATGAGCTGTGCACGGCACGTAATGAGCAACACTGCACTTCTCATGAGGAATAACCTGCTTTCCGTTATACTTCCTACTCATATTTGCCGTTTGTAAACTAAGGCATTTTCAGGGATTCATACAAACATTTGCCTGCATCTTTAGTATACACTATAATTTATAATAAGTTTGGGGAACCTTAAATTATTGGGGGCCCTTAGCTTTAGCCCGTTCAGCGCCCCCTCCCCATTTTTAATCCGCCATAGGGGGATGAGATCACTCGTCTGTGACGATGTGTGACGAGGGGGAGGGGTGTGTTTTTAAAAAATGTGACGTACATAAAAAACGCGCAACTTTAAATAAAAGTTCCACTTAAATATTTGATTGTTTACCATTTATTTAATTGCGTTTTCAAAGGCTTCACGCATGTTACGATATTAGAGTGCAGACTTAAACTAAATACATATATAAATGACAAAAAATAATTTGCAACATGCTAATTTTTATTGAGAAAATACGGCTTTGGGGGGGGGGTGTTGTCAAGGCTTTGTGACGTCATTTCGTAAAAGAATGGGTGGGGGTCTAAGTTTTTGTGACAAAGTAAAACGCTGGGGGAGGGTGGGGTAAAAATCGGCAACCTCACGTGACTTTATTTATGGACGGCCCCTTCAGTCGTAAAGGGGTGACACCATGAGCTACCGCCCCGGGTGACACCAACCCTAGTGACGCCTCTGGCGTCTGTTACAGCTAAGATCTGCTCACATTGGCATCAGTGGCATTTCCTGTAAGTGGTCCTAGCACTCTGGTGAAAAACCTCTGGTTTATTCTGGGAAATATTTAAATGTAGTAACATTTAATTTGAAATATGAAAATCTTAAAAATAATTGTTAAACCTCGAACAATAATTTGTTCTAAACATTTAACATTTTAACACATAAACTTATTGCTTAGAAAAGAAATACAAACTGCCATGTACTGTTGTATTGTGAATTAGTGGGAAAATTGTGTGATGCTAAATATCAGGGCCGGCCCTAGAGTATGCGGGGCCCAAGGCAACATACATATCGGGCCCAAGGCAGCAGATAAGGAGCGAGACCCATGCAAAATTTTGCATTTCCAGATATATCATAAAAAAAAGGAAATAAAAAATTAAATTACTTAAACTTTTACTCTATAACAGCATTGAACCATCAATACTTAAAATTTTATTCATTTAATTGAATATCCTAAATTTTAAAAATGTAAATAATCATTTTGTTTTGTTTTGGTATGCTAATTGGCAGTTTATATATATATATATATATATATATATATATATATATATATATATATATTATATATATATATATATATATATATATATATATATATATATATATATTGGTTGCATCTTCTACTTCCACCTTGTTTTACAACTTAAAAGCCAATCTTGCGAGCTCTCTCGGCTGCAAGATCTGAAATACCGGTAAATTCAATATTGTCAAGATCCTAATCAACATCATTCTTAATTGACAAAATAACTAAGTATTTGATCCGATCTTGAATCAATGTTTATTACATACAGGTTTTAACGAGTTTTAGTTTCGAAAAGCTTCTATCGTCGGAAGCCAAAGTGACAGGAATAGTTAGAAGTATTTGAAGTGCAGTGTGTTTGTTTGGAAAGTCACTACAACGCTTTTTTTTTACTGAAAGAAACTGCAAAATATTAACATGATCGTTTTAAGTGACTGCAGGAATTATGGAACTCAATGATTGCAACACTTCAGCATGCATGAAACCATCAAGACGCGGTGGTCGAGTGGCAGCGCGCTCGACTGGCGTACCGATGGTTACGGGTTCGAATCCATGTGACGACAAGGATTTGTTCCCGGGGCCTAGGGCGTCCCTGAGTCACCCAGCTCCGAATGGGTACCTAACACTAGTTAGGCGGCTGGGTAATGCGTGGAACCCACAAAGCCGTGGCCTGTGAATGCTGCATCACTTGCCAACAGATCATCTGTCATGGTCTGTGGACGCAATTATCTTCTGCATAGAAGGAGGGGGAGGGAGGGGGTTGAAGAAATGTGATGTCACATCAAAAGGGTAACTTTAAATAAAACTTCCACTGAAATATTTGGTCCCTTACAATTTATTTAATGACTTTTTTTTTAAATCACGGCTTCTCAATGTGCCGGTCGGTAGGCCATCAGACGCTGGTTGGTGTAAGCTATCAAGAGACGAAAATTAAATCTAATTATAATCCTTAAGTTTGAGAATCCACAAGATAACATATGAAATTGTTACACTGCGTCGTTTGATGTTGACATCAAAGCATTTGTGATGTAACCGCAGCTCCGTTTGGTTCTCTCACCGCAGGCCACTTTTTTTGCCCGTTACCCCAAAATATACAAGTTTATGTATGCGTTACCCCCCGCCCCCCCCCCGACTCTAGGTCCTGTTCACATGACTCAGGGATTTGGGGGAGCGTCGTTAGCCCCCCCCCCAACCCCGAAAATGCTACTGGTGAGTTTTTTAAGCATGACAAGTGTCTAAAAATGATCTGAATAGGATTATGTGTAGATATTTCAAGTCAAAACGACACGGAATATCCCTTTTCTTTAAAAGGGGAGGGGAATCTATTTGATAGAATTAAAAACGTTTTAAGTTTGATATAATTGTTCGATTGGTTTTTGGTCAAACGCCCCTGGCCATTCTAGTCTTCTAGATCAGTGCTTCTCAGAGTGGTGGTCCGCGGACCGGTGCAGGTCCGTGTGCCATCCGCTGCCGGTCCGCAGATGTTCTCAAAAAAAGGACAGAAAAAATTGTCAGTGCAGGGAAAATAGTGCACCGGTTCCTGGTGCAATGGTAAAAATTCCTGCCGGTCCGCCATTCTAAAAAGTTTGTGAAGCACTGATCTAGATATAATGGTAAATGAGCCAATTTAAAATTAGTCAAGTATTCATTAATTTTATTGAATGCATCAAATTCTTGACATCGCAATTCGAGAGGAGCATAAAACAACTTTTCTTCTTAGCATTAATTATTAGGCATTTTTAAGGCATTAATTTTAAATATCACAGAAAGGATAAGTGATACATACTAGTCATGTGGATTAAGATTATTGTCACTTGTGTCAATATAAATGAAAGTAGGGTAGATTTAGGTGTCTTCGTATAGTGCGTAGGTAAGAAATCTACATAGTTGTCAATTTTTAAAAAAATGCATTTTCTGGAAGGAACCGGTTCAATAATGGGCATGTGTTCCAAGCGTACACGTTCACATGACGTATTTTAATATATCTAGCGGATTGTAGTGGATGTTATATGTCCCAAATGAGTCTGCATTACCCCCCAAGAATTCCCTTTTTGACCCCAGTTGGGGTTATTTACCTCTGTTCGCCGACCTCTTTCTTACGGGATGCCCGTCAGTCAATTGAGGGATTTCTAAAAATACATTTTAAAAATGATATTTTAAAATAATTTTGTTTCTAAACAAAGACGTTAACCGTAATGATTAATAGTCAATGTTTAATTTGTATGCATTAAAATAAAATATAATCTAAGGATGTTAACACAGCTCGTTTTCTGAAGGCGGTTAAACGTTTTTAAAAAATGCTTCACGCGGGTTACGATATTACAATGTAGATCTTCACTAAATGAATAATAAATTCTTAAATGACAATAAAAGTGATTTGAAACATACTTATTTTCAAATAGAAAATAATGTGGGGGTTTTTTGGGTTTTTTTAAGGGGGGGGGGTCAAAGATTTGTGACGTATTTTTAGAGGGGTTCTAAGTTTTTGTGACGACGCGTGACGAGGGGGGGGGGTAAAAAATCGGCAAAAATCGCGTGACGTCATTTATGGACGGGCCCAAAGCGAATGTCCATCGACATGATTGCATATCAACAAACTGGTTTTAAAAATCTGTGCTAAATTTTTCTTGTGCATCTACAAATCCTTCATCTTCTCGTTCATGTGTAAATTGGTTTTGCAACTAGGTTCAATTGGTTCAACTTCTAAGTCCTTGGCAATTTCTTTTGTTTTTGTTGTTTCAAAACCGCCTCTTCAATAAGATTTCAACCATTTGCAAGTATGTTCCATGCTGTCAACTGAAGTCGCTAGACCGACAAAAATATTTTGTATCTCTTTGCTGATATAATTAAATTGGAACAATACGTCGTACCAAAAAGTAAATGAAACAATGAAATTGGAGTTCTTAAGTTGTTTTCACAATGACCCTGCCTTACTTGGAGATTTTGAATCCTACCTTGCTCTGCAACTTCGAAAAGTACATCTTAGATTTTGCCTACTTGATATCGCACTACCTTTCCACTTTCCACAATGACATGGCTTTCCCATCTTTTTTCACAAAGTGGTTTCACAGAAATATTTCGAACATACTTGCTTGAAAATAAAGCCCATCGATTTGTTGAAGCAGAAAATAAAACGTAGATTTGTTGAATTATACCCCCCACCCCCAAACAACCCAAAAAAAAACTTAAAAATGTCATTACAAGTTTTTGCCATATAAAATAGCAGCAAGTTGTAACTGTAACAGGTACACGGGGTAAAAATGTCCTAGGATTTAATTGTAAAAGACGAGCTTGTATGCCTGACTTATGTCCCTTCATGTTCACACCGTTGTCGTATTCTTTACTGCGGATATCAGAAACATCTAAGCCCAATTTTGTCACTTCCACTAGTGAGACATCAAGCCCTTATTGTCCACTACTTTCTTCTATCTCTAGAAAACGTATTAAGTGCTCATGAGTTACTTTAGAATATCCACCTCCTGGGCTTACATAGAGGATTCTCAGTGGCATCTGCGCTTGGTGACTTTGGTCAAGTGTGCAATATAGTAATACTAAAAAGTATTTAGCTGTTTACTATTCCTAAAATAATTGTCCTTTCTTATTTCCCATCAAGTTGATATTCAACGAAATGAGTTCGTTTTGAATTCGCTTTCCGAAAGTAGTGATCATGAATTTCATCAATTTTATTCTTCATATATTTTCATGCGAACCTGATCAAGTTTCGCCAGTAATACGAGACCCAAAAAGTTATCTTATCTTCTTATCTTATATATACAGACGCTCCTTCTATGCAGAAGATAATTGCGTCCACAGACCATGACAGATGATCTGTTGGCAAGTGATGCAGCGTCACTGGCCACGGCTTTGTGGGTTCCACGCATTACCCAGCCGCCTAACTAGTGTTAGGTACCCATTCAGAGCTGGGTGACTCAGGGACGCCCTAGGCCCCGGGAACAAGTCCCTGCCTTCACAGAGATTCGAAACCGTGACCATCGGTACGCCAGTCGAGCGCGCTGCCACTCGACCACCGCGCCCCTGTTTCCATTGTGTGCCGATGTAGTTTATCGACTGAACTACAAAATTGCTCAGCGAGAAATTGGACATGAGACCTTGAAATACACTATGCCAAGGAGCCTTTTAACTGTTTATTGTTTTGTTAGCCTGTTTCCAGATCAAACCATTCCAAAGTAGATGTCATTATGTCCCTTTGATTTCTCGTGATGAGACAGCCTCACACTGGCTTTTTTTTTAACTTACCATAGCAAGTTAGAATCTAAAATGGCGTTTTCTTATTTAAAATGTGCACTTGAATCCATAAATGCTTACTGAAATGATCTAGGAAAAATACTTTTTGCATTAGGTCATTAGGATGATTATAATATTTTATAATATTAGTACGGTATTTTTCGAGTAAAATTAGTAAAAAGTAGTAAAAATGTTTGGTCAATGCGCGGGGCACTGAAAGCGCGGGGCCCAAGACGGTTGCCTTTTTCGCCTTCACCTAAGGCCGCCCCGGCCCGCCCTTGCTTTAATATTGAAAGATCAGTCACAGTCATTTTGTAAAATCTTATTGAAAAAAAAATGCATTAAGCATATTAAATTCTTCAATTATCTCCAACTATCGCAACATTTATTACTTTATCAATGCAACTTAATACAAGTTATCTTCTATATATATAAAAATCAAAGTATGTCTGTGTGTGTGTGTGCATGTCCTTTATAGCTGACTAAACCATTCATCCGATCGTCATGAAATGTTTGGAGACTGTTAAGTACCCACCTGGGATGGTAACTGGCAACTTTGTTTTCTAAATTTAACACTCATGGGGCACCGGGGGCCCATAATGTCATTTTTTGCTTATATGAGCTATATAAAAATTAGTTTAAGCGCTAGCTACTGTGTAAATTGTTGGATTTTAACCAAACTTTGTATATGACAACTTGATAGCCAATATTAAAATAATATAGGGCACTGAACTGCAAATAGTCATTCCTTTGGGGCTGGGGGCTCAAAAATTCACATTTCTTAAACGTTTAAGATTTTATTCACCATTCAGTCATTAACAATCTTGACAAATAATGAAACATGTATCCATTATTATACAAACTGAAATGATCAGGGGTTTTGAACTTTATATCTTGCACTGAATTTGCCCCGGGGCCCTTAATGTCTTTTTTTGCTTATATAAGATATATAAAAATTAGTTTATGCGTTAGCTACTGAGTAAATGAATGGATCTAAACCAAAATTTGAATACAAAAACTTGGTAGCCTTTATTAAAATACTATAGACACTGAACTTCTAATGCCAATATCTTCGGGGCCGGGGCCCCAAATATCTTTTTTTGTATATGTTTAAGATATGTTTCCTATTTACTTTTTAAAGAGCTTGAGAAATATAGCCACAATAAAAATGAACTAAAATGAACAGGTTTTTGAAATTGACATCTTGCATCGAATGGGCCAGGGGCCCCTTAATGTTATTTCCCCCATATTTTAGGTATATAAAAAGTAGTTTAAGAGTTAGATATTGAGAAAATAACTGGATTTTGACAAAACTTAGAATATAAAAACTTAAGAGCCTATACTATATTACTATAGGGCACTGAACTCTTAATTTCCATTCCTTCGAAAAAGTCTTTTTACTGAACTTTAATCATTGTATTCCCTATTCAATTTTACACGATATTGAGGAATATAGCTTGAGTACAATGTCAATAAAAAAAACTATAATATCACTCATTTTGGGGCCGGGGCCCTTAATATCGTTTCTTCTTTTGTACACTATTTAATTATTTATTTATTTATCTGTTTGCTATGAAACTTGGATTTTTTTTCACACTTCCACGAAGGTTTCTTCAGAATTTTTTTTAAACATACCACTCATTGGTTTCTTTAAATTTATTCCTTTTTACTTTGATCGTTGCAACGCACGACGGGTCTGCTAGTATTTAATATTTTGTAAATTAAGAGTATTTTTTCAAAATTATGAACTAAATTATTAACTAAAAATGTGAAATGAAGCTATACTTCAGATATCAGCGTATAATTATTTGAACCCGGAAGTATTTATTCAATGACCTTCTTAAAATTTACCTTACTTCTTACATCGTTAACGCTTAACATTGACTTTAATATTTCAGATTTAATCACTCTACAAGTATACTGTTGCACATATTTAAGAACTTAGGATTGAACGTGATCCAATTTATAGTAATTATTTATTTACCTTGTTATGGTTGTTGCATTTAATATTTGAATAACTGAAATACTGCTACAAGACACACTACTCTTTCATTGCCGCTAGTACTTAGTACTTTGTCAGCTCAGAGACTAGTAACTAGTAGCAGCAGTCTTAGTAAACTTAGTATCAAGTTAGTAGTGCCTAGTGCAGGGGTGGGCAAACTGCGGGCCGCATGCGGCCCGCCAGAGTATACTATGCGGCCCATAGGCATGTACATATTGCGATATGTCGATGTTAATAATAATTTTCTTTGTTTATAATTTATAATTTTCACTATTTTTAAAATTTTATTACCAGTATTTGATTTGAATCTATGGATATTAAATGGGTTTTATGGCTCCAGAATTGATTACTGATCATTAGTCATTAATGTTAACATTCTTATTAGAAACTGTATTTTAGCTCAACCACAAGTGGCTTTCTTTTATGATTTATATATTGACGGTTTTGTAAAAATTCTAATTTAAAAGCGATTAGACGTTGATTTAACCATGATTGATGCCAAAAAAAAAGAAAGATTGATGACGAATGTCGTGTTTTCAATGATGAATGGACCCCTAAATATGGCTTCACAGGCGTTACGAGCAAACCAGTCTGCTTGCTGTGCCATGAGTGTGTGAGCGTCTTTAAGGAGTACAACTTAATATCAAACATGAAGTTTGAATGAAAAGTCTAATGAACTGAATGTCAAACTTCAGGGCAAGAGCTTGTTTGCACATGAAATGTATGTGCATGTTAAATCATTTCAGGCAAAGGTCTGCCTGTCTTCCAGGCAAGCAGGTGTTTGCTGAAACAGAAATCCATTTCTGGTGAAACGGCTGACAAGTACATGGCTCAGTTGGATAACTTGGCGGTGGAATTTGAAAGGACTTTACAAGACTTCAAGGACCTGAAACCACTCTTCAATACGTCAGTTTGCTATTTAGTGCGCAAGCTGATTCAGCCCCAGAGGATATACAGTTAAGGCTGTTTGACCAACGAGCAGATTATGATCTGAAGGAGAAGTTCTAGTCAGTTTTTCTGCGGGATGTTTTTATGGATGTTTGCCAGCAGCAGCATTTCCACACTTTAAAAACTTTGCAGCCAAACTTTTGTTACTATTTGAGTCTGCATACATCTGTGAGCAAGCTTTTTCTTGTATAAAAATATACATGTCTAAGAACAGATCGGTATTGACTGACTGCAATTTGAATTCAGTCATGCAAATCACAACCAGTAAACTGGTTCCACAGTTCAAGAACATTATCCAAAATTGTGAATAGTTACATAATTCTCATTAATTAAAATTGTACTCTATGGTCAGCTTGTATGTAAATTACATTCCTACTTCTTCATAGTTACGATGACAGGTAACAATAAACTTTTGTTGAAATAATTATGAATGGTAAAATCTTATTATCAAATTCGAAACTGTATCGGTTCGTATTTCAAAATGTAATGTACATGAGTAATAGAGTGTGAATGTGAAATAAAATGACAAGCACATGGTTATAATCATTAATTTATATTATATACGTTTTAAAATGTAATAGAAGTAGACAAATATATATATGCGGCCCGCACATAAGTATAAAGTTTTCAATGCGGCCCTCCGTAGAAAAAGTTTGCCCACCCCTGGCCTAGTGAACTAGTTCCACTAATCGCTAGAGATTAGTGGAGATCATTACACTAGAAATAAGTTATTAGTATTTAGTTTTAACGAGTAAGTAATAGTGCGCTGGACTGCTACAAGAACACAGAACGGAACGGTGAAAGGAACGTTATTATTAATATTATGCCATGCTATTTGAATTTGACTATTTACTTTAATGCAATGTTGCTCAATTATTTTTTGTCACGCAATAGGAAGAAGAAAACATTTTGTGCCCCCAGCGCGACAGTAAATAGTATCATTTGTCTATAAAATTTTTATAAGTACACCATTTTGCGCCCCCCTATTTGAGAAACACTGCTTTAATGTGACAATTTGTGAATTAGACTCTGACATAGATTTAATTTTAATTTAGTGCTAGATTTTGTGTTAGTCAGGGTTGGTGTTAATTTCAATTTCAGTCATTTAGAGTCATTCATTGCTAGAATTTTGAACAGTGAACTTAACAAAACCTAGTCAAATGCCAAATGGAAATATAAATAAAAAATGAAATTGTCTTTAAAATATTTATTTATCTTCTGAGAACATTAAAATATATGAAAAATACTTTTTAAAAATCATTTTCAGTCAGTAAATTTATTTTAGCATGTGTCGAGTCAGGTAAAAAACATCTGGCAAGCAGTTTGCTACATAAACAAAATGGACGTATCCTGACCAGATAGCTGAAATACAATATATAATAATGCATTTGATAAATTAAAACCGTAAGTTCTCACAAGAAAATTAAATTTCGTTATGAAATAATATACATGTAAAATCTGCAGCATTACCTTGGTTTTCTAATATGTATATGAAATTTAATAAGAAGCAATATCATTTAAATTTCTCATTCACAAAAAACATTATGGCGGTTAATGACAGAGTTTAATATATGATACTATCATTGTTGCCATCCTGTTTTTAGTGAATGAGAAAATGGAATATGGTAAAGAATATTATTTAACAATATAATTTAAAATATATATGTTTATCTTTTTAGCATCCATCATGTTGCGTTTTCGTCATCAAATGCTACCACGAAAGATAAGAGTCGCTCCCGGCACAGGTCCTGAAGGAAGAATAAATAAACTACGTGAAATAGTTACAGGGCTTATTCGGTATGAAAGAGTGGAACCACTGTGGTATTTTGCTGATGAAGCAAGACAGTATGCGGAAAGGGTAATAATTTAATTTTTTATTACTATAACAAATTGAATATAGATATACTTAACCTATTCCTTCTTTCACTCAAGGCATTACATCCTTTGACAATTATCCTTTCAAAGTTTTAAATTTTCAACTGTAACATTTTGTTCTTGTCTTACAGTAACATTTTGTTCTCATCTTACAGTTACTTTATCTGGCTATTAAAAATGGGGACAAACACAAGGAGACTATGGAGTTGGCAGATTACTGGCTGGAGGTCAGCTTGATTTAATTCTATTTGACTAAACAGTCATGAGATAATTCATGATAAGACTAAGAGCTTTTAGTTTACACATATTTTAAATATGACAAGTGTAGGTTTCATTTAAACAACTTCGTATCCACTTTCTAAATCAGTTTGTAGTTATTTAATATAATGGTTGCTACAAAGCATTAATGGTTAAAGCTTAAGGTAGGCTAGCATATTTGAATTCTAACTCCTGATTAGACTCCTCCAATTTTCAGTATTGGTACTTGATACCTGCAGATGATGGGTTATTTCATTTGGAGACAAAACTTGTGACCTAGTCATGATTTCCATTTATTTTTTTCCATTGTTTTTTAACATTCAGTATGCCTGAAAGAAATTTAAAGAATCGTTATAGGCCACCAAACCACCCCTCCCCCCAAATGTTTTTACTCTATCATTTTATTTTCTTAATATTAACTAAATAACAGGAGTATACATGCATAACTATACATACAATCAATTTGAACTTTGTCAACTGAAGTTTTAGCTTCTGAAATGTGTGTGCTTAAAGAAGCTGAATTAAATTTGATAAGATGTTAGAGGCATATATTTTTGTGCCTTGAATTAAAAAAAAAGAATTGACACCTTACATGTAAAATTAAAAACAATTAACATTAATATCGACAGACATTTGAGGAGGTTGTCATTTGATTAATATGAGCATGGTTAATATTCAACATGTGTAGATTTATTATACTTATTTCAGATTCTCATTATGTTCCTCTTAGTCTGCAGTTGAAAGACTTGTTCATTATTACTGCCGACAACCATGTTTTCATCTAATTTTTTTAATTTCTCATTATTCCAGGAGAAAGATTTAGTTCACAAGCTGTTCAAAGTTTTGGTCCCTCGTTACCAAAACTACAAAACTTGTTACACAGACCTTCATAAATTGGCAGTGGAATACCCAGGGTCTGGCCTTCCTATGGGAGTTTTGGAACTTAGAGGTAAGTGTATTGGTAGTGGTTCTGTCTCTATTCAGAGTTCCACAAGTAAAAATGCTATAGAAATCATTATTGCAATCAATGTTCCCTTTAAGCTGCGCGGTCACGCAGATATCTGACCAATGCCACACAGCAGATTTCTGACCAACACCACGCAGCAGATTAGAATAACCACACAGCAAATTTTGTAAAATGCTGCCAGAAATATAGATGCTGTGCAACTTTGCACACTAATTTTTTAATTTTTTTTGCACACGGACGATCAACCATAGGATTAGGGGTGTGCCGGATCCGTTTTTTCCAACCAGATCCGGATTTTCTTAAGCGAAATCCGCCGGATCCGGTACCGGATTCCGGAATAATCCGGATTCCTGTTTCTCCCTGAGTCATCGTCATCTGGAGACCTCTTACGTGCCCTTTCAAGTTCGCTTTGCGCCATCTCCTTTCCATACTCAATAAACACAGCAGTGTGTTTTGTTCGCAGATGGGTGGTTAAAGCCGACGTTCCGTAACTTCGTGGATATTTTTAAACTGCATGTATTGCAGTTAACATAAGCTTCATCCACTGAGTTAATAGTAAAATATTTCCAGATGACACTGCGTTTCTTGCTGGTCTTGGTCCCGCTCCCGCTACCCACGTTCAAAGCCATGATGGTCCCACGGCTGAATTTAAATTCGTTACTAAATTGAAAATTATTTAGAATTGTAGCTTGAACTAGCTTCGAAAATGAGATAAATTTTATAAATTACCGTTATAAAGTTTTAAAGTATAAACTCCACTCCAATTTCAAGCATTCAATATGACGAAATATTTTGTAACAGCTGAGCGCCGCGGGCCGTGGCTACGTCATACCGTCGTTTAAACCAAAGAGCACAGATCATAGAGCAAGGGAGAATCGCCGAAGATGGCTTGGTGATGGTGAAATAGAGATCAGATGAGATCACCAAAGACCTTTAAATTTATACTAGACCCCTAACGTAATGTTAATTTTTACTCAAAAATGATACGCATTTTTAACAATTGAGTGAACGATAATATAAATCAAAATATGAATTAAAATTACGGTAAATTAAAAAAATTGAGATAAATTTCTATCGCGCTAGGTAACCAAGTGGTAACCGACCAGCCAATCAGAGATAGCGCAATTGCGCTATCACTTTTTTTGTTTACACTCTAACTCTAGTATAAATTTATACCTCGTTGGAGATCACTTAATTGTTTCACTGTAATTTGGCGCATAATAAGTTTCTATGTTATTATTATTATCAGGCCTGCCAACCCTCCCGATTTTTTCGGGATTATACGGATTTTTTACCCATGCTTACGAAATCCCGATAAGACCCTTAATCTCCCGATTTTCCGAAGAAAAAAGATTTCGAAAATGAAAATGCCACTTCCTAGGTTTTTTCCTGTACTTCCGTTATCCAAGCGAACCGCGATATCTAACTATTTCTTCGTTGGCCATCCGATCGTACATTATTCCTTTTACCAGCCTAATGGAAAATAAAATTCAGCTGTTCTGTGACTTTAAAAAAAAATGGATGTATTTGTAAGGAACGCTGCTAAAAACGGTTTTCCAGTGACTGAGCTTCAGAGTGTTTGTACTAGTACTAACTAAGACTAGTCTAACTAAACAAATAAAGAAAAGACGTCATTGGGACATTCGTTTTCGAAACAGTATCAGTATTTGGAAAAACACTCGCCTGTGGCCGTGGCGAAACATTTGCAATCTGTGCCAGACCTAATTATCTTTTGAAAGTGGTGGGTTCAATAACAATAAAAAATAGTTTAATTTTAATGCAAAAATTACAACTGCTGATTAGTAAAGTAAAAGTAGTGAATCTACATCTTTTAACAATTACTTTGTTATTATTTTTGAAGGAATAGGAAATTCAGATATGAGATGGAAAGTTTTATTTACCATCCTACTTTTTGGAAGAAATAAATATTTTTCTAATACCTATCTTTTTAATGCCAGATTCAAAGAAATGTTTCCAGAAACATTACAATGAAACAAGAGCAATCATTAATTCGGTTAATTCAGATGAATGATACACTTTCTAAAGTTTCTAACTAAAAACTAATATTTATCTAAAAGCAAAGCTAACTTCAATTGACGAAAGAACTGTTCAAGTTCAAAAAGGCCACTAGGGAGATAATAATAATAAAATTATTAATAAAATGCTGGAAAGCTGAACTCTATGCAGCCTCTGTTCATATGTGAAAATCATGGTTATTCTCTCGTGTATCTGAATGCAATGTAAACATTTCCAGTATTCTGTGGTGTTCTGTAGACACTTAAATTAAAAGATAATGGATTTAACTTATTACTTTATATTTATTTAGTATGTAGTTCTTAAACCAGCGCTGTGGGGTGCTGCAACGCCGCGCGTGGACCCCTCTACAGATTTTTTTTCTTGGCAGATTGGCAGGCCTGTATTATGCTTGGTGAGGAGACAGCTCCGCAGGGCAGTACGGGTAATCTATATCTCTGCACCAATGACTAATTGCTAAGCAGATTGACGTCAGGTCGATCAGTGTGTGTCCCTAAAAGTATTCATAGATAGGCTAGGTCAGCACAGGCCTGCTGGCTTGACGCAATTTGATGGTCGTCTGCCGTGCTCGGTAAGGTGGCGGCCAGGCGCTTGGGCAGTATAGTTGCTTATTATTTCTGTTACAACGTCATTGGTGATTACGGTTAAGATGACGTCACGAATAATAATTACTCATCCCCGCACTATCATGTATGGGATTGGGCCGATTGGCCACTATAAGCGGTGCTGACTCTAGCCTCTGGTATGTTCGGAATGTTAAACATTAAACAAGCTCAACGCTCGAAACAATCGATTAATGTATCGTGATCGTGTGGAATTCGCGAAAGAGAATTACTTTTATTTCAGATTTATTACTTATATCTGGCAAATTCCGAAATCCGGTATATTCCGGATTCCATACATGTAAATCCGGCGGAACCGGATTCCGGCACACCCCTACATAGGATGCCATGCAACTTTATGAATATTGTACCTTCAGAGCAGCTTTAGGATGGGAATCTAAAGCTGAATTGTTGACTAAAGTTGATTTTATATTTGCTTATGCTTAATAATTTAGATTTAAATTGGGGTTTATTTTGTCAATGGAGTAAAAAAAATTCGCAGCCCTGAATTTTTTTAAGTTATTAATTTTTAATTAAATTTCATTTTTAAAATATTTTGGATGAATTTGAAAGATATCTTATAAATAAATGAATAATATGTGTTACAATGACAATTTATTATCATTAATAATATTAGATTGCACAAAGACAGCTAATATATTTTTTAAATGTCATTTTGACTGAAGAACCCCATAAATTAAGAAATATTTAAGGAAATAAATTATGCAGCAGTTTTTTAATTGATTTAAATTGATATTTATTTTGATAGTCTCTATAAACAAAATTAATCGCTTTTGAGTGGTACGCCCCAGTAGCTGTTTTAGATATTTAAATGTTGTGAAATAAAGTGAGTTTTCTTACTAAGGAATCATTGAAACATTTCTCTTGTAGGTAATCCGTGGCCGCCTATCATCCCACATCAGCGAGACACCAAGTTCATTTTGTCAAACATCTTGCTGACCGCAGCGAGACAGGATTTCTACAACACCAAACAACAGTTAAAATCTGAGTCAGCAAAAATTAAACAACAGATGGCTAATCAAAGTGATGACATACTTAAGACTGAAAATTCATCTCCTGTAGACCCACCCACTAACACAGAAAAATTAACAACCAACAGATAGCCATCCTCCAATCATTTATGAAGACCTGTTATTTTTTATATCAATTATTGAAAACAATGTTGTTATGGACTTAATACCAAAAAAAAAGATTGTAGAATGCAGTCCTTTAACTTAATGTAATAAAAAATGTAATGTTAATTTTAAAAAGAAATAAAAGAAACCGTTTTGCTTTTCTGCATTGTGTTAGATTCAAGATTTACTTAAATTGTCTCATGATAAATTCTTTATTTGGTTGCTTTTTTAAAGATACAAAATAAGTATATATATATATATATATATATATATATATAATTTATTTTATATTGGCTTATTACCGGGAACTAAATTTAGGGCCATGGATCTCTATCACTAATCTCACGTACATTAACAAGAAAATATAAAGAAAATATAAATTCAGAACTGTGAAATGTTTGCTTAGTGTTTACAATGTTTTCATTGCAATGAAATATCTTGGCTTTGAACATGAGGTTCTCGTAGACTTGAAATTTTAAGTGTTAAACTTTGGGGAAATGTATTGTTTGGGTGATATGAGGAGAGTTTCATTTGTAAAATTTAGAGGGACGCTACCTTTATTAAAGTTTTTAAATATTATGTTCTGGTTCCCTCCCTTATATTTTATTCTTGGTTTTTATTTTTTAATGGCAAACAAAAGAAAGCTATTGGATGTCTTTACTTTGTTATAATTCTGCATTGATGTTAAAAGGATTAAAAATTTTGTGAATACATTTTTAATTGAAAAAATAAACTAAAGTAAATAAGGTCATTTTAAAAGCATAGCAAAGATTACAGCATAAATAAAAGTTGATCAAATAGCAGATTGTTTACACATAATGTTTATTAAGCTTTTTTTTCCAGGTACTATTTTTGTTTTCTTTTGTCCCTTTGTTTTCCAGTTGTTATGCTCTGTTGCTGATTTTAATTTGTAACTGATTGAAATACTGAACATTGAGGAACATTACAGCAACTATGCCTATAACCTTGCTTGACTATTGATTATACATTGCTATAATCTAATTTTCATTATTGGATCATGCGACTCACATTTTAAATCCTTGTGGTGTGTGTTTGAGCCCTTGATTGCCGAAAAAACTTAATATTGATTTTTAACCCACACCCTCATAAGCTAACGAGCTGAAATTTTTCAGGCAGACTCGTTCGAATGATAAAATGATGTATCAAAATTGCAAATCGATCGCATGTACTGTAATTAAATTAATGAATTTTTTTTTAAAAATTTGCTATAGTGTCGTGGTGCGTATTATATTGAACAAACTTTCCTGTTGCGCAATAAGGTGCGTATTTTATTGGCAACACTTTTTATAAACATATTCCAGATCAGTGCGCATTAAATTAAACATGTTTTACGAGCCATAACTAAAATTTTGTATTTTTGTCTTGCACTGCGTATTATAATTAACATTCTTTTAGTTACGTCTCATATATAAAGGATTTATACTTGGTTTTTTACGTTTTTTTTTATTAAGGCCTTAGTTTGTGACATCATTTTATGGTGACAGAATCACAACACACAGTTCTGCTGAATGGTGGCATGTTTGATAATAAGAACCTGTTCTACAAAAGCTAGTCAATTAAATCCTGATGGTCAACCTGAACTGGACCAAGACATGGTCACCAAAAGACACTGACAGCCTCTAGCAAGCACCTTTGTTCAGAGTTCAGACCATTAGAGAGTTAAAAAGTTGTTAATCGTGATGCCCTGGGGATGTGGTCCGTTGGTCAGTGATGGTGTGTAGTTGGCTCAAGACCTTCAACCAGACGTCTGCTGTATGGAGTATGAGTGAATGTGGTGGTGGGGGGGGGGTCCTAGACACACAATTGTGGGACAATGTCATTTATTGTAATACTAGTGTGGATGTGTTAGGGGGTGGGACAATGTGATACTAGTGTGAATGTGGTAGGGGGTTGGACAATGTGATACTAGTGTGAATGTGGTAGGGGGTTGGACAATGTGATACTAGTGTGAATGTGGTAGGGGGTGGGACAATGTGATACTAGTGTGAATGTGGTAGGGGGTGGGGCAATTTGATACTAGTGTGAATGTGGTAGGGGGTGGGACAATGTGATACTAGTGTGAATGTGGTAGGGGGTGGGACAATGTGATACTAGTGTGAATGTGGTAGGGGGTGGGACAATGTGATAATCTTGTGTATGGGGTGCGACAATGTAATAGTTGTCTCAAAATCTATGAATGAGAATGGTATAATATCTTGGGCAGTGTACTAGCTCTTCCAGCCTGCCATGAAAATAATAAGTGTATGTTTAACTCGTACTCTGTAAAACAAAATGTACAGTTGGTTGCTCTGGATTTAGACAAATAACTTTTTTCCATACGATAAATGACGAATGCCGTTCGTTTGACGATGATTAATATGGTGGTCGAGCTGCGAAGATTTTTAACCGAATCTCGTTGAAAGCAGGTGTTTGTTCCCATGGCTAAGGCTGACCCTGAGTCCACCCAGCTCTGAATGGGCACCGGACACTAGTTAGGCCAACAAAGGTGGCCCGGCATTGTACCGCACAATTCCCACATGGCCGTGGCCTGTGAACGTTGCGTCATCGGCCTACAGGCAAGCATGCCTGTGCGTTCTTATAAGAACGTAGGACGCAAGAATCTTCTGCACATAAAGTCTGTTTTTTTTTAATTTTAAAATTTAAATTTAAAAAAATATAAATTAAAATGATATATGAGAGGGGTAAGACTGCAATTAGGCTGGGTAGAAATAAATGTTTATTAACAAAATAAATTTAACAATTTAGATACAATTTGACAAAACACAAATGAGTAAGAAATAGTCTATTTTTGTGTGACTGTCCAACAATATATTAAATTTAATAGGACTTCAGCTATAATGTGAACTTTTCAACTCTTTGAAGGAATTTGAATATTAAAATAAAAGTATTTTTTCTTCAAATACAATATTTAGTAATTTAAAAGTATGAAAAAAAATAATAAAAAAGAAAGAAGGCTGCCGCATCGTTGAGATTTCAAGTACCGGTTATATTATTATATAATAAATTCAGCTCTCCTCTGCTTTTCTTTTCTCCACTCTCCCATCATTATTTATCTGTTACAGACGCTCCTCCTATACAGAAGATTATTGTGTCCTACCCTTATCCATGGTCTATGTCTAGTCTTGCATTCTTATTAGAGTATGTGCCACCACTACCCTTAAATCACATACTATAACTTATAACTCAAACAGGAGAATATTCTGACTTGAAAACAGTTAGTCGTCACCCAGGAATGAAGTCACTGTTGAATAACGTCAACGTGGAATAAAGTTTATTTGAGATATAAGTCGATGATGAATTACTCCTTCTACTTCTAGAGCAGGTGTCACCAACATTTGTTTGACAGCGGGACGAATGGTTGACAAAATGAAGAGCGCGGGCCTCATAACTATTGTAGACGAAACTCTGTGTTTATGTTAAGCCTCCCATGGTAATCAAGGGTCAGTGTAAAATAATAATATATAAATATATTGCCAAAAAAATTATGAAAGAATGCAAACTTGTAAACAAAAATAGTTTTATAACAGACCTAGTGCACAATAATTTGCACACAAAATTTAATCAAATTCAATGGAAATAGTAAATTTTAGACAAAGCCTCCGGAATTTCCCCGCATGTGTAATTATGTAGTTTTCTCAATTTAAATTTTAAGAAAACTTGTCATGTACCAAATGTTTTTTCAAGCACATTCACCATTCAAGTACGTTGGCGAGCCGGATCCAGTCCGCGGGCCGTAGGTGTGTGGCCCCTGTTTTAGAGAGAACAACTTAACATGTTTAACTGCAATTATGAGTTCTTGCTTTGTGTGAGGACAAGGGCTACAAGGTGGAGATGAAGATTTACAACAATCACTCTGGAATATTTGAACCTTTTCAGTTGTATTTTTAAGCATCGTTTGATTTATAATTATTATTTGTAGAACTCCACAAGTAATTGATTAAAACTTAACACCAAATCTCACTTGGAAATCTGGATTTAGCATGGTCATGGATGGGCATGGGTGCTGCTGGAAATAAGACTAGACCATCTGGTATCATAACACGATCATATATAATGATCTATTATATTATGTTTGGTTCTCTAATTTTTCCCCTTCCCACTCCGATACACACGTTCATTCGTATGGTTATTGGGCCTTTGTCTATTTGACCTATTTCAATAAATGGGTTTAAAAGGAAATTTCTCCCCGTCTCTCTCTCTCCACCCCGTCTCTCCCTCTCCACCCTGGTCTTTCCTTCACCCCCTCCTTACCCCTTCAACCAGGTTGCGCCACAATCACTATTGTGGTATTATAGCCAGATCTTATTTACGTTTCGCGCGACAACGGTGAACTCTTCACCCGGAGTTAGAAAGGAAAGCAGTAAACCACGCTTTAGTTCAGATAGTGTATAGCAGACGATGGCAGCAGAAGGAGGTTTTAGAGAATTCTGTGGGAATAGTTCAATATTTGTAAGTTGTGTCATAAATTAAATAGTATATCAGCAGGACTGTCAATGTTGAAAATTGTTTAATTATTAATAATACAAGAAGCAGGCTTACTCTATTAAATGTTTTGGCTTACTTTACATATGACATGCTACTATTCATCTTTCTACGTCTTGGCCTACTAGCACTAGTGCCAGTGCCACTAACTTAACTAGTGAATTTATTCATTGATCAAAATGAGGACAAATAAAAAAGAAATTCTCTTGGCGCACTAGTTTATTGTATAGTACGGTGGTATTTTAAATAATATATCTTAATATTTAACCCCACCCCTAAAAAAATAATATTTTATGGGCATGGGATTACTTATTGAAGTTATTGTTGAAAATAATTTATAAACTTCATGAATAATCATGTTTTGAAATGTGTTAATGTTAGTCTTAGTTAGTATTATAATTCATATCTGTTCACAACTATGAGTATATCAAGGGGCCATTCAAGGGTCATTGTAATTAGTGTAATTGATAATAAATAATTTATATAGCCTATAGCGCTGTATCCCAGTAAGGAACCGGGCTCACAGCGCTTTACATCGAGATCATAACATACATATAATAATTAAATAACCATTCATACCATAACAACAAAATGAAAACATAAAGGACAGTACATTACACATAAGCTACGCTAATCATTAAAAACAAATGTCAGAGGGAGGTTGCTATATGAAACAATTACCAGCTCTTTTTTTTTGGGGTGGGGGGGGGGATATTAAAAAAATAATATCCTTTTAAGATGGAATTTATTCAAATTTATGATGAAACCCTTGAAATATTAATTTGCATCATCTTTTTCTACCATCTATCATCATCAGCTGTGCCAAATGACTCTCCTTTACATAATAAACATTTTTTAAAACCAACCTATAATTCCTAACAACCATGCACCTGAAAACCATCCGAACCTTGTACACCAACCCTCAGACTCCTCTTACATTATTTAAAACTCCTTGTTAGCACTTGTTTCCCTTATCTATCCGGTCATTAAAGGGCTGGTGTTGGATTTAGTTATGGTTTAAAGTACTTTCTATAGACCAATTGTATGCCCATTAATAGGGTAGTTTGTACTTATCAGACTTGTGTTTAGAGGGGGGTGTGGCTTGGTAGGCAACAATTTATTGGCCAGGTATGTAGTGCCATAGACAATTGTCCTCGGATACACCTACCTAATCCCAGCAGAAGCAAATTGAGGGTCAACTACTCATGAAGTTCTGAACATATACACTCATAGGGCTAATTTTTGTTATATGTGAAAAGTTGTTCCTTTAACTTTCAGTATAAATAATGTATTTATTGTTGTCCTATGTCTTGTCCCTACCTATCATCATTATGGTATTGATCTTATATATAACCTATTTGGCCATTGGCACAAATATTCCATATAGTCATTTACTTTTTTTAACATCAAATTAGAGGGACACCTTTTCATATGTTCCTCAAATTGATAAGGCATACAGACAGTGAATGAGTGATTCATTTTATTTATTTATTTAAATTAAAAACTTCACATAATGCTATTTATAAACTATCATTAATAAATGTATTATTTAAAAAAACTAAACTTCCCACACGTATTTGAAAATAGCCTACCACTAGTGACTTAGCAAAAAATAAAAACTTTATGAGCCGTATCTATACAAACTCTAGTGCAACAAAGTGAGCATGTTTATATAAAAACAAAGATGCTCAAATATGTTGACTCTTAATTCAATACTTTAAATTAACATTTATTTTGTTCGTATTTTGAATAGTTTTATACCATTTTCCAAGATTGTTTGGATGCACCCTTTGATAAATCATTTATCTACTTCACTTACACAATGTAATGACATTTACATTTCTAAAACTGTAACAAACCAGTATTCCAGACTTTAAAAAGTGGGTCAAAGTATTGAGTTATATGACTTGTACTATGTTTTTACCTTTCTGTTTGTTTTTTCTAGGTCAACCTACATGGTTGAAAAGTCACAGCTTAAAAATGCTTATTCACTGACCTTATTTTGCTCCCTATGTATATCTGGTCTTTAAGGATTACAAAGCATACATTTCTCTATACTGCAATAAGGAGTCTGATGTAAATTGTATAGTCAATTTTATAGGTTATCAAATGCCCTTTAGAAAATTGTTTTCAGAATGTATTTGACCAACGGCTTCTTGTAGAAACTAAATGAAGCCTTGTAAAGATGACCAATTTATGCTTGTTGAACTTTTGACTTCTAGATAATGCCTTTGCACTGATCAAGCATTGGTCATTTAAGCTTCACAAAATGTAAACATCTGCAGTTAGGTCTATCCCTGCAAAACATTTCAACCATGTTGCAAATCTGCTTTTTTTAAAATCACAATTCACAGACTTAAGGGATAAAAACTCTTATCATATTTATGCAGAAACCAACAACCTAAATGGATATAATGTAACTCTATATTAATATGGATATAACTGTGAAGTAACAACTACTTAGACAGATTTTAGATTGTCACAGATAAATAAAATTTTACTGATATAAAATATTAATAATCTAAGTTATCTTATCTTATCTGTTACAGACGCTCCTTCTATACAGAAGTTTTCTTACAAGCCTTAAACTTAAATATAAAAATCAAAATGGGCTTTTTTAAAAATATGTTATTTGAATAAGGCAAATATTACTTTAAAATTTACAATTCATTGGTTGAGGGTGGTAACTTTTTGATAAATGTTCACATGTATAAAAAATCAATTTATAAAAAACATTTATTACCCAATTGTTTTAAAGACTTAATAAATTTTGATCTTGATTCATCCACTTCCCTTAACCGAATTAGATAATCATGAGTCAAGGTTGTGTATAAATACCATGGATTATGTAAGTTACAGTTGACCTACTTGCTTGTGCCTACGTGTTACAAACCATGACGTGGAGATTTGTTTGAAAAGTTTATTGAGAGCATGTCATTAAAGTGGATCACAAAAATCAATCAGTTATCAGCTGCCAGATATGAGAGTTGACTGATGGAATCAATGCTATCATGGGTTATTACATCTAACATTCCAATGAGCTAAACAGTTATCTAATAGAGAGTTTCTCAAAATGTGTATGTAGATAAGCTATTACAACATTCTTTCTTATCTGGGAAATGAATTTTTTCAAATGGGGTTCCAGTTATTCAATAGTTAATTCTGTCTGCCCATTATGTAAAATGTGTTTTATATTGTATAAATGTAGTAATATAAAATAATGTGTTTGTTATAAATGTTTGTTATTAGTGTTAATAATGGTGAAAATTCAGGGATTTTTTTTTGTTACAAAATTTTCAGCTTGTCTAATTTGACATTTAATTAGGTATCAATCATATCCTTAAAAATGTCTGATTTATTGTTGCATATAACTTCATAGATTGTATGAAATCTTTCTAAATGTTTTACATCATCCTTTTCAGAGAGTGTAAAATTTGACATCATCAATATTAATTTGAGCATATTAAAAAATTAAATCATATTCATATCTGAATAGCTTCCTCAGAATTAATTAATTTATTTAAATGAATTATGTTTTTAAACCCCAAACTTTTATTGACATGTAGAAACAAACTTAAAATCTGACAATTGATATCTTTCAATCCAAAAATATTATTAAAATAGAAATTGATTGTATTGGTTATTTATTGTGGCTCCTGGTCTATGATTTTTATTTTACTTATATGATATTGTGCTTATGTAACAACTAATATAAAAAAAATCTCCAGCCTAATTTCAATTGTCCAGTAATTTTATTTATTCACTCACTTTATCTTTTACCCAGGATCTTGACCTTCTTCTGAATAACACCTGGCCTGAGTTCACCCCATGTTTTCAGAACAGTCTGATAGTATGGGTGCCTTGTGGCTTTGTCTGGCTGACCCTCCCACTTTATCTCATTTACCTCTTCAATTATGCAGATGGGATCAGGATACAGGCCAACATGCTCAATGTATCCAAAATGGTAAAAATATTTAAAGGGAAATATTTCTTACTAAAGCTAAAATGTCATATTTATCAGATTGTTAATTGTTTCATATAATTAGTTGGTGTTTCTTAAAACTGAGGTGCTGCACCTTCTACAATAGTTGACATCAATATCTCCATAAATAAATTTTCAGAATATCACATTTTAAAAGTTTCCTTAAACTTAACATTTATTTTAATTTCAAAACATTTATTTCAATTTTAAGATTTACTAATTCACTTGACATAATTTATGGCAACGGGAAATTGTAATTCAGCAAATTCAATATTCTTCAGATAATCAGTTTTCTGTTGTGCGTGATAGCTGTGATTGACACAGTGGAGGCGGAGCCAGATCCTCGTTATCTCTCAGACAAAATTCCAGATGTTGTCTATTGGTCAGGAGGCATCAAGGCGGCTACTTATGTAAGTGATACATTATCAAGATTATTGTGTGAGTCCGTGTTTTGACCTTGGTTAGTGGTACAACAAAACCCATACAATTTTTGATTTTTACTTTCCTCACTACCAATAATAATTAATTTAATCCTAAGTGATGTTTATAAACAAACAACAAATTAATTAAAAATTAAAAAGCATTTATTATTTACTATAGTTTTAATTTATCCTTTCTAGTTCAAGGCAAATGATGTGGATTTTCTATAAATATTTGGGTCAATTGGAAAGAATGGTATTAATTTGTAACAGAGATTCAGGGTTCAAAATAACTATTTTATTTATTTCAATTAGTTGTTAACAAGAATCTCAGCAAAAATAAAGAAATTGTAAATACATGCCTATTGTTTATCAAATCAGCATCAGCTCCATGTGGGTAAATTTTATAAGTTTAATTACAAGTTAAATGACATTTTTCAGATGTTAGCTGTCATTCTGATCTACGTTGAAAGAGTCAAGGGAATTATCACGTCTGGTGTGTTGTGGTTGTTTTGGACGTTCAGCCTGTTGGGAAATATTATACCTTTTTATACTAAAATATATCTCAAGGTAAGCACATGTGATAATCAGATTTAATTGATGTATTGCCTAAATTTGGCTAAATCTCAAATAAATTTAAAGAATTATGCTCCCTTTAAACATTAACGGTAGGAACATTTTGTTTTATTTAACTTTTCATTTGTTCTACTTCATAAGAAAAAAGGAAATTAAATTTGAAGAATTCATTTTGGAATAGGAAATATTTTAAAAATTTGAAAAATTTGAAAAGCTAATTTAATACTCAATTATTACTACTTTTATATGTCTTCTGGTTAGTTTTGATAAAAGAGAATATTTCTTTGATTATGTATTTATTAGTTTATATTATTTCTTTACTTCCAGGATTATGATCAACATCTCTTCTCTTTTGTACTTTTCTACATCTATTTCACATTACTGCTGGTTCAGTTTGTGCTGTCTAGTTTTGCTGAGAGTATGTCTCGTCGTGGTTACCACTACTTGGGGGAGGTAATCCACTCCAAAATTCATTATTGGAGCCTTAACACAATTCTGAAATTAAAGATAATAAACTTTGTCATTTATTTACTATCAATACTTTTTACAAACTGAATAGGATAAAATAATATAATTCTACTCTTTTTTTTTCACTATAAAGAATGCTTTTTAAAATTTCTAAAACTTGTATATATTTTTTATGGTTATAGAAAATATTAATTATGATACAAATATAATTTGAATAATCATCTTCTCAATTAACTATTTTCAGAAGCCTTCTCCTGAGGTGTCAGCTTCATTCCCTAATAGATTAACATTTTGGTGGATGAACAGGTTTGTCCTTTTAATTTTAGAAGAAAAAAAAGGGCTGGTGGTGGGACTCCCTCGATACTTTTATTAAAATCAACTCAAGGATTAATATTTTTGAAGAAGTATTTATAGATCATAAATATTCAATGGACCAATATACTTAAATGAATTTTTAATTTCAACAGTCTTGTTTTCCGAGCTTACCGTAAAGGTCTGAAAGAAGATGATCTGTTTGAGCTACATCCGAGAGATAAAGGGGAGAGAATAGTTCCTCAGTTTGAGAAGGCTTGGCAAGCAGAACTCACAGCTGCCAGGAGGAAGAAAAAGTACATATTTTTAAACTACGTCTGCTCATCTGCATTATTTAAGAAATGCTTCACGATGATAAAGCTGTAGTGATAAAAATCTAGATGACACATTTAAAAATATACAGTTTCTATTCTAAAGCTTCATCATTTATCTAAAATATCTTGTCACAATTAATATTTATATTTTAATTGACTATGATTACAGTTTACTTAAACAAATTTCCTCACATACGTTTGCATTGGAAGAGGAACAAATGTATAATATTTATTAAATATAATTTTGGAATTACTAATTATTCATAGTATCAAAAGCCAGAATTTTCAAATAAAAAAAATTGAGCATTTAATTTTATTTAAAAAAATTATTTTGTTTGTCTTCAAGAATACAGGATGAAAAGCAAAGTATAGAAAATGGTTATGCATCATTTTATCGCAGTGGCAAAGACCATGATGTCAAGATTCAGACCAATGAAAAAACACCTCTCATTAGTAATGGAGGCACTTCAACATCAAATGCCAAAGATAAGAAGTCAGAAAATAAAGATCTGCTTCCAGCTTCCCTGTTTAAGGTTTCATTTCTTTAAAAAAAATATTTATCTATTATTTCTTGTATTAGATTTTTGTTAAGTCTTCTTTGAGAAGATGCAAACTGACGAACTTGGAAAACCCAGGAAATTTTAATTACACAATTGCTGATAAATTAGTTTAAATAAGAGTCTAAGGATGGCACTGTTAACATATATATCTGCCATTCCTGTCTTTTCTGGATAGATTGAAGACTATTAGCACATACCAAAAAGTTAAAGTCAGTCAATAAAAGCTTAAATGGTAATCCTGCAGATTTTACACGTATATTATTTCACAGCGAAATTTAATTTTCTTGTTAGAACTTACGTTTTTAATTTATTAAATGCATTTTTATGTGTTGTATTTCAGCTATTACAGCGCAAATTTGCGACTCTTTTTACTTTCTAAAGCATTTTTTCGGCTCTCAACAGTAGATAGTCTGATCGTGATGCAACCATTTTATTAATTTATCACACTACTTGCCGAATTGTCCCAATAAGATGCCAAATGGAAATTTATCATTTACAAACAAACAAAATAAGAATCAAACATCTAGTAACGAAATAAAAAATGAAATTGTCATTAAAATATTTATTTATCTTTTAAGAACATTAAAGTAGATGAATAATACTTTGTAAAAAAAATATCTTCTGTCAGTAAATTTATTTTAGCATTGGTCGAGCCAGGTAAAAAAAACATCTGGCAAGCAGTTCTCTAGATAAACAATATGGATTTATCGTGACCAGATTATGTATTATAGAGAGCAGAAAAAATGCCTTAGAAATTAAAAAGACTCACAAATTAGCGCTGCAATAGCTGAAATACAACATATAATAATGGATTAAATAAATTAAAAACGTAAGTTCTAACGAGAAAATTAAATTTCACTGTGAAATAATATACGTGTATAATCTGCAGGATTACAGCTTAAATGATACTAAAAGTCCATGTAAAAATTTGAAGTAATTGACTTAAACTGTTAGAAAGTATTTATTACCAATGAGACCCTTTTAATGTTTATCATTTGTAAACAATCAGGTATTGGCTAAAACATACGGCCTTGACCTACTTATGGCACATTTCAACAAGTTTGTCTATGATCTGCTGCAGTTTGTCAGTCCTCTGTTGCTGGGGTAAGAACTCACCAGTCATATAGGGCACAAAATGAGTATTAGTTGGTAATATTAATCTTTGTTTTACCCTTAGTTCATTTGAAATAATTATATTATATTTGTAAAATGTTGAAACCTTTTGATTATTGTTTCAACTGGGTTTGATTTCTTAATTATTACATTGTTTTTTATGTTTTAACTTATTTTAAAGTATTCCCTACACACCATGTATTTATTAACTAAGTCACCGCTGACTATATCCATAGTGTCTTGATAGACTACACTCAGAACAAGAAAGCCAATGAAGAACAGCACCAAGAATGGAAGGGCTATGTTTATGCCTCATCATTTTTTGTGGTCTCTATGCTTGGGTCCGTCATGTTCAATCAGAACTTTCACATCGGAATGACCTTGGGCATGAGAATCAAGGCCGCCCTCATTGCTGCTGTCTATAAGAAAGTGAGATGTTCTTACCATAAATGTTTTTATTTAAATTCACACTTAACTTTTACACGAGGACAAATGTTGATTTTTTAGATAATCGAGAGATCATTTTTAAAATGTTTGTTTTTTAGATAATATATATGTAATTTTTAAAATGTTAGTTTTTAGATAATAGATATAGAATTTTTAAAATGTTAATTTTTTAATAGAAGTGAACGAAATGTGGGTGAGACTGCAATCTGACTTATAGATTAGTAGATGGATAGCATGTAAACAGGGTATGAGTGAGCCTGACAAGACGTCACAAAACAGCGAATGTTTCGGCAAAGAGCCTTCTTCAACGAACAAATAGTACAAATAAAATGAATATAAAGAAGGCTCTATGCAGAAACGTTAGCTGTTTTGTGACGCCTTGTCAGGCTCACTCATACCCTGTTTACATGTTATCCATCCATTAATTTTTTAATATAATTTAAGATCAGAATTTTGTTTTTCCCAAAAGTGTTTTCTGCCATCGGCTGGAAATAGTGATAATGGTCGACAAAGAACTAGTTCATATTTAATTGTGATATTAGCAGTTCACAAAGAACTAGTTCATATTTAATTGTGATATTAGCAGTTCACAAAGAACTAGTTCATATTTAATTGTGATATTAGCAGTTCACAAAGAACTAGTTCATATTTAATGGTGATATTAGCAGTTCATAAAGAACTAGTTCATATTTAATGGTGATATTAGCAGTTCACAAAGAACTAGTTCATATTTAATGGAGATATTAGCAGTTCACAAAGAACTAGTTCATATTTAATGGTGATATTAGCAGTTCATAAAGAACTAGTTCATATTTAATGGTGATATTAGCAGTTCACAAAGAACTAGTTCATATTTAATGGTGATATTAGCAGTTCACAAAGAACTAGTTCATATTTAATGGTGATATTTGTATCCCATAAAGAACTAGCTCATATTTAATGTTTAACTTTAGTTATTTAGTTTTAAAAATTACTCCTTCAAACATAAATATTAGATAATGGCCAAATATTTGATTGAAATATTCAACTAATTAACATCTTTTTGGCCAAGGTTACAAAATAGTATTAGAGTTGCAACCCATCTTATCATAGTGAATTTTTGTGGTTTCCCAGAGTCTGACCATTAGCAATGAAGCTAAGAAAGAAACAACAGTGGGAGAAATTGTGAACCTCATGTCAGTTGATTGCCAGAGGATGCAAGATGTTACTGGATATCTCTGGATGTTGTGGTCAGCTCCTTTACAGGTACAATGTGATAGCTATTACAGGTACAGGGTGATGGGTTTTACTATTACAAAGTGATAGGTCTTACAGGTGGAAAGTGATAGGTTTTACAGGTACAAAGTGATAGGTTTTACAGGTACAAAGTGATGGGTATTATAGACACAAAGTGATGGGTATTATAGACACAAAGTGATAGGTTTGAGCCAAAACCTTCATAAAATAAACTGTTTGAAATTATTTTTTAAAACCTAAGTGAAAGTAACGGTGGAAGTTATGTGAGATTAACATATTTAAAACAATATCTTTAAATCTCCTAAATATATATGGAATTACCTTCACTTATGTACCGTATATACTCGAGTATAAGTCCACCCATTGATTTGTCACTTGAAAATTGGAATTTTACATTTCTTCGATGATCTCTACGGTAAGCTCATGGCGTTTATAAAATGAATTACGCCTGCATAAGTCGACCCCCTGATTTTTGCCTTGAAATTTGGATTTAAAAAACTTGACTTATACTTGAGTATATACCGCATGTCATTTAAAATTATTTTTTTGTTATCTCATATAACAAGTAGCAAACATTCGCTTACCAACTCTAGCCAAAACAACTCGGTGAGTATTTTAAACCAACAAATAATGACCATTGGGTTTGTTCTGTTAATTTCCATCTGAGCCTAGATTACGCTGGCCCTGTACATGTTGTGGGATGTGATGGGTGTGGCCACGCTGTCAGGTCTGGGCGTCATGATCCTCCTCATGCCTATAAATGGTTTCATCGCCATGAAGCAGAGAAAGTACCAAATCAGCCAGATGAAGTTCAGGGACCAGAGGATCAAACTGATGAGTGAGGTGCTCAGTGGCATTAAGGTAGGTGGAGGGATTGTCCTTAAAAATGCACAAGTTCTATTAAAGACTAGGTTTTTAGATGGACTATTTCTTTATCAAGACTTAAGCCTGATTTATTCAAATTGTAATGAATGCGGGTAAAAACAGTATTTAAAAATTGTTATACCCTGGTGTTTTTTCTTCCCAAGTTATTGTCTTCACATATCTCAAGACTTGCAGTATTCATTGTGATATTCTGATAGTGAAATTTCCTGTAGCATGTAGACTTTGGCACTAACATCGATTGTTCATATTATTATAGGTACTCAAGCTGTACGCGTGGGAACCTTCGTTTCAAGTCAAAGTTGAAGAAATCAGACAAAAAGAATTAGATCTACTCAAGAAGACAGCATATCTCAATGCCTTTTCTACATTTTGCTGGACATGTGCTCCTTTTATGGTTAGTCAATTAAATGTTTAAAACTTTTTTAGACAACATAAACTGTATAGGATGAAAAGTGTAGCATTATATATCTTTGAAGTTATATAATTGTTGAATTGTTCACACTCCATTTTTTAAAATTGACACTCACTATCACCTCAAGCTTTCTAACTATAACATAACTTCTATGTTAAATTTTATGAATTAGATTTAAACTTTCATAAATGTAAACACATAAAACAATCCATTCTCCCTTCTAACAGGTTACACTGGCCACATTTGCCACCTACGTCTTGGTATCTGATTCTCACTATTTGGATGCTACTAAAGCTTTTGTGGCACTCTCCTTGTTCAACATTCTCAGATTTCCCATCAACTTACTGCCAATGATGGTCTCGTTCATAGTTCAGGTAATCAAGGGTTCTCAAAAATTGAAGTTCTTAAGTTCAAAGAAAAAGACAGACTAAATAAGACAAATAAAAATTGAATTACTAAAATATAACTTTGTTAAATAAGAACAAAGACACCTCTTATTATTTTATTAAAAACAATTTTTTTAGTTAATTTTGAAAAACAAAATGAATACTATATAGAAAACTCAACAAATATTCTTAAATTTTTGTAATTAGCTCTTTTACACTGCTTACATCTGTTTAATTGAAAACTGATCTTTAAAAAATCATCTCCACCAGGCAATGGTTTCTTTGAAACGTATTGGTAAATTTCTTAGACAGGAAGATTTGGACTCTGATAGCGTTCAGTTCAACCCCAACGTCGGTAAGTGTCCAAAATCTATTTGGGTAAAAAATTATTTTAAACTTTTGCCATTGCAAATTTAAAAGTGAACATTTTAAAGACAAGATCTCATTAATCCAGGAGTCAAAATTTTCTGTGATTGAAGTTCTATTTTTCAGTCATGGATTCATGTCTGTAATGCTATAACATTGTATAAATCGGTCCCTTTTCTTTTTTGTTGAAAAGATCATTTTATTTTTTATGAAAAGGGTAACTATATTTTTTCTTCAAATTTTGTTTAAGTCTAGCACTTTTGGTGTCTGCAATAATTACAATTTGAAATATAAACATGCTGCTTTTCTTGAAAACACAATGTTTTAAGTGGGATCTAATTCCTGTTCATGAACTCATAAAATGTTCACTTTGATCTGGCTCTTAGGATTGAACTCAATAAATTTCAAACTCTTTTTATAAAAAGGTCTGTGATCATGCAAACAAGTTTTACATTTTAAACTTCATTGTTCTTAAACTTTGTTTGATACTTTTAATGCAATCAAAGAAAACCTAACAATTATATTCCCACTTCTTATTTCCTGATAGAGATATGAGCATTTAAAAAATTAATATTAAATTAGCCTTTGCTCTATTTTAATATGCTAAATAATTCTATATTTAGAATTTTTACAACCCGTTTCAGATTCTGCAGTAAAAATCAATAAAGGAGTCTTCACTTGGGATAAATCGAATGCCAGCCCAACTCTGATCAAGTAGGTATTGTAATACAACAATGTTGTGGCTGAAAATATAGTAATTACAAAGGTATTTTATTCACACATGAACTTTTACTTTATAAACATTAGGTAATATATTTGCACTTGTTTTGTCTTGTTCTGTGGGCTTTAATGATATTTAAATATAAATAAAGAATATATAATTATTTCAATTTTAACTTTTTGTTTACAGTATTAATCTGGATATCCCTGAGGGCCAGTTGATTGCTATTGTTGGCCAGGTCGGCTCAGGCAAATCTTCTCTCATTTCTGCAATGTTGGGTGAGATGGAAAAACTTCAAGGGGAGGTTACAATAAAGGTAGAAGGAAAGACTTAATAGTTTTAGCATTACAGACAAATTTATTTAAAATTACATTTTAAAACCTTTCAAACTCTGGTCGACGTGCAAACCTTTTCACTTCATGTTAAACCAAGTAAAAATTATAGCCCTAATAAGTTTGATGCAAAAAATAAAGCGAATGAGCTTTTCTAAGTATCCTCAATATTACTGTAGAATTCTTGATATATGAAAGAATAACATCAATGACACGGTGTACAAATAGTTTATTTAACATTGGGCACCCTCAAACAAATGATTTCAGTCCAGCATAGCCTACGTACCTCAACAAGCCTGGATCCAGAATGCTACTCTCAAGAGCAACATCCTGTTTGGAAAAGAAGAAGATCACACAACATATGATCATGTGTTGGAAGCCTGCGCTCTTAAACCTGACCTGGAAATCCTACCTGGTGGAGATTTGACCGAAATAGGAGAGAAGGTATTTTTGGTTGTTAATCACATTTTATATTTTTTGGCTTATTATCAAATAGTTTTTGGGGACATTGAAAAGAAAAGTATCTGATGATGATATAATTTCAATTTGTCGTCATTAAAACATTTAAATGCAAATTTCAAATTTGTATATGTTTTTACTGACCTACTACTTGTAACCATTACATTTGAATTATTATCTGCATATATATATATATATATAGGAATTCATTTTCCTACCATGTATGATTGTTATAAACTGTTATTAACTCAATATTTATAATGAATCTGTTTTGCTTATCACAAGCTTATGTTTGAAATTAATTTTAGTGTTATGTTGCCCTTTAAAAGAAAGTCATTATTGTTTGTCTGCACTTCGTCAATGGCCCAGGAAACAACTCAATAACTAAAGCTGCTACTGATGACAAAAAAAGTAATATCAAAATGACCAACTTTTTCTCAAACTTTATTTGCTTAGGGAATCAATTTAAGTGGTGGCCAAAAGCAGCGAGTGTCCATGGCTAGAGCGGTTTACAGTGACGCAGACATCTATCTGTTGGACGACCCTCTGAGTGCAGTGGACTCACATGTGGGGAAGCACATCTTTCAACAGGTTATTTCTTCAGACAAGGGATTGCTGAAGGGAAAGGTAACTAGGGCAAATTTACTCTTTTTTGGAAAAGTTTTACTTACAATTTTCTCATTTTACACCAAATCAGTGAATTTTACCATATGACTGAATGCACTCAGGATACATATAATAGCTGAGTAGGTAGACAAGTACATTGTCAAACAATGTTAGAAGCTCATTTATCAACCTTTTCTGTCCTCATTTTAAAAAAATATTATTATTTTAATATAACATAATTCAATTGATGCTGCAGTGGAAAGGAAAAGTTTACTTAAATGATGAACAGCCAAATAATATCTGATCACTGTCTAATACAACAGCCAAATAATATCTGATCACTGTCTAATACAACAGTCAAATAATATCTGATCACTGTCTAATGCTGCTTCCACCTTGAACCATTCACACAGACCAGAATCCTTGTGACCCATGGTGTTCACTGGCTACCTCAGGTGGACAAAATAGTTGTCATGACCGAAGGGCGTATATCTGAAGTGGGCTCCTATGAACAACTTTTGTCACATGACGGAGACTTTGCTCAGTTCCTCAAGACTTACCTGACGCAGGATGACAGTGACGATGATGTGGAGGATCCAGAGAGTAAGATTAACTCAAGAGCCTTTGTACTGACGACTTGATTTGCTGTAATTAAAGTTAATGTTGGGACTAATGTCATGTTGACACCACTATATCACAATAAAAAAAGATAATGAGCATGGGCGTAGGGAAGGGGGGGGCATTTGCTACATTTGAGAATTTTTTATAAAATTTATTAAATGCATTAATAAATGTTGTATTTTAACTATTACAGTACTAATTTGTAAGTCTTATTAATTTCTAAGGCTTTTTTCAACCCTTATTTTATACTGAACTTGAATTTAATTGAAAATTCTACCTGTATGGCATTGCCAGTTAAAATTTTTAAAAAGTGGGATTGTTTTGCCCCCCCCCCTGGAAAAATTCCTAGCCACGCCCATGATCATGAGTGAACATTTGGGAAAACAAATTGGGCTACAGGATTCAGTCTGCTATTATCTTCCCATTTCTACTTATTTTTAGTGACTAATGATTAGAACAGGGGCGGATTAAGACTGCACGGGGCCCCTGGCTGCAATTAAAACTGGGGCCCTATCCAGCCAGTGTCCCTTTAAATAAAATGATTGCTAGCAGCTAATATAAGACTGTAGCTTGTAACTAAATAGTTCATTGGTTCCTTGCTCTTAATTTGTCTGTACTATGGGATCGGATTCATAAAAAAACCAAACACGAAGAATAGCTGTTTGCCTGTGTCCTAAAATTGAGCGTAAAAAGATAATTTAAAAAAAAATAGAAATGAAATAACAAATTTATGGGAATCGAACCCGACATCGCTTGCACTACAAGCCTGCACGCTGCCACAAGACCAGCAGAGCTTGACGGAAAAGTTAAATTTAAAAGATATAAACAGTATTCATTAATATTTTCTCTTATTGAGCTTATCAAGTCAAGTTTTTCGATTTCTAAAACTACTGGGTCCGAATAGCGATCAGATTAATAGAAAAGATTTTATTAATTTATTTAATTTATGATATTTTTAGGGATTCATGCAAAAATTTGTCCACCTTTATTATAGAATATACTAAATTTTGGGCCCCTAAATCATCGGGGGCCTCTGGCTTTAGCCCGTTCAGCTTAATCCGCTATAGGATTAGAATGTTTATGTGTAAGATTTGTATTTTTAATTTCTTTATTTACAAAATACCATAAAACTACTTGGAGACTCTTTGTTTTCCAGTTGCTGCTATCAAAGCTCAGATTCTTGAGAAGGTGGAAAATGTGACGTCTGATGTCACTTCTGCAGATGAGAAAATTAAAAGGTAAAAACTTTCCAATATGTTACATTTCTCCACAGCATGTTGTCAAATGGTGAAACAATTATTTATTTTACAGCAACCAATTGTTTAATCTATACGATTTTGTTGAAAATCTGAATTTATATTCATATTATTAATCTGCCTCATAAAAGTTTCTAATTTAAATTAAAGACACTAGGAAAACTCAAATGTAATTGTTTAAAATAAAATAAATCTGAAAAGACCTAAATTAGTTTCGGATGTTCAGTTTATTATTTTTGATAAGTATACCTGTAGGGTAAGACTATTTCACTGATTTATTCAAAGTTTATTGCTATAACCAATTTTTCGCCTTGTATCTTTAAGCTTAGTGCTACATGTAATTAGAACCATTAGATTATGAAATAATCTTATTTAATTTCCCAAAAGCCCTCCAAGGGTAGCCAGGCAATACAGTCGACAGTTGACCACGTCCCTCAAAGAGAAAGCTCCTAAAGAAACTGCCAAGATTGAGGAAAAGAAACCTAAGGCTGGCATCGACTTGACGGAGGAAGAGAAAAGAGAAACTGGGACGGTTGGTTGCTTTTTAAAAAGTTTGTCTCTTAGATTCAATGCTAATACACTTGAAGTTAATAAATAGATTTATTTTAAATATTTGATGTCTATTTATTATGTTCTATGCAATCTTCTAATTGTCAAAAATACATAAAATAATGTATTTAATAAAGAATGGCCAAGCTATTAATTTTTTAATCATTATCTTAGTTATGAAAATTAAAAGCAACTTGCTCCATGTACATTTTAAGGTATAAAAAAAAATGGAATGTGAATGCAGCAGCAAACAGGCTTATTTGTTTAACATCAAGTAATGAAATCAATTGGCTCACTTTGAAATAAACATTTGATTGAATAGGAGGGCTTATTGTAAACACTTGTTCCATCTCCCTAGGTGAAGTATTCTGTGTTCCTGGTTTACTTCAAGGCTATCGGGTATGGAGCCACCATTTTCTTCTTTGCATTCTTTGCGGGTTATCAAGCGGTGAACGTTTACTCTAGTATCTGGTTGTCTGACTGGACAGCGGATGACATACTGACCAACAGGAGCCTGGCCAACACCAGCAAGTACCAGGATAGGAATGATTTGTATCTGGGAGTCTATGGAGGTCTTGGAGCAGCTCAAGGCAAGTTTTTAAATGATATCACGGAAGTATACTAAACAAAACCATCCTGCGTCATCAAATTTTACTGCTTCTGCTGGGGAACATTAATCATAATTTAACAATTCATCTTTACTCTCATTATTCTTCACAGAAAATTAAACATTTATTTTATATAAGTATGAAAAAATTACCAACTGTTATCTACATAAACTACAATGAACATTCCCTAATATATTTTGTTTTCTCTCCTTGTAGCCGTCCTCATATTATTTTACTCACTGATTGCCTCAATACGAATGGTCAGAGCAGCTGGCAGTCTACACAACGGCATGCTGGCCAACGTCTTACGGTCACCCATGTCCTTCTTTGACACGACTCCATCTGGTAGAATTGTCAACAGATTCTCTGGAGATGTGGAGACGGTGGACAATACACTGCCCCAGATGTTCAGAAGTTGGATGAATACGTTCTTTGGTACGCTGAGCACAATCATCGTTGTTAGTTACAGCACGCCCATCTTCATGGTGGTCATACTGCCTTTAGGAATTCTGTATTACCTCGTACAGGTAGGTGTCATATTTAAACTTATGTCATGTTTTGTATATTGCATTAGAACAAATTACTTGTTTTATTAGTGATTGTAGAAGGGGGTCAATTATCTGTCAGAATACTGGACTTAGAGGCACAGTGGTGGAGCAGCATGCACGCTAGGCTGGCGTACGAAGGGACACGGGTTCAATTCTCCAAGAAGGCAGGTATTTGTTCCTAAGTCCGCCCAGCTGCAATCGAAACAAAGTGAAACAAAGGCGGCTGGGAATGGTGTGGCTCCTCATAGCCATAACTTGTGAACGCAGCATTGCTTGCCATCAGACTGGCATGGTCTGCACATTCTTATCAAAACATAGGACGCAATAATCTTCTGTATAGAAGGAGCGCCTGTAATAGATTGGAGGTGTTTGTAAATGTGAGAGTTGGTGCCTGGCAACATTTTAAAAAGACATGATTGTCCACAGAGAATAGAAGTAACAAAATAATTTGTTCCATTGCTATGCTGGAGCCAGTTTTCAAACACAATGATATTTTATGCATTATACAGCAATCATTTCTTTCATTGATAAGAATGTTGATTTGAGAATAACATACAAACTTACAAAAAATTGTAAGATAAACTGATGGTTCTATTTGAATTAATTGTTCACTTTTTACATCTTCATCTTTGCTTCATGAGTGATGTATGATAAGTCAATGTTAATTTGAAGTGATGTATGTTAAGTCAATGTTAATTTGAAGTGATGTATGTTAAGTCAATGTTAATTTGAAGTGATGTATGATAAGTCAATGTTAATTTGAAGTGATGTATGTTAAGTCAATGTTAATTTGAAGGATAATGTCAGCATAATGTAATATTGTAGACGGTTATGTTGAATTTATAATGACCCAAATTAATAATAGTTTGTTAAAGGATAGTTTTTAAAGTGAAAACTTATGCCTGTGTTTTTTTTAGAGATTCTACATTCCCACCTCCCGCCAACTGAAGAGAATAGAATCTACAACCAGATCTCCCATTTTTACACACTTCAGTGAGACCATCACTGGAGCCACTTCTATTAGGTAAGATGTCTGACTTCGTGTTTTAAGGCATTCACTTGGATTAGGTGTTAAAAGTATTTGATGATTAAGATCACATTTTGCACCAGTTGTTAGAGTGCTTTATTCATTATGCAGGACACTTCAACATTGATCACATTTTTTAAAAATGGTTTATGATATTTCTCTGTTGAAATGTTTTCACAGGGCTTACAAAGCAAGCACAAGGTTCATTGAAGAGTCCCAGTCAAGAGTTGATAAAAATTTAGTTTTCTACTTTGGCGGTATAGCCTCAAACAGGTTGGTTATAGAAAACTTAGTTTTCTATTTTGGCGGCATAGCCTCAAACAGGTTGGTTATAAAATACTTAGTTTTCTACTTAATGGGGCATAGCCTCAAAGAGGTTGGTTCAATATATTTTACCTAAAACACATTATCATAATTTATATAAAATATTTTAAAGTTATATCAGTAAAGATGTCAAGCAACAATGGTGTTTAGACAATTGTTTTACAAATTTGCATAAATTAACCTACAGATGGCTGGCTACGAGATTAGAGTTTCTTGGGAATTTTGTTGTACTGGCAGCAGCAATGTTTGCTGTTGTGTCAGATGACATCAGTGCCAGTTTGGTGGGCCTTTCTGTCTCATATGCTTTACAAGTAAGTCTCTCTTCTTATTTTGTCTAGTGATTTTTAAAACTTGTTGACCATGACTGTGACAAGTATGACATCTGATTTGTAAGTGCAACAAGTTGACCTCCTATGTCAATGCTGGACTTTAAAATGTTTTGATGAGAAATGACAGATTATGTTATTTTAAAACGTTAAAGTGAATGCTTATAATGTTGTTTAACATTTTAAAATTTATGTTGAAAGTGAATTGAATTAATATTTATAATTAAGGATCGGCCTTATCAGCCATCTGCGCACGCATAGACAACCATCGGATGACTAGAGTGGTCCTCGTCGTATCGACGAACGGACAAATATAATTAAGACTCAAAGTTACTGTCTTAAATCAATACTTCTTTAATATTATAAAAGCAGAACAGTTACAAAAATATTTTCAAAATATCTGCTGAAGGTTACAGGAGGCTTAAACTGGATGGTGAGAATGACCTCTGACCTGGAAACAAATATTGTATCAGTGGAGAGAATCAAAGAATATACAGAAACACCATCAGAGGTAGGTCATCACTTATGATTTTTGTTTTTTTAATTTCAAAACACATTGTATATATATTGTTTAACTGATCCTAATATGAAGACTTATTTTCCCCCCATCTTCATGTTAATACACATTGTTTAAAGATGCCTATGGATCTAAGGTTTAGAAAATTCTGGAGTGTATTAATATTTATATCAATTATTTATCTTTCTGGTTTTTTTTTACATGACTGGGTAGATTTTAAAATAAATAAAATTTTACATTGGTTGACATTATTCAGTGGTGGACTACAATTCTTCTTTTTCCCCTTATATCTCTCATTTAGAATAAAATATTTGTATACACTAAACACATGATAAAATAAATCCTCAAATACTTTTCAAACCAACTGACATCAGATCTGGGTCGAGTTAGAACTAGTGATCATATTTATTTATTGATGGTTTTGTCTTAGTGTAAGTAAAATAATAATAAAAGAAACCGTCAAAGACTCATCTCCAATTTTTCTCTCAGGCTGCCTGGGTCAACCCATTTAAAAGACCACTTGCCAGTTGGCCACAGGAAGGGGCAGTTAACTTCATTAATTACAAAACTCGCTACCGACCTGGGCTCGATTTGGTCCTGAAAGGACTGAACTGTCAGATCAAGGGAGGTGAGAAGGTATGTACTTCTTCAATCCAAAAGCATCCACATTTTTCATGAAAATAGCATGGTGCAGAAAAATTTAATCTAGTATATATTTGCCAGAATTTTTATTGTAAGCTACAGGCTGGGGTAAGTTGGCATTTTATTACAGAAGCATCAATTTGATACACAGTTGTTTTTTTTTATAAATAGAACAGTTATTTTAATGTAGATATAAAAAAGGTAATCAAAGAATCATTGTGGATGAGACTCAATGATCGCCATGGGAACAAGGGACTTCACTCAACACTCTGACAGAGAAGTAATAAAAAGGGAAGAGCTACCTCCCCTTCACCATAACCTTGTGGCAGCTCAGTAAAGTCATGTTGAATTGCATTAGCAGCTCAATTTAGCACCAAGCTGGATCAAAAGTCTGCGTCTTGAATATAACAAACCAAATCTTAACTTACAAGTACGCACTTGAGAAACACAAGACTCAAGAAACAGAATTTCAATTTGATTTCCAGGTTGGCATTGTGGGACGTACAGGTGCAGGAAAGTCATCCATGACTGTGGCTCTGTTCCGCCTGATAGAAGCAGCCAGTGGCAGTATCATGATCGACAACACAGCAATCAGTGACATTGGGCTACATGATCTCAGATCAAAAATAACAATTTTACCTCAGGTAAGGTTCTGTCAGTTATAGAATTCTGTGTAGTCATTGATTCAGGGAATTGTGTTTTGGTAAATCATTATTTTGTTGACCACACTCAGTGATATAATTATTTTAAAAAAGATAATGTAGTTTTTCTTTTATAGTAATTAACTAAATCATCATATATATATTTATGCTCAATTATGTAGCCTAAGGCTAAGGGACATCACTCTGCTTTTTAAAAAAATTGTGTTGTAAGCAGTGATGATTGACTCAAATAGTTATTTTTTGGTGCAGTAATTTGGTGCGCTGCTTTCTAAAATTAGTTTAAAAATCGTGTGGTGATTAGTAAAAATATAACCTCTATTTTAAATTACTTTGTGTACATTTAAGGTAGTTTAATATTACGTATCTATCATACAAGGACAAGTTTGTTGGGCTTTTGAAAAAGTGGGTGCCGTAGGCGCCCTAAATAAAAGTGGGCGCCGCAGCACAATCTATATTATATACATACTTTGTGTACATTTCAGGAATATTTCGTATTTATCATACAAGGATTAGTTACTGGGGCTTTTGACATTAAAATTTAAAAAATTTTAATAAAAATTTTTTTAAAATAAAATACTACTTTGTGTACATTTAAGAAATTTTAATATAACGTATTTATCATAAAAGGACAAGTTAGGGGGCTTTTGAAAAAGGTAGGCGCCGTAGGTGCCCTTAAAAAGAGGGGGGCGCCGCAGCACAAACTAGTTTAATGTATTTTTAAAAAATGTAAATGATGAATACTTATAAGGTTGGGTTAGTTATAAGGTTGGGTTAGTTAAATAGATGAATAACATACAAACAGGGTATGAGTGAGCCTGACAAGTCATCACAAAACAGCCAATGTTTCGGCAAAGAGCCTTCTTGAACAAACAAATAGCACATAAACAAATAAAACGAATATAAAGAAATTCAAACTTATCTGTGGTGAAATCCAGAGCCAAAGAGATCAACCAATCATACCCTGTTTGCATGGTATCCATCTACTTATCTATAAGCCTGCTTGCAGTCACACCCACATTTTATTGGGTTAGTTATAAGGTTGGGTTGTGCACTGATTAATTCATGGACCACATTCATCAATCTTCCAGGACCCAGTGTTGTTTGCCGGCACACTCAGGATGAATCTTGACCCATTTGATTCTTACCCTGATGACCAGATCTGGCGTGCACTGGATCATGCACACTTGAAGACATTTGTGGAGGAAGTCCCTGGGGGATTGTCTTACGAGTGTGGAGAGGGAGGACAGAATCTGAGGTAACAGCTTACTGACCGATCAAATAACTCACTTATCTCAAACAGTTGTTTAACCTGGGAATATTGAATAAATAATTTAATTGTCTGTTTCAAATGTTTTTATTTAATTAACAATGTACATTTATATATTTTATTTCATTTTAAATAAAATCATTATTTGATCACTGTTCACTATACGATTCTCTTTTATGACTAGCTAATTTTTAAATCTAAACTTTAATGTATTGACATCTGTAACTTGTTCCTCCCCTCCCCCCTCCTCAAAGTGTTGGCCAGAGGCAGCTGGTCTGTCTGGCCAGATCACTGCTGAGGAAGACCAAAATCTTGGTTCTGGATGAAGCCACAGCTGCTGTTGACATGGAAACGGATGACCTCATTCAGAAAACCATCAGGACAGAGTTTAAAGACTGCACAGTTCTGACCATTGCCCATAGACTCAACACAATTATGGACTATGATAGGTAAGAAAGACGGCTTGAGGGGTTGAAATCAATGTTTTCTGTCACACTTGTATTTGATCTCACTGGACATGATCAAAATAAAGTGTTATGGAGGAATGTTGGATATTTTATTTAAAAAATTCTGTTAGCATATTTGCATAATGTAAAACTATTTCAACTTTGTAAAAGAATGTATACTAGTGTTTCTATTTACCATGAAAGTTGCTAGGATTTATTCTTGTTGACAATAGGGCCTTGTCTTAAAATTTCATCAATTAACCCATTCAATACGTGCCAATTTTTTCAAGGGTACGCAGTAAAATTTAAGGTAAAAAAATCCATTCCACCTGATGATATTAAACTGAAAAATTCTGCTTTGCTATTTATCAAAACTATATTATGCTGCACCTCAAAATTTAGGTAATTGAAAAAGGAATATGTTTCTACTATTAAAAAGTGAGACAAAATTACCTTAAAAAACCTTTAGGGATATTATTGCATGATTATGTAAAAAAAAGGGGGAAAAATTATTTGTTGGTGTACTCACCAGCTCATAAATCAGGTAAAATTAATCCAATCAAGTTCATATTTCTTACAAATGAGTCTTATTATATATCTAAAACAACTGGAAAGTTTCATTGCAGTAGCTCCAGAAATTATCAAGTTATGAATTTTTTCCATGACATGTTTCAGTTTTTTTAAATAAAATTCAACAATAAAACAGTTATACTCTAAAATTTACATATATTTACAAAATATTATTTTTAGTAGTCACGGTCGACAATGAGTCTTCAAATGTATCTTTATTTGAAATTATATTGTGCATTTAAATCAATTTATTTGCTTGATCATCAGTTCTAGATTGAAAATTTAATATATTAGTACTAGGATTAGTACTCAATGAAGACATTTTGATCAGCTGTTTTTGTTTACAAATTTTTTTAACTGAAAAAACAAGCACAAAATACACTAAACATCGTCTAATCCTTTCGAAATTGCACACAACGGAAGTTGAAACTCTTCTGAATATAAAGTTTTATAAGCTATTTATAAAATAGTGTAATGGAAAAGTCGAATTACTAATAAAATGAAACAAACCATCGGTGACGCAGGGAGTGGCTAAACGTACACGACTGAAATCGCGTTGGCGCAGGCTGCGGCGAAACGTATTGAATGGGTTAAGTTTTAATTCCTGCACATTATCATTTCCTCTGACACAGAATCATGGTACTGGACCAGGGAGAAATTAAAGAGCTGGACTCACCAACTGCATTACTGGACAACAAGAATTCACTATTTTATGCCATGGCCAAAGATGCTAACTTGGTCTGACAGCCTTACAGTGAAAGAAATTTGGGTCAGACATGTTTATAGTAGGAAAATTCAAGTCTACCAATTTTATTTTTTGTCCAATAGATCTTAAAACTGTTTACTGTACATTGTAAATAAAACAAAAAAAGCTAATTTTTCAAACATTATATAGATGTGTATAAAAATTATCATAATATTTTTCTGAAACCATAAAAAGACGTTAATTTATTTTTTAAAAATTTTAATTTAAAATAACAATTTTTACAATAGAAAATTTAATTCAAGTAATCAAAGACCTTTTTTTTAAAAAAAATTCATAAATCCAACAAATGTATATTATAGAATTATTTGTCAAATATTTGTAAAATGTAATTTTTTCTGATTGCAGATTTTATAATTGACTTTTAAAATAACCACCATCAAGTTATAGTAAGTCTTTCTAGATTTTTATTCAAATTTATTTTCGTCTACAAATGTCCATTTTACAGCAGTAACATTTTATACTGTACAAAGTAGTGATAAATATTCTACCAGATTCCTCCTTTTCAATGGCGTCTGATTGTGTTGGCACATATTTTGCCTTAGCATTTACATTTTATTGAATGGCCATCCTCTGGACCAGATTCTGTCACTAAAAGTAGCTTTATAAACTTACAAATTTAAAGGTTTTAAAAAGGATTTTTTTAAAAAGAAAAGTCTTGTAAAGATGAAAAGTTTTCCAGAAATCCTTTGACAAATTTTTGACTGTTTAAAGGTAAAATGTAATTGATGATTTTTCTTGTATTGACTGTAAGTAGATGAAAACCAATTTGTAAGAAGTTCAGAAATCCAATCCATTTGTTCAAGCTTATTTAATTATGGTATACTTTAAAAATTATATTATTTAAAACCAATTCAATTGTGAAAATTACGTTGTGCAGAAAAACTTGATGTCATTTTTGAAGTATAAAAAAACCCACCCAAAATAACTCTGCTGCTGTTGAGCTATGATTAACTGTAAAGAAAATTAAATTTTTAACCCCATCTGTACTCTGGCATCCATAAGGGAGAACCTTTAGTACCAAGCAAATCAAAATAATTCAATTTTTTACAAGTTTCTGATCCAGTCATAAAATTGATGACAATAATAAAGAAAACCTAAATTTTATTTAAACTACATCTACATAACTTCAAGTTAGACCTAAATTTTTAATAAAATATTTCTCAAACACAATCCCCATGTCACACATCATCACAAATGTGTGGACACCCCCCCCCCTTCAGGTATGTGACGTCATTCATGGATGGCCCCATAGCCACCAGTTGGACCAGTCATATGTATTATCATGTTACATCAGTTGAGAGTTGAAGGTTATTGACCAAACTATGTACTCAGCAGTATTAAAACTAGTTGTATGAAATCATACCAACACTAGAGCTTGCCACCTTCTGTTTTAACACGATCATTTGTAATGCATAAATAAAAATGGCCACCTTTCTTTATGCTACATTTTAAACATGTTGTGACTTCACTGCAATATTAATGAAAGGGTTTATGAAGAAATGACTTTTTTAAAAAATAATTAATTTGTAAAATATTTGTCCTGAAATTCTATAATCTGGTGATAAATCCAAATCTAAGAATCAGATATAATTTGGTATTGGTAAGTCCTTGGGTACAACTTGTTCAGTTATAACCTTTTTTTTGGTAGTCTTAAATTTGATCCATTTACATTAAGCTACTCATTGAGTGCATTGAGCCTGAACAATGCCAAAGGTAGAAATGTAATTCATGAAACATTTCATCACCTTCAGTGCTATGGCTCAAATTGTCTAATATAAATCATATACCAATATTTGACAGGGGATGTCGGAATACATTTTATAGAAGAACTCTAGATTGTTAACTGTTCCATCCATTCCATTCAGCTGTTAAAATTGAATGTTAAAAAACCTGGCAATAAGTATTACTACTGCCAGATGAGTATTGTCTCAAAAAATTTTCCTTTAAAATATCTTTTCATAAGACCATGTCCACAATTGATTGTAACTTGTTAAGAATGAAATATATTTGCTCTCATTTCCTTCTTTAACAAAATCAAATTGTATTATTTTAATACTCAGAGTATGTGGAATATTAGTAAATTTAATCCAGTTACCGTTTGGCATTACTGATGTTAATGAGTGGTTTTGATGCAGTGTCTGTGAGGCCTTATTGTAATAACTGTGAGGCATTTCTGCAGCCAGTGAGGGGCAACTTGTTCCAATTATGTCATATTTAAATGCAGTCTTAAGCTTTTAATTAACTGCTCCATCTAAATCTAAAGTAAATAATCTTGGAACTCCCACACAAAAAAACACAGGAACATTTTAAAAGTCCATCATTTGATAGTCCATCCTCCTTTGTCCTTGTTGGTTATATATCATCTTTGTATTCTATAAACACTGACTCATATAACAAGGTGATTTATTCTCTTGAATCCACCAAATCCCCTCATAGATATATTCTCTTATGGCTCACCCATGATGTCATTAGACTTGAACATGAACAATGTGATGACTGAAAGGTCAAAGTTCATCAGGGCACTTTGTAATGTGATATATTCTTCAGGGTTGTGTACATGGTATTGGTTTGTGTACATGATATTTTGATCATAATTCCATTATTTATCATTCCATATCAATTTGTTTGTGTATTTTTAATATTATTATACATTATTGTATTTAGATATTTTGAACAGATCCTAACTCTTGTCTCAATAAAATATTTCAAATGATTGTAAAATAAAATGTAAGCAAACCATGATTAAATAATGTCATGTCATATCATGGGACATCAGATCAAATGTAAAGCTGACAAAATATGATGGTGTATTCAAGATGGGTCTGAACAGTTTTGAACAGTTGTTGAGTGTTGTGTTATAGCACCTCATTCTCCTCTGTCCATTCTAGACTTCACAAAGACATTTTTATACTTACAACTTATAATGCAATAATCTTCTCTATGGAAGGAGTGTCTGTAACAGATAACAACCGTGTCTAGATGACCACTTGATTTAGAAGTTCAGATTTCATTCTTATTTATTTTGAACATGTCACTTGTGCCTGTACACATGTCAAGATTGTTTGATTGTCCATCAAATGAACTTACCATGATTAAATTAATTGAAAGTACTTAATCCCTCATTGAGTTTGAATTGTGACCTCTTCAGTAAAATCATTAAAGTTTTATTATTTAAAAAAAAAGTTTATTGTCAGTGGAGGGTAAGACATCATACAATTTACTCTAATCAAACACTGAACTTATTTTGTTTAGAAATCCCCTTGTGCATGTTTGGTGAAGATGTTGAGATATGAACATGTTGTTAATGTACAAATATTTGACATTTGAAACTTTCCTGTACCTTCTGAATAAACATGTTCATTTTTATCACCTTATACCTCAAGCAGCAACGTATTCCAATATTTTTCTTGTACATTACATTCAAATAAAGAAGATTTTTATAGAACTCTTCTCATGTTTTATTGTGTGGTTGTTTGATCTGAGGGGGTGATTGTAAAGTAGACAATCACTGGGATGGTCAAGTCAATATTATTGATGGTGATTGTATTGAAGACAATCAGTGGGATGGTCAAGTCAATATTATTGATCGTGATTGTAAAGTAGACAATCACTGGGATGGTCAAGTCAATATTATTGATGGTGATTGTAAAGTAGACAATCACTGGGATGGTCAAGTCGATATTATTGATGGTGATTGTAAAGTAGACAATCACTGGGATGGTCAAGTCAATATTATTGATCGTGATTGTAAAGTAGACAATCACTGGGATGGTCAAGTCAATATTATTGATCGTGATTGTAAATTAGACAAAATCACTGGGATGGTCAAGTCAATATTATTGATCGTGATTATAAAGTAGACAATCACTGGGATGGTCTAAATCTCTCTCAAGACACCTCATTGTTATAAATGTCTCCCAAAAAACTTGGGAAGCAAGCAAATTAGTAGACAATAGATGCACTCGTGGACTCTCCCCAATGTCAGATTTGCTAGAACCACCGCGAGCCATTCCTCCAGGTTGACTTGACTTAATTTCAATCTCTGTTTACTGGACGATGTCAAGGTCAATTAATCTCGGCATCACGTGACGTCACTCATGCCCTTTTCCCACCAACAAACCAAGTTGTTTCCTTCCAATCCGCCAAGAGTAGACACTGACTTTGAGAGCATGACCCTTGATTGTTTGACTAATTGAATGAAGTCTTCTGGTCTCTGACTGCGACGTCTGGTTTCTGACTGCGTCTTCTGGTCTCTGACTGCGTCTTCTGGTCTCTGACTGCGTCTTCTGGTCTCTGACTGCGTCTTCTGGTCTCTGACTGCGTCTTCTGGTCTCTGACTGCGTCTTCTGGTCTCTGACTGCGTCTTCTGGTCTCTGACTGCGTCTTCTGGTCTCTGATTGCGTCTTCTGGTCTCTGACTGCGTCTTCTGGTCTCTGATTGCGTCTTCTGGTCTCTGACTGCGTCTTCTGGTCTCTGACTGCGTCTTCTGGTCTCTGACTGCGTCTTCTGGTCTCTGACTGCGTCTTCTGGTCTCTGACTGCGTCTTCTGCTCTCTGACTGCGTCTTCTGCTCTCTGACTGCGTCTTCTGAAACTCTTCTGATTTTGTTTTCTCTACTAAGTGGCAAGCAGAGAAAAAAACAGTACAAATTAAAACAACAAAAACAATGTCATACATAATAATTACAATAATAATAATAATAATATGTAATACTTTTTTTGTTTAATTGATGAAATATAAAAAAAAGTTTCAATACTGTACGGCACCGGTAAAAATTAATAATAGTATCATAAATTACTTAAGACTGAATGGTGTGTGTGAGTGGTGTGTGTGTGTGTGAGGGGGGTTGCAGAGTGTATCGAATAAAACATTTTCCGGTGTGAACTTCGTCCAAGAAACAAACGAAGACCTGCTCTACAACCTTGAACTTAGAAATTGTTGTTTCATGAACTATATATAGACTGTATTATAGTTCATCACTGAGATGCATTCAATTAAATCAAAAAGTCCAAATCCAGACAACATTTTCCTGTTTATTCAACTTTGTTTAGACGGAGCCGGACAAATTTGAACAGATCCGTCGCACGGTGTCCGCGACGGCAAGGGGAAACAATCCAAATGAAAATGTTGAACGTGAAATGAGGGGAGAGAATTGAATTGATCAACATTGCAAGTGGTTGAATAGACACACACGCACAAACACACACGGTTGGGGGAGGGGGTGGTGTGTCAACACTGCTTTCCCAAGAATTTGACCAACATTGTTAAAGAAATGTAAAGTTTATTGTCCGGAGCTGAGTGGCGTGTCCCAACGTCTGCCCGTGACATCCTGACCCAGGATTCAACTTGAGACATTCGCCATGACATACAGTTCACAGCCAATGTTCCCTCCAAGGTTCCTTAGTCCGTGTGCAAAGTTAAGAAAAACTCGTGTGCAAAGCTGCACAGCATCCATTTTTTTAGCAATATTTTACAAAATTTGCTGCGCGGTATTTCTAAACAGCTGCGCGGCGCCTGTCAGATATATGCGCGGCCTCGCAGCTTAAAGGGAACATTGCTTACAGCTTGAATGGAAGCTTTGTGTTGTATAGTTTGTTGTATTGTTTGTTGGTGTGCTTGTGTGTTGGGAAGGACACAGATATTCATGTTCATTAGGTGTGTGTTTAAAGGCGAAGGGCATCTTGGGATGGCATCATTATTAAAATATAACACAACATTGCACCTCCAAATCTCTCTTGAACCTGACGCAAATGTTCCAGTAACTCTGACCAATAGATTCCGTATAGACTTCTTAATGTTTATATAGTACCCGTCCACAGTATCTGCGACCACATCAGCAGTTTAATTTCCGTCGGACAGAAGGTCAAGGTTCTATTTAAGTCCAACTTGATTTACGACATGGTCAGTGTGAGCAACGCTCATTAGCCCCCACCCCCTCCCCGTGCGAATGAAATAACGATTTGAAATTGAGTTAGAGGGAGAGATTAAGTCTAAACTTAACTAAAATGATTCACCCGGAATCTTGGCGTATAATTAACGAGGTCCTTAGGGAGACAATGTGAGAACCTGTATCAAGGCATCGGCCACTTAAAAAAAATCTGATTCCCTAAAACCAGGGAATCTCACACTAACTCACAGTTTACCCAAGTAATGACGTGGATCTTCTAAATGTTTTTTTTTCTATGTGAAGCGTGGTGAGAGCAAAGCCTAATTTTAAAAAAAACCTGTCGCATACACACATTGGACTATTAGACACCCACACACAAAGATACGGTACAGCTGTGGCAAAGGCGCGAAGACGTACGAACGTTTAACACCTTGAATTACGTGTATTTGTAATGTTATCTTTTAAAGGTTGTAAATTGTCGAGGTTTGACACAGTTTTCATCTTTTAATTGAATTTCTAATGCATAAATTTTAAAATATGTTTCGAGACTTCGGCAGGGGCTTGGGGAAGAACATATTATTAGAACTGCTTAATTAATGTTTTATTAACTTATTCACATACACATTTACTAATAATTTGAAGGAAAAATATTTACTCACGTTTTTCAATATTTGACACGTTTTACAGCAGTAATTGGCATTTTCCATTGTCAGTGATCATGGATTTTGTGAATTTTCAACCCGGGCTGCGTGGCGACAAGTGTTTATGAATCACCGTTTGAGAACCATCGTTACAAGTAAAATAATTCGGTGTAATCTCGGAGACATAGTTTCTGTTATTATTGTTTGAAAAATAAAAATCACTGTCTTAATAAATTTACCCGAAGGTCATTATTTATAATACAATTTTTTTAAAATTAATGGAGAATTGCTTTAGGGTCTAAGGAGTTATTATTTGATTTCTTTTCCCCAAAGTTCAAAGCTAACATTAAAAAAAAATATTCTGAAATGAGTTAATTTTTCCGGTATTAAAAAAATAATAACTTACATTATTGAAAATGAGGGGTGGGGGGGGGGATACCCAGAACAATGTTCCATGACCACTCCACAAACAAATTAATTCATTAAATGTGTTGTTGTCAAACTAAAAATCCACACCATTGGTGGACTTTGAGTTTTAGTGTCAGCTCACGTGATATTGAGGTAGCGTCATAAAACTTAAATAAATGTAGTTTTAAAATTGTGAAAGTTATGCATAAACGTCATCAAATATTTGACTGGTTGATTGATCGTCTGCGAGTAGCCCCAGTGCGTTTAACTCCCCAAATATTCGCACCATCCAATGACGTCATTTTGCGGGAATATCCATAAGACAAAAACATTTAAAAATCCGTCAAACCAATATCCAAAAGTTGGGAAAGATTCTTGCAGCTGTCTGTCTTAGACACCAGTGGCGTGAAACATGTTACACCGTGGGGATGTGAGGATGAGTGGGCGCATTAGTCATCTTGCACCAACCCCCATCCCCCCAAGCCACTTGCCCCCATCCCCGAATACACTCTTTGTGGCTGCCACCCCACCCCCACCACTCCTTTTGTTATTGTAAAATTGCCACCATAACCGACTTGAAACATCCATTTAGAGCTGTGAGGTCATTAATAAAGTACACCAGAGTACACCAAGGTACACCAAAGTACACCAGAGTACATCAAAGTACACCAAAGTACACCAGAGTACACCAGAGTACACCAAAGTACACCAAAGTACACCAGAGTACACCAAAGTACACCAAAGTACACCAGAGTACACCAAAGTACACCAAAGTACACCAGAGTACACCAAGGTACACCAAAGTACAACCTTAACATGTTACATTGAGGCTGATTGTTTAAATGGTCTTAAAGTCGAGTTCTTTTGTCACGTGCTTATGACGTCATCTTAAATATGAATGTGCTGAAATCCCTTTATCCTAGACCCCGACTATTGAACAACACCCCCTCCACCCCCCCCAAACCAAACTTATTTTTCCAAACAATGTCAATAAATTAAAACGTTCACAGGTTTACCTTATTTATTATTACTTCATTGTCCATGTTTTTAACAACTCGGTCATTCTTCTAATTTCTAAAATAACATTTTCTTTTCATACTGCCACCTTAAAATATATATTTTTTCATTGAAGACGATCTGCAAGTCCAGGCCCCTGTTAAGAAATTCAAGGTAATTTTCTAATGAAGTGTGACCTGCCCGCGCCCCCCACCCCCTCATCCCTTCGAGGTCACACCAACAGACGACCGCACTGCCGTTCACACCGCCACGTGTCACTGCACATTAATGAGGTCAGGGAATTAGGTCTGAGTTGGTCAAATGTCGGACAGCTATTGTGACCATAATTCTTTCCACCATCACTGCTCCCACATCCACAGCTGTGCTGGCCCACATGTAGCTGTACCCACATCCACAGCTGTGCTGGCCCGCATGTAGCTGTACCCACATCCACAGCTGTGCTGGCCCACATTTAGCTGTTAAGTGTAGAATCAGCCGCCTAACAAAGGGAGATTCCATCTCTTCCACCCACTCCGTAATCGGACTTCTTAAAAACAAAATTACACCACCACCAACTCGATTATTATAGAATAAATTAAACAACTCGTAAAAATAAAGTTTTTGACTATAGATCTCTTATATAATTAAAATTATTGATTATGTTCCATATAATAAGCACCGCGCGAAAGACTAGTATAAACATTAACAGATCGGGAAAATATTATAAAAGTATGTTCAGTATAATATGAACCGCACCGCGCGACAGGAAAATATTTTAAAAGTATGTTCAATATAATACGCACCGCGCGACAGTCTAGCACAAACATTTACATGCTACGTAGAGATACATAGAGATAATCTAAAATTTAATTAATTTAATTACGGTACATTCGATCGATCTGAAATTTTGATACAATGAATTGTTAGGTGACAAAAGTCTATGTGCAAAAATTTTAGCTTGAACAGATCACGGAAAGTGGGTCATTTTTTACTTTTTGTTTTTTTCCACGGGTGGAATCACGTAAGTGAGAGATCACCACAAGACGGTGAAGTTAATATAAGGGATTTACCCGTAAAAACAAAGTTTTTGACTATAAATCCCTTATATATGAGACATAACTAACAGTAGTGATTATTTTTAAACATTTACAGACTGACACTGAGTGATGTCCCTTGTCTTTAATAAATGGGGGTGGGATGTGAGGGGGTGTCGGCACGACGGTCGTCGTCAACACGACGGTCGGCGTCAACTCAAACTCACGTGGAACTAAGATTAAAAAAAAACAGTGAATTTTGAATTACATACCTCATATAAGGATAAACTAAAAATGCATTAATTTAATTACGGTACGTTCGATCGATCTGAAATTTTGATACGATGCATTGTTAGGTCAGACGGGTCCGTGTGCCAAATTTCAGTTTGATCGGATCATGGGAAGTGGGTCATTTTTGAATTCTGTTTTTCCGCCCGCCGAGCCCAAGACAGAGAGAGAGAGACGGCCGCGAAGTTAATATAAGGGATTTAAATAAACAACCCCGTAAAAACAAAGTTTTTGACTATAAATCCCTTATAGATGAGACATAACTAAAAGTATTGATTATATTCAAACATTTACAGACTGAATCTGTCTTAACTCAACTTTGCATCATAACCCTAGTGGGGGGGGGAGGGGTGGGTGGGGGGAGAGGGGAAAAGTCTGGTCACCGATTCGCTTGACCGAGCTCAGAGTGACACGTGAAATGTAAACAAAAGCGCCCGTCGCTTCGTTGGGTCGCCTCAATGCGTCAGCTCAAAATTTCACGTGGCAAAAAACAATAACAAATCGTGAATTAAAATTACATACCTCATATAAGGATAAACTAAAAATGCATTAATTTAATTACGGTACGTTCGATCGATCTGAAATTTTGATACGATGCATTGTTAGGTAAGACGGGTCCGTGTGCCAAATTTCAGTTCGATCGGATCATTGGAAGTGGGTCATTTTCGACTTTTGTTTTTCCGCCCGCCGAGCCCATGAGATGATGAGAGAGAGACAGAGAGAGAGACAGACAGACAGAGAGAGACGGCGGTGAAGTTAATATAAGGGATTTAAAAAGGTTTTATACGATATTTTTTTAATAAATAATTTTTCATCATTTATGACAGAGCTTTGACATGTACGTTGTATTTCGTTCAAAGCTAACCGGGAAAAAAAGTTAATGGCGTATTAATACGTATATTGGCGTAGTAATATTTCCGGATGACCCATAGTATCCCCCAGAACAAAGCAATTACCAACTTCGTCACTTTCTGTTATCTGTATTATAAATAATTATTAGGGCTGCGGAAATTAACTATTAATTTCTCGATTAAACGTTAAATTTTTTTATCGATTAAAATTATTTTAATCGATAAAAATTCGATTAAAATTAAAGAAAATATTTATAATATTTATAAATCAATAAATAATTAATTATTAATAATTAATAATAATTTATATTTTTTTTACGTACAAACTTCTCCCTTGTAATATTATAATTTAATTTATTACTTTATGTGGACCGGCAGACGTCAACTAAAAAATGACTGACAGCATCAGCGCAGTTAAATTTAAACATGTAACTAGAAAATTTAGCAAAAATTTTGTTTTTAAGTTAACTGCGGATGGCAAAGTCGAAGATGTTGAAAAAGTTTACTGTGTTCACTGCCATAAACAATTCTCTTTTAAAGGTTAAAATACATCGCTGACGTACCACCTTCAGCACAAACATCCGATCAAGTATCAACACATTGTCATAAAATTTAGTTCAAAATATTCTTAATTTTCAATGTCCGTGAGAAATGTTCAGTTAAATGACGTCATAAATTTCTATTTTTGGCTTTAATCGAAATGATTGATTAATTAATCGATAATTGTTCAAAAATTAACGATTAAATTTTAATTAATCGATAACAGCCCTAATAATTATCAATTTATTATTATTAATATTTTTTAAAAATGAGAAGAAAAAAATAATAATAAATTTAAGGGAATTTTTAAATAAATATTTTTTTTTAAAAACCCCCTTTGAAAATGTGAAATAGAAAATTCTGTTGGTCGTCAGCTCATGATTTCACTGCCACAAATTCCATGTAGTCTTCTGTTCTGCAAACAAACGTTGATAGAGTTTCTCTCGTTTCTCCGTGAAAGTCCTCCTGCCTGTGAAAGTGCTCCTCTCTATGAAAGTCCTCCTGTCTGTGAAAGTCCTGCTTTCTGTGAAAGTCCTCCTCTCTGTGAAAGTCCTCCTCTCTTTGAAAGTCCTCTTGTCTATGAAAGTCCTCCTCTCTGTGAAAGTCCTCCTCTCTTAGAAAGTCCTCCTGTCTGTGAAAGCCCTCTTGTCTGTGAAAGTCCTCCTGTCTGTGAAAGTCCTCCTGTCTGTGAAAGTCCTCCTCTCTTAGAAAGTCCTCCTGTCTGTGAATGTCCTCTTCTATGTGAAAATCCTCCTCTCTGTCAAAGTCCTCTTGTCTATGAAAGTCCTCCTCTCTGTGAAAGTCCTCCTCTCTGTGAAAGTCCTCCTCTCTTTGAAAGTCCTCTTGTCTATGAAAGTCCTCATGTATGTGAAAGTCCTCCTGTCTGTGAAAGTCCTCCTGTCCGTGAAAGTCCTCCTCTCTGTGAAAGTCCTCCTCTCTTTGAAAGACCTCTTGTCTATGAAAGTCCTCCTGTCTGTGAAAGTCCTCCTCTCTGTGAAAGTCCTGCTTTCTGTGAAAGTCCTCCTGTCTGTGAAAGTCCTCCTCTCTGTGAAAGTCCTCCTCTCTTAGAAAGTCCACCTGTCTGTGAAAGTCCTCCTGTCTGTGAAAGTCCTCCTCTCTTAGAAAGTCCTCCTCTCTTTGAAAGTCCTCTTGTCTATGAAAGTCCTCCTGTCTGTGAAAGTCCTCCAATCTGTGAAAGTTCTCCTGTCTGTGAAAGTCCTCCTCTCCCTACCCTCTATGGAGCAGGTTACTGCTGAATGTTCATCTCTCGGCCTGTCATCGCATCACTCACTTCCAACACAATCGAAAACTCAGCCTCATCAAACAAGGGGAGTGAAATCTTTAGAGGGAGCTTTGATTGCCCGTAATCTATTAAAAGGGGAGAGAATCTGATTAGTGCTTCCCGTTATGAGCAAGAGGAGGCCAGCCACACAATTTTTGTTTTTAAATATTTATTTTCGTTTCTCTGACCTCATCTTCCATTTTTGTGTGCATTTTTGATGAGGTTTCGTTTTGATATCAATTCCCTTGATCGTATTATTGTATTTCTGGAAACACCAGGGAAAGAAACGCCACAAGCATGATAGAAGACAGAGAGGTGGCAAAAAAATAACCAGGCCACTTTTATGTGCTAAAATTGGTACATAAAAAAAAGGGTTTGAAGAAATGGATGGCTCCGGTGGCTGAGTGTGCACACACACACACATATACAAACACAAATAATCACACACACACACACATACACACTCAAATAATCACACACACACACACACACACACAAATAATCATACACACACGAATAATCACACACATACAGTCACACACACGTCTCACTCATATAGGGTTTGTCATTATTTACCGGAAGTAATAATAGAATTAAATAAAAATCTGTTTACATCCGGGTAATGTGTAAGGTCGGTTAGTAAACTTGTCTTCGTTATTCCTATATAAATTGAGCTTTTTGTGTATCAAAAAACTTGTTTACAAGCGTATTTTTAGGAAATTTTATATACCCCAAAAATTAGTATTTTTTGTCCAGTCTTTCCAAACACATGCGTGTATATAGTAAACATTTTGTTGGAGAAAAAGGTCCTACAGCCTACAGACAATTTTCAAAACCTTAATTTTATAGAATTTTAAATAAAAATATAAGTATAAGGTTATATTATTTGATATATTATATAATGCGAAATAGAATGTCCTTGCGAGAGTGAATTTAATTTAACATGTAAATGGATCAGTGACTATGAATAAACTTTTTTAGTTCATTCGCTCGTTTGTCGTGAATTTTATTTATTCACACTATTTACTTTACTACTAACACTAATGATGTAATTATAATTAACGTCATAATCTTAGTGTTCGTTTATTACTAATAAATACAACGGCATATATATTTTATATGAACCAATGAAAACAATTTATATTGAATATAAGTTTGCTAGGACTAGTACTAGTACTAGTGTCTTGTGCTAGTGCTAACGGCTCCAAATATCGAACGACCGCTTACACTCATTTTAAAAAATGCTTAGGCTTATTTATATAAATTTTAAATTAAAATATCAATATAATGTTAAATTATATGATATATTATATTATGCGAAATGGAACGTCCTTGCATGATTTATGAATTTTATGTAAATGAATTAGTGACTCTGCTCTGACTGAGGCTCTAGTTCTAGTTCATTTCCTCGTTCGTCCGTGAACTTTATTATTTCATGCTATTTACTTATTTACTACTAATACTAATGATGTCATAATAATTTAAGTCATAATCTTAGTGTAATTTTATTACTAATAAATAACAAGGCATTTATTTTTATAAGGACCAAGGAAAACAATCAATATTAAAATAAATGTTTGTTAATAATTGACTACTATTACGCTAGGACTAGTGACTCGTGTTTACCATAGTTACGACTATCGAACGACCTCTTACACATGTTTAGGCTTATTTATTTAAGTTTTAAGTCTTCGGGAAAAAAATAATTTATTCAGCTGCAAAACTAAGTGTAAAGAAATATTTTTTTGCAAAAAAATTGCACCTAGAATATCGTTTTTAGTGAGATCGGTGTATCAAAATACACTGTTGTAATGGATATTTCAGAAATGTTTGACCTGAATCTAAAAATAGCCCAATGACCGAATGGGTTATGACGTTTTACGGTCTTAGAAATGATCAAACCCATTTAAACATAATTTTAAAAAAATAAAATTATCTCTAAGAAAGAAGTATTTAGTTCTAAATGTAATGTTTAGTGTCTGTGTGTGTGTGTGCGTGTGTGTGTGTGTGTGTGTGCGCGCGTGTGTGTGAGGGTCTCTTTAGAATCTATAGTTTTTGTGTGGTTGGGGGTGAGGATATCATAATGACATTGATGTCAACTGTTATGTCATGCAATGACAGAGATCAGTTACCCCATCGTGACCCCCCCCCCAAACCTTTGGTTGCACTAAAGTCATCAGAAAGAGTTTTAAAATGTCCTAATATCTCACGGTCTCGTTGCAAACAAGTGACTCCCCTACGTTGTTGTTTTTTTTCGCGGAAAGCCTTCAATCCACATATTTATTCAACATCTCCGTTTCGTACTTCAAAGACACCAACCCCCGCCTGCGACAATGGAGCGCGGCCATTGAAAGCTTGGCGCCCCATGCTGTCCTCATAGAAAGCTCATCCATTGGGTCGTGTGCAGCGTCAGAAGGTGTGACAAGTCTTAGCCATTAATCGACCCCAACAAGGACAAATCACTCTTCTGTTCTTATTTAAAAAGGGAGTTAATCCTAAGAAAAACGGGCTGTGAAAAAGTCTGTCAAATGTCATCAAATGTAGAGTCAGAGGTCAGAGGTCAGAGGATGATGAAATGGCAACTATCAATTATCGTTGACAACAAAATTTCATTCCGTTAAATTTTTCTTTTCAAAGATCGATAGGAGTGTCTATAAAAGAAAGGAGTGTCGATAAAAGAAAGGACTGTTGGTCAAGAGAAGACTGTGGTCAGTGCAAAATAAAATCTGAAAGTAAAAAATCATGTTTACGTCTTGGTATTGCAAAACACTGCTCTAAATTTTGTCTTTTTGTTCTGTGATGTGGTCCACGCTCTAAATTTTGTCTTTTTGTTCTGTGATGTGGTCCACGCTCTAAATTTTGTCTTTTTGTTCTGTGATGTGGTCCACGCTCTAAATTTTGTCTTTTTGTTCTGTGATGTGGTCCACGCTCTAAATTTTGTCTTTTTGTTCTGTGATGTGGTCCACGCTCTAAATTTTGTCTTTTTGTTCTGTGATGTGGTCCACGCTCTAAATTTTGTCTTTTTGTTCTGTGATGTGGTCCACGCTCTAAATTTTGTTTTTTGTTCTGTGGTGTGGTCCACGCTCTAAATTTTGTCTTTTTATTCTGTGATGTGATCCACGCTCTAAACGTGGTCTTGAATGCCAGTAAACTAGAAACACATTCCTTAAACAGTAAGATCGCCTAACTGCTTAACTATTATCCTTTAAAATTTTACATTATACAGTGGTGCCTCGAGATACGAATGCTTCAAGATATGAAAGGCCACTTAAAGAATATTTTGTTTCAAGATACGAAAAAAATCGAAGATACGAAAAACGCGTAGCTGACAACACGTTACTGCATTCAACTCGCCACTAACAGTTCTGCTTTCCTATTGGTCAGTTTATTTAAAAGAAACAACAGGTAAAGCTTCAAGCAGGTCGTGTTGTTGCGCATGTCAATTACACAATATTAGTATTTATTAGTCAAGAAGTTTTAGGAAAATAAATAAAAATGTTAAAAAATATATTTTACCGTAGTTTTATAACTTATTTCAGCCTTCAGTTTCAACAAATAATAGTATAAAAAAGAATTTCATATAATCTGCCAGCAATTTATTTATTATAATTATTATTTATGGGTGATTTAATTATTGATTACGAAATTTAATCTATCACAGTTTAAATACTTAAAATTAAACTTCAATATCTTGCTTGATTATATTTCTTCATAGTAATATGTTCAATAACTTTTGTTGCTTCATCCCTTTTCTTATATCCTGTGTCATTTTTTTTCTCGTTCTTTCTTGTTATCCTTTACGTTATTATTTTCCTTGATCTAGAATGTCATATAACTAGAGGATAGAAGAACAAAGAGCAAAGTATAATATATTAGGCAATGGAATCTAGCTTGGAATTAATAATACAACTCTCAGATAGACAAGGATAAAAACAGTTTTCTTACTCCGTATGCAAGGACAAACACATACACATTCTTGTTCTTCCCGTCCGAAATTCGGACATGCAATGGGTCGCCTGAAGAAACCAGGAAAACCAATACTTAAAAACTATAATTAAAATGCAAGACTGACATAAACCATGGATAAGCGTAGGACGCAATTATTTTCTGTATAGAAGTAACGTCTGTAACAGATTAGATATATCTATATCTACCAGTCTATATCTTCTGTACACACTATAGTATTTAGGTATATCTACGAGTCTATCTTATCTTATCTTATCTGTTTACAGACACTCCTTCTATACAGAAGATTATTGCGTCCTACGCTTATCTATGGTTTGTGTTTAGTCCTGCATTTTTATTAGAGATTTAAATGTTGATAAAGTGTTGGTTTTCCTGGATTCTTCAGGCAACCCATTCCACGCCCGAATTCCGGACGGGAAGAAGGAAAACTTGTATGTGTTTGTTCTTGCATACGGAATAAGAAAGGTGTTTTTATCTTTATGTCTATCTGAGGGTTGTATTTAGTTATCTTTGTGTTGTATTTCTAAATTAGAATTAATTGCTTTATGTATGATTACTACTTTTCTCTATATCTTCTGTACACGCTATAGTATTTAGGTATATCTACCAGTCTATATATTCTGTACACGCTATAGTTCTCCAGTGCAGCACAAGCTGCCGAAATACTGGAGTGCACCAACGACTTAGCTTTCATAGGGTGGAAACTGATCCATCACAGAGCAAGGGGTGGGGGGGGGGAGGGAGGGGAGAACAGCAGACTTACATTATATTCTAACTGTGACTGATGGAGCCATCAATAATCATATTTTAGCACCTTGATTTTTGTCATTTGTTCGCTCGGCATATTCATTAAGTGTTTTTTAGGGGGTGGCTTTCTATATTTGTAGAGTTGACTCAACCGTGAAACAAGTTTGCTCGCACAGTTCTGTACTCTTGCCGATAGCATGAACACCATTGACGGACTGAACACCATTGGCCGACTGACAAAACCTGCCCAGGGGAATGATCAATTCCTGGGATATGCTATGGAGATAGGGGTGAGGGATGTTATGTAATCAATTTTTAAAAAAAAATCTATCTCAAATATAATCAGGGGTTCGCCTTAATGAGAACTTAATGGGGAGGTGGGGGGGGCGGGGCGCTCTTCTTTGGTGCATTTATATACTGCAAACATTTATATACTGTAAATATTTACATACTGCAAACATTTAAATACTGCAAAAATTTTTTAACTGTAAATATTAACTTGTGGCTAAACTAAACGCTTTCAGCTTCTGATCCTTTAAACAAAATAATACACCAATTAATTTTTCAGGTAACTTCCCTCATCTCTTTTCTCTGCCAATCAAAATTGCTTTAATATGATAATTATCAATGGCAACAAAATCAACACAGTGAGTCGCTTTACTTACCATCGCAGCACACTGTCAGAAGGCCACGCAGTGAGTCGCTTTACTTACCATCGCAGCACACTGTCAGAAGGCCACGCAGTGAGTCGCTTTACTTACCATCGCAGCACACTGTCAGAAGGCCACGCAGTGAGTCGCTTTACTTACCATCGCAGCACACTGTCAGAAGGCCACGCAGTGAGTCGCTTTACTTACCATCGCAGCACACTGTCAGAAGGCCACGCAGTGAGTCGCTTTACTTACCATCGCAGCACACTGTCAGAAGGCCACGCAGTGAGTCGCTTTACTTACCATCGCAGCACACTGTCAGAAGGCCAACATTGATGACGAGGTGAACTCGAGAATCTCAAAGGCCAGAGCAGCATTCGGTAGATTGCATGACAGTGTCTGGAACAGAAGGGGAATCAGCACCCAAACAAAACTAAAAGTATACAGAGCTGTAGTGCTCCACACTATACTACATGTATATGCATGTGAAACTTGGACTGTATACCAACGCCATGCGAGATTGCTGAACACTTCCACACCAAAAGCCTGAGAAAAATTATCAAATAAAATGACAGGAAAATGTTCCAGACACCGAAATAATAGCCAAGTCAGGACACCCCAGCATCCACACTATCCTTATGCAAAGCCAACTACGCTGGGCGGGGCATGTAGTGCGCATGCCCGACCATCGCCTCCCCAAGAGGCTCTTCTACGGTAAGGTTACTGAAGGGAATAGAGCACGCGGAGGTCCACGTATGGACTACAAGGATGCACTTAAGATCGTACTAAAGGGCTTCAACATTAGGCAAAGTTCCTAAGAGGCCGCAGTCAGTGACCGAGCCCCCCTCCCCTGGCGCTCTATGATACGGAATGGCGCAGCTGTCTGTGAGGCTAATAGACAACAGGCTGCCAAGACAAAATTTGGAAGAACCGTGTATGAAACACTCCTGAAGGGATCCCATCCATCTCTTGTCCGACAAGTGGATGCATCTTTCGTGCAAGAATAGGGCTCACAAGCCATCAAGGGACATGGCGGCCTAAGCACTGTACTAATCTGATAAGAGAGGTACTTGTGGACGAAGGACGCACGATATCCCGATACCCTGCTCCTAACTACAACAAATGATTTCACCATTGCCGTATTTCTTTGTTGGTTTTTAAAATTTATTTTTAAAAGAATCACAATTCTCAGAAGATTCCCGACATCGAAATCTACAACCTGACATTACGATATTATTTTAAGCTTTGTCGAGATTATCTGAGAATCATCCATGGCTTGGGCCTAATTAACATATTAAATGCTAGATTCAATGTTCATGAGTTTAAAGTATATAAAGTCCAATGCCCCGTGCTACGTTTGATAAATTCAACCCATGGGACATAGCTATGAACCTGTTTAATTTGGAGTCATTTTACGTAATGGCTGATTTTCAATAATTGAAGAATAACAATTTCAACATAAAGTACCAAACAGTAAGGGATGTCCAACATATACCAAACAGTCGGAGATGTCCAACATATACCAAACAGTCGGAGATGTCCAACATATACCAAACAGTAAGGGATGTCCAACATATACCGAACAGCAGATATCCAACATATACCAAACAGCAGGAGATGCCCAACGTTAAATACATCAATCAAACCCCCTCCCACAATTTCTTCCTTTAGACAAAAGTAATTCAATGCCAGGTCAGACCAGTGTCCAGAAAGGTCAGACCAGTGTCCAGAAAGGTCAGACCAGTGTCCAGAAAGGTCAGACCTGTGTCCAGAAAGGTCAGACCAGTGTCCAGAAAGGTCAGAGCAGTGTCCAGAAAGGTCAGACCAGGTTCCTTCTGGTCTACCTGGACCTTGGTCACGTGTGACCCATTAATCTTAAAGAAGAGTACGGTGGGGGGTGTGTTGGCAAGGCTTGTGGATGAGAGAATGGGGTCAGGTACACGACATGTAGCAACAGATGGCAGTAGAGTCAGTAGAGTCAGTAGAGGGTATCTGATGGCAGTAGAGTCAGTACAGGGTGTCTGATGGCAGTAGAGTCAGTAGAGGGTGTCTGATGGCAGTAGAGTCAGTAGAGGGTGTCTGATGGCAGTAGAGTCAGTAGAGGGTGTCTGATGGCAGTAGAGTCAGTAGAGGGTGTCTGATGGCAGCAGAGTCAGTAGAGGGTGTCTGATGGCAGTAGAGTCAGTAGAGGGTGTCTGATGGTCCCAAAGGAAGACAGTGGCTAGCATGCAATTACATGAGGTAACAATGTAACAAAAGATCTCTAATGGTCCCAGCTGTCACGTTGAGTGTATGTTAACAAAAGATCTCTAATGGTCCCAGCTGTCACGTTGAGTGTATGTTAACAAAAGATCTCTAATGGTCCCAGCTGTCACTTTGAGTGTATGTTAACAAAAGATCTCTAATGGTCCCAGCTGTCACTTTGAGTGTATATTAACAAAAGATCTCTAATGGTCCCAGCTGTCACGTTGAGTGTATGTTAACAAAAGATCTCTAATGGTCCCAGCTGTCACGTTGAGTGTATGTTAACTAAACGATCTCTAATGGTCCCAGCTGTCACGTTGAGTGTATGTTGTGTGTTCATATGTCTACAATGTTAGTTGTGTGTCCATATATCTGCAATGTTAGTTGTGTTGTCATATGTCTACAATGTTAGTTGTGTTGTCATATGTCTACAATGTTAGTTGTGTTGTCATATGTCAACAATGTTAGTTGTGTGTCCATATGTCTACAATGTTAGTTTATTTCAAAGTTGCCGTATGACTACAAATTTAGGTTACCTCAAAGTTGCCAAGCTTTGTTTGATAGTGTTGAACTAGAATAGATCATTGAGTCAACCCGGAAGTATCAAGTTAGAACTGATTGAGTCGCTCATCATCTTCATCATCAGCAGCTCTTTTTTATTCTTTGACTTTTATTCAACCGCTAATCTACGTCCATTCAACACACTCTGAGTCAGCACACCTCTCCTCACTACACCCCCTTCATTGTCACCACACCCCCTTCAATGGCACCGCACCCCCTTCATTGTCACCACACCCCCTTCAATGTCACCACACCCCCGTCATTGTCACCACACCCCCTTCATTGTCACCACACCCCCTTCAATGTCACCACACCCCAATAACCACAAACCAGTCACCGCCCCCCCCCCGCCCTTAGAAACACCCCTGATTTAAGCTTTGGTTATCTCTTATCATGTGTTTACCCAATTTAAAAATGCATTCAAAGACCACTCACTTCCATGCAATCATCACTGGCTATGTCCAATCTCTGGAGTACAGTATCAAGTTGTAAGGACCACACCCCCCACTCTATGTATTGGTATTGTTGTGGTAATGGCCGGGCGATTGTTGTTGCGTTGTGCCAGCACACAGCCGTACCGCTGTTGTGTCGCGGTACCCCAGAGAAGAGAAAAGTAACGAAAATTATTCGAATGGCCCACGAGGGACTTCTTCATCCTAAGGATTCCACAATGACTCCACAGTGACTCCAAACAGTGACTCCACACAGTGACTCCACACAGTGACACCCCACAATGCCTTCACAATGACTCCACACTGACTCCACAATGACTCCACACAATGACACTCCACAATGACTCCCCAATGACTCCACAATGACTCCTCAATGACTCCACACAGTGACACCCCACAATGACTCCACAATGACTCTACAATGACTCCACAATGACTCCACAGTGACTCCAAACAGTGACTCCACACAGTGACTCCACACAGTGACACCCCACAATGCCTTCACAATGACTCCACACTGACTCAACACAATGACACTCCACAATGACTCCCCAATGACTCCACAATGACTCCTCAATGACTCCACACAGTGACACCCCACAATGACTCCACAATGACTCCACAATGACTCCACAATGACTCAACAATGACTCCACAATGACCCCACAATGACTCCACAATGACCCCACAATGAATCCACAATGACTCCACAATGACTTCACAATGACCCCACAATGACTCCACAATGACTCCGAAATGACTCCCCAATGACTCCCCAATGACTCCACAATGACTCAACAATGACTCCACAATGACACCACAATGACTCCCCAATGACTCCAAAATGACTCCCCAATGACTCCACAAGGACTCCACAATGACTCCACAATGACTCCTCAATGACTCCCCAATGACGCCACAATGACTTCACAATGACTCCACAATGACTCCACAATGACTCCACAATGACTCCACAATGACTCCACAATGACTCCACAATGACTCCACAATGACTCCACAATGACTCTACAATGACTCCACAATGACTCCACAATGACTCCACAATGACTCCACAATGACTCCACAATGACTCCACAATGACTCTACAATGACTCCACAATGACTCCACAATGACTCCCAAATGACTCCACAATGACTCCACAATGACTCCGAAATGACTCCGCAATGACTCCACAATGACTCCGAAATTACTCCACAATGACTTTACAATGACTCCACAATGACTCCACAATGACTCCACAATGACTCCACAATGACTCCACAATGACTCCACAATGACTTCACAATGACCCCACAATGACTCTACAATGACTCCGAAATGACTCCCCAATGACTCCACAATGACTCCACAATGACTCCACAATGACTCCACAAGGACTCCACAATGACTCCACAATGACTCCCCAATGACGCCACAATGACCCCACAATGCCTCCACAATGACTCCACAATGACTCCGAAATGACTCCGCAATGACTCCACAATGACTCCACAATGACTCCACAATGACTCCACAATGACTCCACAATGACTCCACAATGACTCCACAATGACTCCGAAATGACTCCACAATGACTCCACAATGACTCCACAATGACTCCACAATGACTCCACAATGACACCACAATGACTCCCCAATGACTCAACAATGACTCCACAATGACTCCACAATGACTCCACAATGACTCCACAATGATACCCCAATGACTCCACAATGACTCCGAAATGACTCCGCAATGACTCCACAATGACTCCACAATGACTCCACAGTGACTCCGAAATGACTCCCCAATGACTCCACAATGACTCTACAATGACTCCACAATGACTCCACAATGACTCCGAAATGACTTCACAATGACTCCACAATGAGTCCACAATGAGTCCACAATGACTCCACAATGACTCCCCAATGACTCCACAATGACTCCACAATGACTCCACAATGACTCCGAAATGACTCCACAATGACTCCACAATGACTCCCTAATGACTCCACAATGACTCCACAATGACTCCAGAATGACTCCACAATGACTCCACAATGACTCCACAATGACTCCACAACGACTCCACAATGACTTCACAATGACTCCACAATGACTCCACAATGACTCCACAATGACTCCACAATGACTCCACAATGACTCCACAATGACTCCACAATGATTCCACAATGACTCCACAATGACTCCGAAATGACTCCACAATGACTCCTCAATGACTCCACAATGACTCCCTATTTCCAAGAAGACGTCCTCGATTACTTTTCCACATGGCACACTGGAAACGTTGTCTACCCGCTGTTTATCTTCAAGGCCAACAATAAAAGATGGTAACCAATATTTCATTTAAGAAGCGAGGCTGCTTGGTTGCGTTGATATCTGACCGACACCGCGAAGAAAATTTAAAGAAGGATAATAGAATATCTGCGTTTGTGGGGGGTGTAAATTTTTAAAAAATGACTCAGTGCAACTTTGCACAAGAGTTTTTAAAATTTATTTTGAAAATGGACCAGCCAATGAATATTAGAGTAAACATTGATGGTAACCTTATTTCAGAGTGGAAAATGTAATGGGGAAAGACGAAGTGTAAGGGATGGGGAGAGGCATAGGGAATCATGGACATGTAGGGAGGGAGTGAGGTGGTGGGGCATTGGGGAGAGAAGGAGACTATAAAACAAATTTAAGTTTACATTTCTAGTTATCTTATTTTATCTTATCTATCTTATTTTATCTTATCTTATTTTATCTTATCTTATCTATTTGAGGTGCTCAGTCTATACACAAGATTTGTAGTCTTGCGAATTTTTTATAGAGTCTTAAATGTTTGTAAAGTGTTTGTTTAAATGTTTGTAAAGTGTTTGTTTTCCTGGTTTCATCAGGCAACCCAATCCAAGTCCAAATTCCAAACCGGAAGAACGAGAATTTGTTTGTGTTTGTTCTTGCATATGGAATAATGGAGTTAGTCATGGATATCAAAAGATTTTCGGTAACAGAAACGCTCAAATAATTAAACACTATACAATGAAAAAACTCTCGACCTTCTTCAATATCATAGCCTCATCTTTTGATTTGAACTTCTTGAATCCTTTCAAATAGAGCAAACCACACCAACTCGTGTACTCTATAATCAAAATTTATTTCTCCAATTAGATGCTTGTCCCCCGAGGGAAGGCGAGGGATTTTAGCTCATGGTCGGATCAATACTTTTTTGTTGTTGTCATTGTCCCTGATCATCGTTGCAAGATCATGACCCACATGTTCACTGTAACTTTAACGACTGTCTACCGTGTCTATGAAACTAAAACATTAGAGCGGTTATTTTGTGGTGTATTCATAGAGCTACATAGAGCAGCGAGAATTAAATCTTTTTTGTTTGCAAAGAAGTTCCTTGTATTTTTGTCCTGACGGTAATAATATCTTACCTTCATGATGTTTGTGACATCTTCTGCTCATGATGTTTGTGACATTTTCTGCTCATGATGTTTGTGACATCTTCTGCTCGTGATGTTTGTGACATCTTATGCTCATGATGTTTGTGACATATCAAGCACCCTTGTCTTATAATCATGGCGAACAACGAGATAATCGATTTGACCTCCGATTTAACGTTCCTGTCTCATTTTAAACTTTTACATTTTCATAAATTTGGAACTAAAGGTCTCTTCTAACTGTAAATTTCACATTTTTAATATAGTTTCTACTTGTCGATATTATTTTCTAAAATTTTTATTTTCTATTTTTTAGTGCGTTTCTAAAATAAGAAATAAATAGTTTTTAAAAAAGTGTTGTTTATAAATTTTTATTTTTTACTTTTTAGTCTTCACATTTTTTAAATTAACTTTTTCAATGTTTATTGCTCTTTATTAGTTTTTAATTACATTATTATTCTGGTCGAAGAGATCGGAGTCGCTGCAACTCTGCTAATGCTTCGTTGTTGCATGGTAAATCGAAAATATTTAATTAAATTAAATCTATCCATGGAAAAAATTAGCGAAAATTCACAAAAATACTATCACCGAAATTGAACATGTGTGCAAATTTTCAGAATGATTGGATAAGGGAAGGGGTTCAAAATTGCGATATTAAAATTAGTCCGATTAAACTTACAAAGCAAGCTAATATAAGACTAGTAATAAAAATTATCTGTGCTTCTAGCATTGGTCACATAAAAAATAAATTCATTAGCCAAACACAGTAAATGAAACGAAATTAGGTCCACCAGAAGGCTATGCAAATATGTGACGTAGTAAACGTAGTATGTGATTTAGTACGCGGTGGTCGAGTGGCAGCGCACTGGACTGTCAAAACCGATGGTCACGGGTTCGAATCCGTGTGAAGGCAAGGGTTTGTTCCCGGGGCCTAGGGCGTCCCTGAGTCACCCGGCTCCGAATGGGTACCTAACACTACATGTAGTTAGGCGGCTGGGTAATGCGTGGAACCCACAAAGACGTGGCCTGTGATTGCTGCATCACCTGCCAACAGATCATCTGTCATAGAATGTGAATGTTTTACGTTGAATGAATGGATCATTATATGTGTTACTGGTTTAATGTTGAGGGTTGTCAGTCCAGTGGCTTGTTGGGGGTTGTCAGTCCAGTGGCTTGTTGAGGGTTGTCAGTCCAGTGGCTTGTTGGGGGTTGTCAGTCCAGTGGCTTGTTGGGGGTTGTCAGTCCAGTGGCTTGTTGGGGGTTGTCAGTCCAGTGGCTTGTTGGGGGTTGTCAGTCCAGTGGCTTGTTGGGGGTTGTCAGTCCAGTGGCTTGTTGGGGGTTGTCAGTCCAGTGGCCTGTTGGGGGTTGTCAGTCCAGTGGCTTGTTGGGGGTTGTCAGTCCAGTGGCTTGTTGGGGGTTGTCAGTCCAGTGGCTTGTTGGGGGTTGTCAGTCCAGTGGCTTGATGGGGGTTGTCAGTCCAGTGGCTTGTTGGGGTAGTCAGCTATAGAAATTATCAAATGATATATGTATATATTAGGGCTGCGGAAATTAACGGGTAATTTCTCGATTAATCGTTAAAATTTTTAACGATTAAATTTTTTTTAACGATTAATTGACCCACCAGTTATAAATGTACTGGAAGTAAAAAAGTAAAATATTTCGGCCGATTAATATAAACTAATTTCCGGACGATTACACGAACATTTTGGTTTTAAACTATTGACTGACGTGAATGTTCAAAATGTTGATAACGGTTATTGCGTCCATTGAGAGAAATCGTTTGCCTACCAGGCAATGTTCCCTATAAGTCTAAGCTTCGTTGGTTGGTGTGCAAAGTTGAAAAAAAACTCGTGTGCATAGTTGCACAACGTCCATTTTGTGTGCAATATTTTAAAAAATTTGCTGCGCGGTGATTGTAAACTCCTGCGTGGCGTCGGTCAAATATCTGCGCAGCCACGCTGCTTAAAGGGAACATTGCTACCACGGTTCCAACACTTCGCTTAAATATCCCCTGCAAATCAAACATCCACTACATTATCAGAAACTTCAGCTAAGATAATCTAAAGCTATGTGAACGATTGTTCAGCTCGACGGGTTATATTGTCAATAAGACCCGCTCATCACTTGAACCAAATAATGTCAATACACTTGTCTGTTGGCGTTGTTGGTTGAAATATATCATACAAAGAAGACATTCCGGTGTTATTTCGATTTTCGTCAGCTATGTTAATAAGTGTTACTTATGATACCTTAAACTTCAATTTTTGACTTCAACCGAAATTAATGGTGAACAGCCCTAACATATATATATATAAATATATATATACACACACACAGTGCTAATATAGTGAGGTTTGACAATCTTGTTTGAGATGTTGCTTCCAAAATAGTTCTTGATTATTTTTAGTTTGGAAAAATTACTTTTCCCGGATCGGAAGTTACTAAAATTCCTAGAGCAACGCTCAAGTTTGGAGCATATTTGATTTTGTAATGAATTTCACAACTTCCAAAGGTTCTAAATATTTTTTTCAATAGAGAATACACCCCTGATATTTCATTCAAAAATTGTATATCCACTGATTATCCATTTGTTAAAAGACTTTCCAAAACTTTGCAATGTGCAAAAATCACAGAAGAAGTAACACATTTTAATTCATATTTATGATATAAAAAAACAAAAGTAACTGTTGTAATGTTGCAGCTGAGAAGATCTTTGTTCTAAAGACTTGGTTGCAGTGTCAACAATTCAAAATGTAAAAGAATTCAAATTGTTATCTTCCCTGTGCATCAATTGTGGACTCGGTGTCCTTGTGTTGAGTCAACTTTTTTTATCTGCATCTGTTACGGATGCCATTAGCCACCATCAACAGTGATGCCATTAGCCACCATCAACAAGGATGCCATTAGCCACCATCAACAATAATGCCATTAGCCACCATCAACAATGATGGCATAAGCCCCCATCAACAATGATGGCATTAAAGTGATTTTCTGATTTCTGATTCTTTTTTTTTCCAAAATATTTTGGAACTTCTCAAAAGTTTTATTGCCAATTCAATATCATAATTTTTGCCCAGCATGAGTTTACTAATGAGAATGACATGATTTAATATCTCATATTTTATCAGGACAGAACTATACGAAATTTGAATAGTTGTAGTGACGTAAGTAGCCAAGTTGCTTCATCTCTTTCTGAACTATCTATATCCTTGTTCTCGTAAATGCCTTGCAATGCATCATACATTTGACCAATTTTATACCTCAACGAATTTCCCACCTGGAGTCACAGCGAGGTTTCAAGGTTAGTTCTTTAACGTTCTTCAAAATAATGGGTCGTCTGAAAGCCGGTGAAGAAAACAATAAGTACCATTTTTTAAACAATATCAAAGACGATGGCTCCTTCTGATGATGATTTCACTATAACATGTATGACCAGGTTAAGTGAGTGGCTACCACATGGTATTAGAAACACACCATGGTTGATATACCGTCTGCTTATTTGTATCTCTTCCTGATACACAGGGTATTTTCACCAAAGATGAACTCAAACCGGCACTACTACAGAAATTGAGTTGATTACGAATGTTTCACAATGTTATCTCCTTGTTTACTTCTGGCACCATGTGTTTACTTCTGACACCATGTGTTTACTTCTGACACCATGTGTTTACTTCTGACACAACGTGTTTACTTCTGACACCATGTGTTTACTTCTGACACCATGTGTTTACTTCTGACACCATGTGTTTACTTCTGACACCATGTGTTTACTTCTGACACCATGTGTAACGTCTGCTTATTAGTGGGCTTACCAACGTCTATATTAACTTTGAATCATTAATTCCAGGAGGCACTGGTTCAACATGATAACTTTTAATTAAAACTTTATGTACATTAATCTACATCATGAATATAATCACACGTCCGCAAAATAGAAACACACTCCAGTCGGCCGTATCTTTCTTATTTTTCCCCCCACGTGACTTCCTTCTATCTCCCTTGTCATGTGACCACAACCAACTAGCTTCTGACCTCTCTCTCTCTCTCACGTGGCAGTTGATGTTTCTAGTATTTCCTTCCACATCACATGTTCTCCTTTTTTGTTCGCCCGATTTTCATATCCTTGGGACACACATGTTTTCCAAAGGCAATCATGATTTCATTTTTTTAAAGGATTTGGACTATATGCTGCCAATCTCCATAACCATCGTTTGCTAACAAAAATTTTGCAATAGAGTTAAAAAAAATATTTTTTTGAGCTACAGAATACACCAACCATTACAGAATACACCAACCATTACAGAATACACCAACCATTACAGAATACACCAACCATTACAGAATACACCAACCATTACAGAATACACCAACCATTACAGAATACACCAACCATTACAGAATACACCAACCATTACAGAATACACCAACCATTACAGAATACACCAACCATTACAGAATACACCAACCATTACAGAATACACCAACCATTACAGAATACACCAACCATTACAGAATACACCAACCATTACAGAATAAACCAACCATTACAGAATACACCAACCATTACAGAATACACCAACCATTTCTGGTAATTTTCTCTCTATAGCTAAGATATCTTATATCATGGTTTGATGTGAACCTACGTCACAGCTCGTATCAGCAGGGAAATCAAAGTTAAACCGTTTTATACTGTGCGCCGGTTCAAGTCGTAACACTGTGGGGCACTGTCACTGAGGTAAACATGTCCCCGGGTTCTAAGGTACAGGGGTGCAAACATGAGGTTTACAACGTCATGTCACAGTAAAATTTCATGGAACGGAAAGGGTAAGGGCGCCAAATTTATTAAAAAAAACTGTTATAAATTTTCCCTGGGCGCAAAATATCCTAGTTCCATCATTTGCGACGTAGAAAGAAAGATCCCACCACGACCCGGGCTTAAATCGAATTTTTTGCTTTATAATATAACATAATATATGAATCTCTGTTGTTTAAAATTGAAAAAATAATTGTATACGCTATACTGTTACAAATGTATTTATGGTCTCATTTTCGGGAACATACATGTCTCATATATAAAGGATTTTTAGTTTTTAAAAAAGTGCTTTTTATGTTCTTTTTTAATTATGGTCATGGCTTCAAAGAAATAAATAATTAATCGCTTCACTTGAAAGGTCAAAGTTCACATTTGTATACAATTTTTGTATTTTATTTTGAAATATTCTGTGTCATTGTTTTATTATTATTTATTTATTTGTTTTATAATGTGTACTTTTGAGGATTGAAGAAACCTACTTTGTTTTCTATAGCTTACAATGATATTTTCCAATTTTTAGTTTTGTTTCTGTGTCGCTTGTAACGGATTAGGTATTTTACAGGCTTATCTTTGTTCGAGATACGAAAGATCCAGGTTAAGAATACCACCCGGAACGGATTAATTTCGTATCTCGAGGTACCACTGTATATTATATATTTGTGTTCCGACTCCGACTAACATATGTAAGGTTGTTTTTTTTCGGATTCCCAAACTAGGTTCAACAATTTTCCAGGAGTGTTGCGTGTGTTGTCCTAACTTATTGCACCCAAGGCTGCTATGAGACGCTGGCCATTAATCTTTCACCAAGTGATGACTGCATGAGATTACATTAGCTTATTGCAGGAGAATATCACAGGCACACACACACAAACAGAAGTTCTCTAGCATTTCCCACTTGGAGCGTCAACAATCATGGCCGCCCTTTGTTAGGGTCACGTGACACGTGTGACGTGAATAAGTGCAGCCATCCTTATGGGCTGAGGGAGGGGGGTTAGCGCCAACTATAACATTTGGTATGTTGTTTGTTTGTCGTGCGCATGTGCATTAAGTCGTGAACGTACCTGGGGTACGCGGGACCAATGGCTGGTTGTGACTCTATACAGGCTTGCGGGGAGTTTCTATTTTCAAAAAATGTTATCTGTTAAATATAAAGCAAACAACAACATAAAGTACACGATTCATCAGCGGTGGCTAGAGTCATTAAACTAAATGAGACGTTAATAAATGAGCAAAGCTCTGACCAAGTCAAGCTGTGACCAAGTCAAGCTGTGACAAAGTCAAGCTGTGACCAAGTCAAGCTGTGACCAAGTCAAGTTGTGACCAAGTCAAGTTGTGACAAAGTCAAGTTGTGACCAAGTCAAGTTGTGACCAAGTCAAGTTGTGACCAAGTCAAGTTGTGACCAAGTCAAGCTGTGACCAAGTCAAGCTGTGACCAAGTCAAGTTGTGAACAAGTCAAGTTGTGACCAAATCAAGTTGTGACCAAGTCAAGTTGTGACCAAGTCAAGTTGTGACCAAGTCAAGTTGTGACCAAGTCAAGTTGTGACCAAGTCAAGCTGTGACCAAGTCAAGTTGTGACCAAGTCAAGCTGTGACCAAGTCAAGCTGTGACCAAGTCAAGCTGTGACCAAGTCAAGTTGTGACCAAGTCAAGTTGTGACCAAGTCAAGTTGTGACCAAGTCAAGTTGTGACCAAGTCAAGCTGTGACCAAGTCAAGTTGTGACCAAGTCAAGCTGTGACCAAGTCAAGCTGTGACCAAGTCAAGCTGTGACCAAGTCAAGTTGTGACCAAGTCAAGTTGTGACCAAGTCAAGTTGTGACCAAGTCAAGTTGTGACCAAGTCAAGCTGTGACCAAGTCAAGTTGTGACCAAGTCAAGTCACAGTTTCCATGTTTATATTGGAATGACGTATTTGTCATTCATGTACAGAAGGGAGGCCATCGCAACAGCTTGAGAACCCGAGGCCATGTGGTTGATGTGCATCTGCCGGCTCCACCTGCCCACAAGACAATGTAACCGATACTTGAAGATTGCGCGCGCACTAATACGTCCTCTTCTCTTTGTCTCAACTTATTAGAAAATCGAGATTAATCTCAAGTGACCTTCTGTTGCAGCCAGGGTTTTCTCGACACCGACAATAGATCAACTCTTTTAAAGTACTATACCAATCATTGTAAAATACGACTTCTGGCTGATAGGACTGTGGTATCGACTACTGGCTGATAGGACTGGGGTATCGATTACTGGCTGATAGGACTAGGGTATCGCCTACTGGCAGTAAGGACTGGGGTATAGACTACTGGCTGATAGGCCTGGGGTATCGACTACTGGCTGGGATATCGACTAGTTGCTGATAGGACTGGGGTATAGACTACTGGCTGATAGGCCTGGGGTATCGACTACTGGTTGGGGTATCTACTAGTTGCTGATATGACTGGGGTATCGACTAGTTGCTGATATGACTGGGGTATCGACTACTGGCTGGGGTATCGACTAGTTGCTGATAGGACTGGGGTATCGACTACTGGCTGATAGGCCTGGGGTATCGACTACTGGCTGGGGTATCGACTAGTAGCTGATATGATTGGGGTATCGACTACTTGCTGATAGGACTGGGGTATTGAATACTGGCTGGGGTATCGAATACTGGCTGATAGGACTGGGGTATCGACTACTGGCTGATAGGACTGGGGTATCGACTACTGGCTGATAGGACTGGGGTATCGACTACTGGCTCATATGCCTGGAGTATCGGAGTATTTGAGTCTGAGGAGTCGTCAACTTTTAATCATGGGTCAGGAGATGTGGGATCAAACTCCCTTGAAGTTTTGTTAATATATTTCATTATTTATTCATGTGTATAACAGCTTTTTTTAAGACGACTAGCTATTTTCATAGGGAAAATTAAAAACGGATTATTCTTTGCGTGTTACTTTTTTTCTGATATAAAAATTCATTTTTGATTTTTGTTTTACTCTTTTAGCCCTTGTGAATTCGAGACCGAGGTAATTGGCCCGGAGTCTGAGATTTTTGTCCCGGAGTCAGAGATTTTTGGTCCGAAGTCTGAAATGTTTGGCCCGGAGTCTGAAATTCTAGACACGGGGTCTGAAAATTTTGGAAACTTTGACCTAATGTCATCGTCTAATGTCATCGTCTAATGCCATCGTCTAATGTCATCGTCTAATGTCATCGTCTAATGTCATCGTCTAATGTCATCGTCTAATGTCATCGTCTAATGTCATCGTCTAATGTCATCGTCTAATGTCATCGTCTAATGTCATCGTCTAATGTCATCGTCTAATGTCATCGTCTAATGTCATCGTCTAATGTCATCGTCTAATGTCATCGTCTAATGCCATCGTCTAATGTCATCGTCTAATGTCATCGTCTAATGTCATCGTCTAATGTCATCGTCTAATGTCATCGTCTAATGTCATCGTCTAATGTCATCGTCTAATGTCATCGTCTAATGTCATCGTCTAATGTCATCGTCTAATGCCATCGTCTAATGTCATCGTCTAATGTCAACGTCTAATGTCATCGTCTAATGTCATCGTCTAATGCCATCGTCTAATTTCTGAGTCTGAAGTTCTATACAAGCTACCTCACAGACCAAAAAACACCACTAATACAACTGACAGCAGCACTCACACAGCCCGACAGCAGCACTCATATAGCCCGACAGCAGCACTCACACCATCCGACAACATCACACATACAACTGAGAGCAGCACTCACCCCATCCGACAACAGCACTCACACAACTGAGAGCAGCACTCACCCCATCCGACAACATCACACATACAACTGATAGCAGAACTCACCCCATCCGACAACAGCACTCACACAACTGAGAGCAGCACTCACACCATCCGACAACATCACACATACAACTGAGAGCAGCACTCACACCATCCGACAACATCACACATGCAACTGAGAGCAGCACTCACCCCATCCGACAACATCACACATGCAACTGAGAGCAGCACTCACCCCATCCGACAACATCACACATGCAACTGAGAGCAGCACTCACACCATCCGACAACATCACACATACAACTGAGAGCAGCACTCACCCCATCCGACAACATCACACATGCAACTGAGAGCAGCACTCACCCCATCCGACAACAGCACTCACACAACTGAGAGCAGCACTCAGCCCCTCCGACAACAGCACTCACACAACTGAGAGCAGCACTCACCCCATCCGACAACATCACACATACAACTGAGAGCAGCACTCACCCCATCCGACAACAGCACTCACACAACTGAGAGCAGCACTCACCCCATCCGACAACATCACACATGCAACTGAGAGCAGCACTCACCCCATCCGACAACATCACACATGCAACTGAGAGCAGCACTCACCCCATCCGACAACATCACACATACAACTGAGAGCAGCACTCACACCATCCGACAACAGCACTCACACAACTGAGAGCAGCACTCACCCCATCCGACAACATCACACATACAACTGAGAGCTGCACTCACACCATCCAACAACATCACACATACAACTGAGAGCAGCACTCACACCATCCGACAACATCACACATACAACTGAGAGCAGCACTCACACCATCCGACAACAGCACTCACACAACTGAGAGCAGCACTCACCCCATCCGACAACATCACACATACAACTGAGAGCAGCACTCACCCCATCCGACAACAGCACTCACACAACTGAGAGCAGCACTCAGCTAACCCGACAGCTGCCCACGCCCTTATCAAGGTTGCTGCCGACAGCTCGTGCGGTATCTTGAGTTTTAATTAGCGCGGCCATCAAGTAGCTAACACAGCTTTCCACGAGTGCTCGCCACCATGTCAAACACGTGATTGAGTTTAGACTTGTTGGTGAAGGTCATTTAGAGGTGTTTGTTGGGGGAGGGGGGCGCTAACCTGCAGGTGTTGAGGTGCCAGGTAATGGAACCGTTTCCAATCAACTCTTAGAAACCGCATTTGGGGGGGGGGTGGGGAGGGTGGACTTCTTTTGTAGTTTGGGCCGTCGTTTCTCAAGGTCAGTTGGGGGGGGTTGACTCTACTCTGTTTGTGACTTTTTTTTTACCAGCTGAGTATTATGGGACGGTCATAAACAATGAAATACAAGCTTGACGAGACAGAAATACGGTGCTGGGGTTTCTCGCCTACGGCCCTCGCCATTTTAACCTCGAAATGGTGTTGTTACAGACGCTCCTTCTATACAGAAGTTTATTGGTGGCAGACGATAGTGCTATCCTACACTCGTGTCAATTCTTTCACGTCATTCAAGTCTTTGGAAACACCACCCCATCGATTGAAACACCATCCACCCTGTAACTGGGTGTGGACACCCTGGGCATGGATGTGCAACCACCCCCTAGCTTGTTTATTATAGTGCCGCCCCTGGTACAATGTTTCTCTCCCATTATTTACGCGCCAGTGCTGATCCCACGCCATCAGCAGACGTGAAATGACGCGTCTGGGGCAGTAAAAATGGCGGCTCACGTGACTTCCCAATATGGCGGTCGCGTGCCACGTTCTCCAGAAATAGTTTTATAGTGTAAATTCAAACTGGTGTGTGGACAAGAAGGACAAAAGTTGGCCATTGATTTTATTGGGGGCTGCTCGGGAGAGTAAAATAAAATTAGAAAAAAGAGAAAATATATATTGAAAATTGCTGACAGTTTTACCGAGATTTAATAATATTTTTATGTCCGAGTGTTGGGCCTCGGACTGTGAGTTGGGTCAGGGCTTGGATGTGGGTCGGGGCCTGAATGTGGGATGGGGCCTGAAAGTGGGTCAGGGCCTGAATGTGGGTCGGGGCCTAAAATTGGGTTGAGGCCTGAGAGTTTGGTATATTATATTCCAAACTTATTGACCGTCATTGTGAACCTGGGACACACTACAGGAGACATGGACGAATATGACACTTGACGAGCCCTTCCATCCCCTGGTCCCTCGGTGCCCTATAACTATGCTGTGTTCCATTTTCACCACCAGCCAGGGCCTCAGTCTTTTCTACCCCTCCCCCCTTCTCTGTGACACATTCACAATCGCTATCACAAACACACACACACTCTGCTTCTACACCCACACACAGGGGGGGGGGCACACACACACACACGTTCATTCCCAAATTTGACTGGCATGAAAAAAATTGTTTGTTCTGGAGATTGCTTGATTGTGACGGATTGATTGGGGAGTACGCCGAGTTTCATGCCTCATTGTCTCCCCCTGGCCAACAGAGCAGGGCCATTTTGTTATTACGTCCCTTTGATAGACATCTTGTCTGTCAGAAATCTCGATGGTCAAACAGTTAACCAGGCCAGGGACTCTCAAAACGACCAATAAGTATCGAAGAGGCAGTTAGTTGAATTATTTATAAATTTAATTTTAAAGTTTGAAATATTGAATTGATTTAAATTTTCTTTTAAAATAAAACTTATATATACAATAACTCTTAACCAAATAGAAAAATGCAATATGCGGCTCTAGCCCACCTCAATCCTAGATAAAAGTGATATAAACCGTCGAAGGTTCTAATTTATATTGTTGTCAATGGTATAATTGCATTACTAAATGTATATGAGTTGATTTAACGGAGCAAACATATTCGATGAACGAAGTTCAAAATTATTAGTTATAAATAATTAACTATTATAATTACAATTATAAAAAAAAATGATATCACAATTTATAGTAGGTATAATTTTAAAAAGTGTAAACCACTTATTTCACTACAAGGGTGAATTTTTTTCTCTCATGAATTACTTTAATTTCTTAAACAAAATTATAGCTTCCAAAACCAAGAAACAAAATATTAAGGAACTTAGCCCAAAGCACGGAAATAGACTCAACAATGTTGGTGGATAGACACACACAAATATACATAGAATATTTACATTTTATTCTCTGTCATCTAGCATTAACATTACTTCCCTTAGTATCTAATGTTGTAATAATCCCTATGTCTCACTCATTCCATTACAATAAAACAGAAGACATGACGTCTGAAAACGCATGCGAGAATGGACCAATCAAACAGAAGATCTGACGTCATGCGAGAATGGACCAATGAGCACGTCTTCAAGATATGTTCCCGGGGTTTTCAAAACTGTTTACTTACATTTCAAAATATTCATTTTTAAATTTTATCTATACATATTTAGTCACCATATCGAATTGTCCTCATACCATCATTCCGTATTTAGTTAACTTATTGGACCCACGGCATACCATCATTCTTTGTAAAGCCACCATATCGGACCTGCCGCATACCATCATTGTGGCTTTGTGCGGCCATCGACTACATTCACTAAGGCTACACAAGCTGATTGAGCTCGTAGCGCGAGTTTGGTCATTTGAAGAGGACAAAACCCGAGAGGACTGGCGAGGGATGAGTGTCAATGGGGGGAAAGTGATGACGCGCTGAGTGGCTGGAATTGATGGCGTGGAAGTGATGTTAGTTGTCGGGTACAGTGAAGAGTTGCCTAAATGCCAGACGATCATGGATGGTTGCAGTTGTAAGTTTTCCCTGAGAGCTTCTGAAATAATTGTGGAGCAAAGTGGAAACATTTAATAAGGCTGATAAAGAAGGGAGGATGGCATGGTTCTACTCATATCTGAGTGAGTGTGAGGGAGTTAGTGAGATAGTCAGTTATCATCTTTCATATCAGGTACCTGGATAAATCAATTTGAGATCTATGTTGATCTATAACAAAAATAAATGTAAGATACATGTATGATGGGTGTTTGGTATAAAAATTAATGATTTAAAATTTAGAAGGCAAAAGAGAAATCTATAAGTGAGAGAATGAGTGAACTGCATATGTCAAACATCATAAGCGAACGCCCAAAGTTTTTAGTCATATTATATCAAAGTCCTTGAACTTATAAGTTTTTTTGCGGACAGAGAGGAACGAAAGGTAGTTAACAATAAATAAAGGTAAAAAAGGATTTTAAAAAACCAGTTTTTTTTAAGTGGACTAATAAGAAGAAAATAATTTAAAACTTATAAGTTCAATAACTTTAATTTAATATGACTAAAAACGTGGGGCGGGCGCTTATGAGGTTTAACATATGCAGTTCATTCATTCTGTCACTTATAGATCTCTCTTTTGCCTTCAAAATTTTTAATTTGTAAGTATTATACCAAACATCCGCCCCCCGTTTTTAGTCATATTAAATTAAAGTACTTGAACTTATAACTTTTAAATTATTTTCTTCTTTTTAGTAAACTTATAAAAACGTGTTTTTAAAAAATACTTTTTTACCTTTATTTATTTTACTCTTTTTAGTCGAAGTGTATGCTATGGTGAGTTTTGACGTATTGATTATGTTCAAATATAATACGCATTGCCCAACAAACATTTTACAGACTAAAGTTGTCTGATGTCTCCTTGATGTTAAACATGGTTCATGTGGTCGGGGCTGGTTTGAATTTGGCACATGAATGTAAATGTAAACAATAGCAGACGGATAATACTGATGCTTTTGTCAATAATTTAAGAATGGTACATTTGATCGATCTGAAATTTTGAAACAATGCATTGTCAACCAAGATATATCTGTGGTCAAAATTTGAGCTCTATAGGACAATCAAAAGTGGTTTAATTTTACGTTGGCAAATTTGAAAAATTGCGGACAGACAGACACGAACGCAAGTTATTAAAAACGTGGTAATAAATAAAGAAAAAAAAATGATTTTTAAAAACCAAGTTTTTATAAGTGGACTAAAAAGAAGAAAATAATTTAAAACTTTTGAGTTCAAGTACTTCGATTTAATATGACTAAAAACGTGGGGCGAGCGCTTATGAGGTTTAACATATGCGGTTCACTCATTCTCTCACTTATAGATCTCTCTTTTGCCTTCTAAATTATAAATCTTTAATTTTTATACCAAACACCCGCCCCACGATTTTAGTCATATTATATCAAACTACTTGAACTTATAAGTTTTAAAATATTTTCTTCTTTTTAGACCACTTATAAAAACATGGTTTTTAAAAATCATTTTTTTACCTTTATTTATTTTATTAGTTCACTAATAAAAACGTGGTTTAAAAAATATTTTTTAACCTATATCTATTTTACGAAACACCTAATCAGCGAAATTTCTTTTAATTATTAACGTATTTTATGTGCAACGTACTGTCATTTATGTGGTTATGATAAGAATGTTTATTTAATACTTATATGTATGTTATTATCTTCATGTAAAGCGCTGTGAGCCCAGTTCCTTACTGGGATACAGCGCTATATAAAATATCAATTTTTTATCTTTATATATATTTTACCAAACCAAGCATGTGCAAATGAGCATGACGAATAACCCTAGCCTATGACAGATGAAGAGGGGGGGCTGAACGGGCTAAGGCCAGGGGCCCCCGTTGATATAAGTGCCTCTAAATTCAGTATTTTTTTATAATAAAGGTGAACAAATGTTTGCATGAATCCCTGAAAATGTCATAAATTAAATAAGTTAATAAAATCTTATCTATTAATCTGATTGTTATTCCGACCCGTAGTCTTAGTAATCGAAAAACCTGATTTGATAGGTTTTATAAGAGAAAACATTAAAAAGTATTGTTTATCTTTTTTTAAAAAATTTACAATTACCGTCAGGCTCTCCTGGTCGTGTGGAAGTGTCTAGTCTTGAGGTGCCAGCGATCTTTGGATCGATTCCCAGCGGTGGAATTTTTTTTTCCATTTGTCTTTTTTTTTAAATTGTCTTTTTACACTCAATTTTAGGATACCGGCAAACAGTTATCTCTTCGTTTTCGTTTTTTTTCATGAATAATCTTTTTGGCTGGGAAGGCAGATCCCGTAGTACAGACAAATTATGAGCAAGGAACCAATAGATTATTTATTTACAAGTTACAGTTACTAGCAATGATTTTATTTAAAGGGACGCTGGCTGGATAGGGCCCCAGTTTGAATTTTAGCCAGGAGCCCCGAGCAGTCTTAATCCGCTTCTGACCCTAGCTTGGGTCGACCGATCACTGTTGACAAGTGTAGTGCGATGAAAACAAATTATGGGGGAGGGCAACAATTTTTCTTGCGGTAACTTGCGTTGTTCCTTCACAGAATTACATATGATTAGTGATATAGTGGTTATCACATCCGCCATGCACGCGGACAGTCCTGGGTTCAAGCCCCAGCGGGAATATTTAAAACAATTTTTTAAAGATGTTTGTTTCCGCCCGTTCTTTTCCTCCATTTTTCGAACATGACTTACCCTCGCTAGGGTCGGCCAATCGCATTTTATGTTTAAAAAGGGATTGTAGTAAAGGGGTGGGGGGCAGGTAACAACAACCGCAGTTCGCATGTCTCCACGTTTACTCGCTTTTTTTCATTACTTCGTGCTGCTGTTTGTGTCCGTCCTCTCACCCTCCCCACCCCCCGCCGTCATTTGCACCATCTATGATGAGCATATCTGCGGTGTATGTTACGCTGCGGGTCGTATCTCGTTATTATGATATATTATTAAATAAGAGAGTCAGAGAGATCGAAAGGATGACTGAGGAAATAAGAGAGTCAACGATGTAAAGAGTTCGAGGGCGAGACGTTGTGAGAGAGTAATCTATCACTGGTCCCTCTTTGTCATCCTCCCTACCCCCCTCTACACTTGCAACCCATGAACCCCTAGCCCCTACCCCTTCAAACAGAAATTAAATTTATTAAAGCTTGAAGGAATCACTTAAAATAGTAATCCTCTTTTTCACTCTCTATCACACACACACTCTCTCTCACACACACTCTCTCTCTCACACACACAAACACACCGAAAGAAGAGAACCATAAAATTATTTGAAAAGCCCCCTTCTGTGTCCCTCCCCAACACCCCCCCCGCGGGCCGAAGCTAGTTCTGACTTGGTCAAGACTTGCTCGCTCAAGCAAAGACAGTTTAGTTCGTGGGAGAGGTTCGAGGTTTGGAGGGGGAAACATTAAATGGATGAGCGCATCCTGCATGCTGGCAAGTGGCAGTTCCAATCCAGGTCTTTTGTCACCACTTCCAGCCATGGGTGGCTCATTACTTGCAGCCATGGTTGACTCATCACTTCCAGCCATGAGTGGCTCATCAATTCCAGCCATTGACATTATCTTATCTTATCTTATCTGTTACAGAAGCTCCTTCTATACAGAAGATTATTGCGGCCTACGCTTATCTATGGTTTGTGTCTAGTGCTGCATTCTTATTAGAGTTTTACATGTTGATAAAGTGTAGGTTTTCCTAGTTTCCTCAGAAAACCTATTTCACGTCCGAATTCTTGACGGAAAGAACGAGAATTTGTATGTGTTTGTTCTTGCATAAGGAATTAGAAAAGTGTTTTTATCCCTACTACATGCCCCGCGGCGTAGCATACGCCGCAGACTTGCTCATGGAGAGTGCAAAGAAAGGGGAGAAAGAACAGACACAAACTACAGCACGAAGAAAACAAAACAACGCGAGTGAACATCGGTTGGGGGGGGGGAACTGCCGACTGATTGTTGGTTTCGAGACATCCGCACTGTGGTTATCTACCTGCCTACCACCCTTTACCACATTAGCTTGCCAACCATAAACTGTGATAGGCCGACCCTGGCGAGGGTCAGCCATGTTGGCAATAAAGGGGTAAAAGAATGGGCACAAACAGACATTTTTAAAAATGAAAAAGAAAACCAATGTTTTCGCTGGGGCTTGAACCCAGGACCTTTCCCGTATAAGGTGGACGTGATAACCAGTACACTACGAATCTCATGTTATTCTGTAATGAAATAATGCAAGTGAACGCAAGGACCATTGTTGGTCTCGAGACATTGGTCGACCCCAGCGAGGGTCATTCGTCATGCTCGTTTGCACATACTCACTTTGGTGAAGGGGTGGTAGGAGGGTTAGAGCGTCTGCGTGCGTTCGTGGTGTCCCGCATGGCTGGGCGACGTAGATAATTAAATATACACTAGACGCCCCGCGGCGTAGCATACGCCGCAGACTCGCTCATGGAGAGTGTAAAGAAAGTGGAGAAAGAACGGACACAAACTACAGCACGAAGAAATCAAAACAACGCGAGTAAACGTCGGTTGGGGGGGGGCTGCCAACTAATTGTTGGTTTCGAGGCATTTGCAGGCGAAATTCGGTACACCCCTAATTTCTATGAAGTCAGCTATAAAACGATAATCGGTTTAAAATCGGAGTTACATAATCGATAATCGGTTTTCCAAAAAACAAAAACAAAACAACAACACGCAATTAACAACCCTAAATATGACTTACCCTCGCTAGGGTCGGCCAATCACAGTTTATGTTTAAGGGATGGTATTATTAAATGGGAGGCGGGTAACAACAACCTCAGTGTGCATGTCTTTACGTCTACTCGCTATGTTTTATTTACTTAGTGCTGCTTTTTGTGTCTGTACTCTCACTCTCCCCAGCGAGGGTCATTCGTCATGCTCGGTTGCACATACTTGCGTGGTGTCTCGCATGGTCCCACGAAGAGAATTATATATATAGATAGATGTCTATTTGAGGGTTGTTTTAATTTATCCCTTTGTTGTATTTCTAAATTAGAATTAATTGCCTTTTGTATTATTACAATTTTGCTATTTGTTCTTCTATCCTCTAGTGCTTCAAGGTTCAATGATTTAACTAATGGCGTTATTTTTATCCGTTTTGAAATTCTCTAGTAATTAATCTGGCAGCTTTTCTTTTTTGAATTTGTTCTAGTTTATCAATGTTTTCTTTAGTGGATGGGTCTCACACAGAAGATGCATATTCTAGTACTGGTCTCACCAAAGTGAGGTAACATTTTAGTTTTATATTCTTATTACATCAGTAAAAGTTATTTTTTTTATACAGCTTAAGGTGTTTAAAAAATATTTTTTAATTACTTCATTGTGGGTGTAAAATATATTGTTGACCGATTAGGCTGTAGATTCACAGAATTGAATTTATGAACATAGCAACATTGACTCACAGCTTCTGAAATAGTTTGTTCAAGAATGTTTCAGACGACTGCCACATAAAGTCAGATTTCAATGTTGATGAACATTTCTTACACTGAGATCTCAAATTGAACAAATTGACCAAAGTTTTGTAGCTACTAATTCGAATAAAACCAGTGGATGAATTGCCAATTGCTTTGAAGAGGACATGTTTTAAGATACTTTTTTAAAACCGAAAAAAACTTTTGGGTGTTGGTTGTGAGTGGGGGGGGTTTAATGAAATCCCATATTTTATGCCATTGGAGGTCTCGACGATTTTATAACGGCTGCGGATGGGACAAAAAGGATTAGCTTTGTGTCTGTGTGTGATTGTGTGTGCGTACGTTGTGTTTGTGGACGGGGTAATGAACATTATCCAAGTAGTAGCTAGGAGAGAGTTCATCGAGTCTTTTTAATCTCATAAATAATGTCTGGAGTCATTACACAACTTTTGCGTTCACTTCAAAACTTTGACACTTCTGTGTTTAGAAAAAAAAAGGGTATTATTTTTAAATCTTGTAGCAAGACCACTTCTTGACGTCATTTTTTATCTTAGATTTGTTTACGTCAGCTGCGTACAATCAGGGCCGGATTTAAGAGACGAAGGGCCCCTAGGCACTTTTTACTTTTTGGGCCCCCCCAACCATCTCGAAGCAATTTTGGAAATTTAGCAAATTAAATGCGGCAGTACAGAACATATAATTTGCTTTGACTTTATTGACTTTAATAAACATCAAAATAATATTCGTCTTCAGAGACATATCTCACAATGAAAGAAAATTTATCTACATGAGAAATGTCCGATGTAGAGTTCACAGAAATAGAGAAATATTTTGCTTTTTTTTTCATCCCAGTGACGATTGTATTGTAATTATTTCTTTTTTTTTCCCTTTTCTGCCATGATATTAACCATTTCATATCATATTTTTGACGAAAGATATGATGTTTTGCCACTTCCTTTGTTACCGTGGCGTTTTATGTGTATGTCCAGAAAAGGATCAAACTCAGCCAAAACTTCTATGGTCATAACATAGTTCCCACTGTTTTTTTAAAAAATCCTAATCAGAAAGTGAGCTCACAACAGCCACAATGCGCCTCAAAACCTATTCGATGGCTCCCTGGCTTCCTATTCCCCGATCTAACATTTTCCCTGACTCTATACTGGTGACCAAAGGTATGCAGGTGAATTTGTAGAAGGCCATCTAGTTAAATGCATTGAAACCTTTGGCAGGTCCCCATAAACTACCTGTGACATCTCCCTGGCCTCTGGTCAAGTCAGTCGACATTAAAAAATTGTTCTCCAGGTCCCAGTCAATTATCTGTAATCTGAAACACAAATCCCAGCTGGGGCGGTGTCTTGTCCTGTGTGTGGTATGGGGAGGGGGAAGTCGGGGGTCATGCCGTTTTTTTTTACTGGTGGTGCAATCTGTCACACCCACCCTAAGCCTTCTCCACAATATCGCAACAGCAGCTCAGAACGTGGCTTGCAATGACAAACCAACACAAACGAACCCCGTGCACTTGACAACTGGGCAATGTATGCAAAATGTAGTAAAAATATTTATTATACTATTATTTTCGATAAAACTTTTTGATAATGAAGCTAAGCTTTCGGGCTTATGGCTTATATAAAGATTCCACCACCGGGGCCTCTTGGCTGGCTGGGGCCCTAGGCCCGCGCCTTGTGGGCCTAGGTGGAAATCCGGCCCTGCGTACAATAACATTAATGTCAGTCCTGAAACTATCATATTACCTTTTGTTACCATCAGAAACTTATGTAAAAATCTGAAACTATCGTATTACCTTTTGTTACCATCAGAAAGTTATGTAAAAATCTGAAACTATCGTATTAACTTTTGTTACCATCAGAAAGTTATGTAAAAATCTGAAACTATCGTATTACCTTTTGTTACCATCAGAAAGTTATGTAAAAATCTGAAACTATCGTATTACCTATTGTTACCATCAGAAAGTTATGTAAAAATCTGAAACTATCGTATTAACTATTGTTACCACCAGAAAGTTATGTAAAAATCTGAAACTATCGTATTACCTTTTGTTACCATCAGAAAGTTATGTAAAAATCTGAAACTATCGTATTACCTATTGTTACCACCAGAAAGTTATGTAAAATTCTGAAACTATCGTATTACCTATTGTTACCATCAGAAAGTTATGTAAAAATCTGAAACTATCGTATTACCTATTGTTACCATCAGAAAGTTATGTAAAAATCTGAAACTATCGTATTAACTATTGTTACCACCAGAAAGTTATGTAAAAATCTGAAACTATCGTATTACCTATTGTTACCATCAGAAAGTTATGTAAAAATCTGAAACTATCGTATTACCTATTATTACCATCAGAAAGTTATGTAAAAATCTGAAACTATCGTATTACCTATTGTTACCATCAGAAAGTTATATTAAAAATCTGAAACTATCGTATTACCTATTGTTACCACCAGAAAGGTTTTTAAAAATCTGAAACTATCGTATTACCTATTGTTACCATCAGAAAGTTATGTACAAATCTGAAACTATCGTATTACCTATTGTTACCACCAGAAAATTATGTAAAAATCTGAAACTATCGTATTACCTATTGTTACCACCAGAAAGTTATGTAAAATTCTGAATTACCTATTGTTGCCATAAGAAAATATGTCAATTATTTCTTTGGAGCTTCTCTCATTTGATGGTGGAGAGTGAGGGGGGGGGGCGGCGCGATGGTCGGGAGTTCCTAATCCTTCCCTTCCTGTCCCATTTTCCCAGCCTAGCAATCTACATCGGGGAGAAAAAAACATATGGAAGACTCGAGTATTTTTGTATTTATCATTTATTCAGATCCAGACTTTGAAACTTCAACTCATTCGACAAAGAATGAATGCGGCAACATGTTGACAAAAAGATGCCGACAAGATTGCATGTATTCGCCGAGCCTCGTTTCCACGACCCTCTCTCTGCTCTCGTCCACGCCGTGCATCCTGAATTATAACGAGTCGTTAGGAGCGTCTAGGCTCATTGACCGCTCCTCATCCTGTTCTGTTGAAAAAAATCTTTTAATCTTTGATCTGTCAACACACAAAAATTGTTGGCCATCCATCGGATTGAGGTCACATCAGTTAGTGACGTCACTGACTCAACCCCCGAGGGGGGTGGGGGTAAGGGACCTTTGGGGTCTGGGGTATGGTCGTAGTGGTAGGGGCCGTTGAAGAGCGTGTGGTGGTGTGGGGTCGCAGGCGCAGCGTGTAACAAGGGAAATGGAGGAACGCCCAATATAATCTGTTTTCAATATCAGTCTAACGGTATTTTTTCCTGTCGTTTTTCCAGCAGAATTCAAAGTCTTGGTATTGAGTCCTTCTCTGATGACCACGAGATAGATAGATGCTCCATAGTACATCCGCCTGATGACGCGACGAGGGTAAGGCGGCTACTTACCAATCACATGTAAGATCTCCAGTTCACATGTATATTCTATGCTATACATTTTTTGCATCTAATCCGTGACTTCGGAAATAAATGGACTCTAATGAGCTCTAATTTCCCTGTCGAAAGAGTGCTCTAATTTCCCTGTCGAAAGGGTGCTCTAATTTCCCTGACGAAAGAGTGCTCTAATTTCCCTGACGAAAGAGTGCTCTAATTTCCCTGACGAAAGAATGCTCTAATTTCCCTGACGAAAGAGTGCTCTAATTTCCCTGACGAAAGAGTGCTCTAATTTCCATCATGAAAGTGTGCTCTAATTTTCCTGATGAAAGGGTGCTCTAATTTCCCTGATGAAAGGGTGCTCTAATTTCCCTTATGAAAGAGTGCTCTAATTTTCCTGATGAAAGGGTGCTCTAATTTCCCTGATGAAAGGGTGCTCTAATTTCCCTGATGAAAAAAGTGCTCTAATTTCCCTGACAAAAGAGTGCTCTAATTTCCCTGACGAAAGATTGCTCTAATTTCCACGCCGAAAGAGTGCTCTAATTTCCCTGACGAAAGAGTGCTCTAATTTCCATCATGAAAGAGTGCTCTAATTTTCCTGATGAAAGGGTGCTCTAATTTCCCTGATGAAAGGGTGCTCTAATTTCCCTTATGAAAGAGTGCTCTAATTTTCCTGATGAAAGGGTGCTCTAATTTCCCTGATGAAAGGGTGCTCTAATTTCCCTGATGAAAAAAGTGCTCTAATTTCCCTGACAAAAGAGTGCTCTAATTTCCCTGACGAAAGATTGCTCTAATTTCCACGCCGAAAGAGTGCTCTAATTTCCCTGACGAAAGAACGCTCTAATTTCCCTGACGAAAGAGTGTTCTAATTTCCCTGACGAAAGAGTGCTCTAATTTCACTGACGAAAGAGTGCTCTAATTTCCCTGATGAAAGATTGCTCTAATTTCTCTGATTAAAGAGTGCTCTAATTGGCCTAATGAAAGAGTGCTCTAATTTCCCTGTCGAAAGGATGCTCTAATTTCCCTGACGAAAGAGTGCTCTAATTTCTCTGATTAAAGAGTGCTCTAATTTCCCTGATGAAAGAGTGCTCTAATTTCCCTGTCGAAAGGGTGCTCTAATTTCCCTGACGAAAGAGTGCTCTAATTTCCCTGACGAAAGAGTGCTTTAATTTCCCTGACGAAAGAATGCTTTAATTTCCCTTACGAAAGAGTGCTCTAATTTCCCTGACGAAAGAGTGCTCTAATTTCCATTATGAAAGAGTGCTCAAATTTTCCTGATGAAAGGGTGCTCTAATTTCCCTGATGAAAGGGTGCTCTAATTTCCCTTATGAAAGAGTGCTCTAATTTTCCCGATGAAAGGGTGCTCTAATTTCCCTGATGAAAGGGTGCTCTAATTTACCTGATGAAAAAGTGCTCTAATTTCCCTGACAAAAGATTGCTCTAATTTCCACGCCGAAAGAGTGCTCTAATTTCCCTGACGAAAGAACGCTCTAATTTCCCTGACGAAAGAGTGTTCTAATTTCCCTGACGAAATATTGCTCTAATTTCCCTGACGAAAGAGTGCTCTAATTTCCCTGACGAAAGAGTGCTCTAATTTCCCTGATGAAAGATTGCTCTAATTTCTCTGACGAAAGAGTGTTCTAATTTCCCTGACGAAAGAACGCTCTAATTTCCCTGACGAAAGAGTGTTCTAATTTCCCTGACGAAATATTGCTCTAATTTCCCTGACGAAAGAGTGCTCTAATTTCCCTGACGAAAGAGTGCTCTAATTTCTCTGATTAAAGAGTGCTCTAATTTCCCTGATGAAAGAGTGCTCTAATTTCTCTGATTAAAGAGTGCTCTAATTTCCCTGATGAAAGAGTGCTCTAATTTCTCTGATTAAAGATAGCTCTAATTTCCCTGATGACAGAGTGCACTAATTTCTATGATGAAAGAGTGCTCTAATTTCTCTGATGACAGAGTGCTCTAATTTCTCTGATTAAAGAGTGCTCTAATTTCCCTGATGAAAGAGTGCTCTAATTTCTCTGATTAAAGATAGCTCTAATTTCCCTGATGACAGAGTGCACTAATTTCTATGATGAAAGAGTGCTCTAATTTCCCTGATGAAAGAGTGCTCTAATTTCTCTGATTAAAGAGTGCTCTAATTTCTCTGATGAAAGATTGCTCTAATTTCTCTGATGACAGAGTGCTCTAATTTCCCCGATGAAAGAGTGCTCTAATTTCCCTGATGAAAGAGTGCTCTCAATAAACCGTTATAATCGACTTAATCTCCATAACGGTACGTAACGCAGCAATCATTCAAAGAACTCCTGGAGCAATTTCTGGATCTAGCAACACGAACAACTTGCAAACAACGAATATTTCCACAGCCAGATTCAAAGAAGTGCTGAGAAATGTTAGAAGTATTCAGTTAAGTGTCTCGTGAGATCAAAGAGTTTAGCAATGAGATGAACAGGAGACGTTTAAGATTAGCAATAAATAAATAATAGGAATAAGCTAAAGATGGAATCAAAGATTTCTACCAAACAGCGAGGACTGCGAGGGTCATGTTAGCGACAGACCGGGGACGGGTGATATGGCTGCTTTTCTTTTGGAACTAATAGGCAAACATATAGAGAGGGGGGAAGAAAGGATGAAAAGAAGAAAAAGAAAGAAAGAAAGAAAATAAAGGAAGAAAGAAATAAAAGAAAGAAAGAAAGGAAGAGAAGATAAGAAAGAAAACGAAAGAAAGAAAAGAAAGAAAGAAAGAAAGAAAGAAAGAAAGAAAGAAAGAAAGAAAGAAAGAAAGAAAGAAAGAAAGAAAGAAAGAAAGAGAGAGAGAGAGAGAAAGAAAGAAAAAAAGAAAGAAAGAAAGAAAGAAAAGATCTTAGATCGTAGATAAACAAATCTGACATACACCAAGAAACATAGGCTACAGAAATGATGGCGAATAGAAGGGTTGCTTGATATCAAACGTCAACAACTTGTGACTAAGAAAGTCCCGTCAAAGAGACGTTATTATAGCCGAGGGCCACGGATACATTGGTGGTTTTTAATGACGTGAAAAAAAAAGAAAGAAAGAAAAAAAGACTTATTGACAACCTGTTTTTTTCCCTACAACAAATATGACATTTTCTGAGACAAACTTTCAATACTAATCAAATTGTTCGTTGGCGTAAACATAATTATGTGGGGAATATAAAAACAAACATACTCTCGTTACAGAAATGAAAGAGGCGAGTTGTTGTATACATACTTGCATATTGAGAGTGGTAATGGGGGAATGTACCTCACCCCCCCCCCAATCTGTTGATATATTATGAGACGTTTAGAGCCAACGATGTCTCAATCACATCTTTATGATTGTTAATGAGATGACTTTTAGCGCTCTGACGGACTGTCTTGAATGTTGAGTAAAAGAAATTAAATGTGTGTATTTCAAAGTCATTTACTTCCATTTATAAAATGACAAGCATTCCGTTTGGGCCCAACAGGGCTATGATGGAAAGTTGCGATATTCTATAATGAGGAAATTTATGTTTGGTGACGTCACAGCCGAGGGCAAGCCATTCTGGACTCGTCGTCTATTTAGCCCCCACCCCACCTTCCCCCTCCTCACGGCGGCGCTGGCTATCTCCCAAGCCCTCGTTATGACGACACGCGTCTGACGGAGCACGAGAGCTGAGCCCTGGTCCTTGGGTGAAAGGGGTAGGGGCGGGGGGAGGGGGGTATGTCCTGATGGAGTGGCGTGCGGTCATAGTGTGAGCAGTTGTACCACGTGTGGCGGGGGACACCCATGGTCTGGGGGTGATGTTGCTGTAGCTTTTAGCCAAAAGCCCCACCCCTGTTGTTGTGCGTGTGTTCTGACGTCGGATTACCTGATGCCCACAATCATCGTTGCGTGTCGTCAGTTGCATTTGGTGTTAAGTCCATCAGAATAGAAGTTTGGATTTCATTACGTCACATTGTTTGTAGGCAAGTAAGTCAATACGCTTATAAAAATATTTTAAAAAACATGACATCATACAGACTAGGACTGCAATAAAGCTTTTAAATAAAATAAGAGTTACACAAACTAATTGTGTGATAAAAACAAAAAATTAAAACTTGAGTAATTGAATAATACAAAAGTATACGTATCAGCTAAAGTTAAAGTCTTCGTCAGTACCAACAACTTACACAAGTTATACATGAACATTATGTTATTTATGTAAGACATTCAATGTCATAGAGACGTAATTAAGTAAACAAAAAATTACACAGGTTATAGGAAAGGGGAGGAAGTAACAAAATTTACAGCGAAAATCATAACGGGAAAAAGATTGCACAGTTATGTAAAATTGAGAATTTGGTTTTATCCTCAAGGACCCAACGTAACAAATCGTTTACAAAAACTTGGATGGATTCAGAGGGTATGAGGAGGTAGTGTGGGGGCGGGGGATGATCCTACAGTTTCTTTGTGTTCTGTGTCAGGTCCTAATTGTAAGAATGTGTATTAAAATATGGCGTCGAGGGGGGGGTTGTAGTCAATTTTGCGAGCTTGTAAGACTTGAATATTTTCTAAATTTAGTGTTTTGTTCTAATCGTGTCAATAAAAACCCTCGGAAGTTAAGTTTTCACGAGTTTTCTTTATTTACACATTTATTTTTAATTTTTATTATGTTCAGGAAATGCTGTACTTTATGGACACCTTGGAATTACTATAAGGTGTCGAGAAGTCTAACACACACACGCATACACGCAAGCACACATATCGACGTCATCAACAATGTCATCACTGCAGCCCTCTTCCCCACCCACCCGCAATCGATTTTCTTTACACGTAGTCGCAAACTTCAGATTGTAACAGAAGTCGCAAACTTCAGATTGTAGCAGTAGTCGCTAACTTCAGATTGTAGCAGTACTCGCTAACTTCAGATTGTAGCAGTAGTCGCTAACTTCAGATTGTAGCAGTAGTCGCTAACTTCAGATTGTAGCAGTAGTCGCTAACTTCAGATTGTAGCAGTACTCGCTAACTTCAGATTGTAGCAGTAGTCGCTAACTTCAGATTGTAGCAGTAGTCACTAACTTCAGATTGTAGCAGTAGTCGCTAACTTCAGATTGTAGCAGTAGTCGCTAACTTCAGATTGTAGCAGTAGTCGCTAACTTCAGTTTGTAGCAGTAGTCGCTAACTTCAGTTTGTAGCAGTAGTCGCTAACTTCAGTTTGTAGCAGTAGTCGCTAACTTCAGTTTGTAGCAGTAGTCGCTAACTTCAGATTGTAGCAGTAGTCGCTAAATTCAGATTGTAGAAGTTGTCGCTAACTTCAGATTGTAGCAGAAGTCGTAACCTTCAGAATGTAACAGTAATCGCTAACTTCAGATTGTAGCAGTAGTCGCTAACTCCAGATTGTAGCAGAAGTCGCTAACTTCAGATTGTAACAGTAGTCGCTAACTCCAAATTGTAACAGTAGTCGCTAACTTCAGATTGTAACAGTAGTCGCTAACTTCCGATTGTAGCAGTAGACGCTAACTTCAGATTGTAGCAAGTGTTATACTCACAAATCGTCTTCAGGCCGTATTGCTTCTAAGAATGTATTTAGTTTTTTGTTCCAACTCAATGACTTAAACCCCTTACACTGTATTCTTTTGAAAATCCTCCCAATTATTCTTACTACTTACAAGGCGTGAGAGAATCGTTGACAACTGTCATTTGCTTTCTAAAATCTGTTACCGTGAAGTGATAGAAAGCTGTAAACACGTGCGTTTATTATCACTATCACCTGAGCGATGTGTCATTGTCCCATAATAAATACTTTGTTGTTGTTCCAAATAAATTGTTCTTCAAAAAGATCTAGATTCATCCCAAAGTTGTTTTTAAAATTATCCCCAAAAACTCATTCTCACGTTTTTTTAACAGTAGACCCCACTGACTGAAACCAAGTCAGACTGAAAACAAAACCTCAAGCCAGCCCTGAAGCTGCCAGTTATCGATAATATTTTTGAAGCCTTGCTCAACGCTGTGGCATTCTTTGAACTCCCAACCAATCGAACCCAGGCTATCAATTAAACTTGTGTAATAGTATTCATTGGAACTTGGAGTGTTTGTTTAACTCTTTTATTGGATGTACGGACAAGAAACAAAGTGGCATCTAGTGACATCCATGACTTCATGTTGTCATCAAGTGAAAGCCGCGACACATAGATGGTTCTTTTAGTGAACAAGTGACATGCATGACTTCATGTTGTCATTCAGTGAAAGCCGTTTTTACCCATTTATGGTTTGTTAAGTTTAACCAGTGACATCCACCGGTTGATATTACTTTAAATATTGACATCTTTGTGCCTACAATGAAAGTGTATTTCTGAATACAGTTGAGGAATTAGCTGAAAAGGTTGCTATTTATGTAAGTACGACTTTTCTATTGATGTGAAAATGTCAATGTTCTGTACATGCGTCGAATGTCAGTGTTTTCATTACATGTGTCAATGTCACTGTTCTGTACATGCGACAAATGCCAGTGTTTTCATTACATGTGTCAAATGTAATTTTTGTGTGTACATGTGTCAAATGTCACTATTCTGTGCACGTGTCAAACGTCACTGTTCTGTACATGTGTCAAATGTCACTGTTCTGTACATGTATCAATGTCACTGTTCTGTACATGTAATGTATGTCACTGTTCTGTACATGTGTCAAATGTCACTGTTCTGTACATGTGTCAAAGGTAACTGTTCTGTAAATATGTCAAAGGTCACTGTTCTGTACATGTGTCAAATGTCACTGTTCTGTACAAGTGTCGAAGGTCACTGTTCTGTACATGTGTCAAATGTAACTGTTCTGTAAATATGTCAAAGGTCACTGTTCTGTACATGTGTCAAAGGTCACTCTTCTGTAAATATGTCAAAGGTCACTGTTCTGTACATGTGTCAAATGTCACTGTTCTGTACAAGTGTCGAAGGTCACTGTTCTGTACATGTGTCAAATGTGCCTGTTCTGTACATTTGTCTAAGGTCACTGTTCTGTAAATATGTCAAAGGTCACTGTTCTGTACATGTGTCAAAGGTCACTGTTCTGTAAATATGTCAAAGGTCACTGTTCTGTACATGTGTCAAAGGTCACTGTTCTGTACATTTGTCAAACGTCCCTGTTCTGTACATTTGTCAAAGGTCACTGTTCTGTAAATATGTCAAATGTCACTGTTCTGTACATGTGTCAAAGGTCACTGTTCTGTACATGTGTCAAATGTCCCTATTCTGTACATTTGTCAAAGGTCACTGTTCTGTAAATATGTCAAAGGTCACTGTTCTGTACATGTGTCAAAGGTCACTGTTCTGTACATGTGTCAAAGGTCACTGTTCTGTACATGTTTCAAAGGTCACTGTTCTGTACATGTGTCAAAGGTCACTGTTCTGTACATGTGTCAAAGGTCACTGTTCTGTACATGTGTCAAAGGTCACTGTTCTGTACATGGGTCAAAGGTCACTGTTCTGTACATGGGTCAAAGGTCACTGTTCTGTACATGTGTCAAGGTCACTGTTCTGTACATGTGCCAAAGGTCACTGTTCTGTACATGTGTCAAAGGTCACTGTTCTGTACATGGGTCAAAGGTCACTGTTCTGTACATGTGTCAAAGGTCACTGTTCTGTACATGGGTCAAAGGTCACTGTTCTGTACATGTGTCAAAGGTCACTGTTCTGTACATGTGTCAAAGGTCACTGTTCTGTACATGGGTCAAAGGTCACTGTTCTGTACATTTTGTTTATCTAATCTTGCTACTGACTCGTAAAACACTCCTTAAAAAGTTTATCTTCTTGGACTGTCATTGTAGTTGGCGGCCGTCTTTTGTCATCAAAACGTTCACTAATAATTCGGCCTGTCCAGGGGGACCCGTTCACGTGCAATTACCCGGGTAGTAAACTTGGGCCCGGGTAGTAAACTTGGGCCCGGGTAGTAAACTTGGGCCCGGGTAGTAAACTTGGGCACGGGTAGTAAACTTGGGCACGGGTAGTAAACTTGGGCCCGGGTAGTAAACTTGGGCCCGGGTAGTAAACTTGGGCCCGGGTAGTAAACTTGGGCCCGGGTAGTAAACTTGGGCCCGGGTAGTAAACTTGGGCACAGGTAGTAAACTTGGGCCCGGGTAGTAAACTTGGACCTGGGTAGTAAACTTGGGCCCGGGTAGTAAACTTGGGCCCGGGTAGTAAACTTGGGCCCGGGTAGTAAACTTGGGCACGGGTAGTAAACTTGGGCCCGTGTAGTAAACTTGGGCCCGGGTAGTAAACTTGGGCCCGGGTAGTAAACTTGGGCCCGGGTAGTAAACTTGGACCTGGGTAGTAAACTTGGACCTGGGTAGTAAACTTGGACCCGTGTAGTAAACTTGGACCTGGGTAGTAAACTTGGGCCCGTGTAGTAAACTTGGACCTGGGTAGTAATGTTGGGCCCGGGTAGTAAACTTGGGCCCGTGTAGTAAACTTGGACCCGGGTAGTAAACTTGGGCCCGGGTAGTAAACTTGGGCACGGGTAGTAAACTTGGGCACGGGTAGTAAACTTGGACCTGGGTAGTAAACTTGGGCTCGGGTAGTAAACTTGGGCACGGGTAGTAAACTTGGGCCCGGGTAGTAAACTTGGGCACGGGTAGTAAACTTGGGCCTGGGTAGTAAACTTGGGCCTGGGTAGTAAACTTGGACCTGGGTAGTAAACTTGGACCCGGGTAGTAAACTTGGACCTGGGTAGTAAACTTGGGCTCGGTTAGTAAACTTGGGCTCGGTTAGTAAACTTGGGCCCGGGTAGTAAACTTGGGCCCGGGTAGTAAACTTGGGCCCGGGTAGTAAACTTGGGCCCGGGTAGTAAACTTGGGCCCGGGTAGTAAACTTGGGCCCGGGTAGTAAACTTGGGCTCGGGTAGTAAACTTGGACCCGGGTAGTAAACTTGGGCCCGGGTAGTAAACTTGGGCCTGGGTAGTAAACTTGGGCACGGGTAGTAAACTTGGGCCTGGGTAGTAAACTTGGGCCTGGGTAGTAAACTTGGGCACGGGTAGTAAACTTGGGCCCTGTTAGTAAACTTGGGCCTGGGTAGTAAACTTGGGCCCGGTTAGTAAACTTGGGCCCGGGTAGTAAACTTGGGCCCGGGTAGTAAACTTGGGCCCGGGTAGTAAACTTGGGCCCGGGTAGTAAACTTGGGCCCGGGTAGTAAACTTGGGCCCGGGTAGTAAACTTGGGCCCGGTTAGTAAACTTGGGCCCGGGTAGTAAACTTGGGCCCGTGTAGTAAACTTGGGCCCGTGTAGTAAACTTGGGCCCGGTTAGTAAACTTGGGCTCGGGTAGTAAACTTGGGCCCGGGTAGTAAACTTGGGCCCGGGTAGTAAACTTGGGCTCGGTTAGTAAACTTGGGCCCGGTTAGTAAACTTGGGCTCGGGTAGTAAACTTGGGCCCGGTTAGTAAACTTGGGCTCGGTTAGTAAACTTGGGCCCGGTTAGTAAACTTGGGCTCGGGTAGTAAACTTGGGCCCGGGTAGTAAACTTGGGCTCGGTTAGTAAACTTGGGCTCGGTTAGTAAACTTGGGCCCGGGTAGTAAACTTGGGCTCGGTTAGTAAACTTGGGCCCGGGTAGTAAACTTGGGCCCGGGTAGTAAACTTGGGCTCGGTTAGTAAACTTGGGCTCGGTTAGTAAACTTGGGCTCGGGTAGTAAACTTGGGCCCGGGTAGTAAACTTGGGCTCGGGTAGTAAACTTGGGCCCGGTTAGTAAACTTGGGCTCGGGTAGTAAACTTGGGCCTGGTTAGTAAACTTGGGCCCGGGTAGTAAACTTGGGCCTGGTTAGTAAACTTGGGCCCGGGTAGTAAACTTGGGCCTGGTTAGTAAACTTGGGCCCGGGTAGTAAACTTGGGCCCGGGTAGTAAACTTGGGCCCGGGTAGTAAACTTGGGCTCGGTTAGTAAACTTGGGCCCGGGTAGTAAACTTGGGCTCGGGTAGTAAACTTGGGCTCGGTTAGTAAACTTGGGCCCGGGTAGTAAACTTGGGCTCGGGTAGTAAACTTGGGCTCGGTTAGTAAACTTGGGCCCTGTTAGTAAACTTGGGCCCGGTTAGTAAACTTGGGCCCGGTTAGTAAACTTGGGCCCGGGTAGTAAACTTGGGCCTGGGTAGTAAACTTGGGCTCGGGTAGTAAACTTGGGCTCGGTTAGTAAACTTGGGCCCGGTTAGTAAACTTGGGCCCGGGTAGTAAACTTGGGCCCGGGTAGTAAACTTGGGCCCGGGTAGTAAACTTGGGCCCGGGTAGTAAACTTGGGCCCGGGTAGTAAACTTGGGCCCGGGTAGTAAACTTGGGCCCGGGTAGTAAACTTGGGCCTGGGTAGTAAACTTGGGCCCGGGTAGTAAACTTGGGCCCGGGTAGTAAACTTGGGCCCGGGTAGTAAACTTGGGTCTGGGTAGTAAACTTGGGCCCGGGTAGTAAACTTGGGCCTGGGTAGTAAACTTGGGCCCGGGTAGTAAACTTGGGCCCGGGTAGTAAACTTGGGTCCGGGTAGTAAACTTGGGTCTGGGTAGTAAACTTGGGTCTGGGTAGTAAACTTGGGCCCGGGTAGTAAACTTGGGCCCGGTAGTAAACTTGGGTCTGGGTAGTAAACTTGGGTCTGGGTAGTAAACTTGGGTCTGGGTAGTAAACTTGGGTCTGGGTAGTAAACTTGGGTCTGGGTAGTAAACTTGGGCCCGGGTAGTAAACTTGGGCTCGGGTAGTAAACTTGGGCCCGGGTAGTAAACTTGGGCTCGGGTAGTAAACTTGGGCTCGGTTAGTAAACTTGGGCCCGGTTAGTAAACTTGGGCCCGGGTAGTAAACTTGGGCTCGGTTAGTAAACTTGGGCTCGGTTAGTAAACTTGGGCCCGGGTAGTAAACTTGGGCTCGGTTAGTAAACTTGGGCCCGGGTAGTAAACTTGGGCTCGGGTAGTAAACTTGGGCTCGGTTAGTAAACTTGGGCCCGGTTAGTAAACTTGGGCCCGGGTAGTAAACTTGGGCTCGGGTAGTAAACTTGGGCTCGGGTAGTTAGCTTGGGCTCGGGTAGTAAACTTGGGCCCGGGTAGTAAACTTGGGCTCGGGTAGTTAGCTTGGGCTCGGGTAGTAAACTTGGGCTCGGGTAGTAAACTTGGGCCCGGGTAGTAAACTTGGGCCCGGGTAGTAAACTTGGGCTCGGTTAGTAAACTTGGGCCCGGGTAGTAAACTTGGGCTCGGGTAGTAAACTTGGGCCCGGGTAGTAAACTTGGGCCCGGGTAGTAAACTTGGGCCCGGGTAGTAAACTTGGGCCTGGTTAGTAAACTTGGGCTCGGTTAGTAAACTTGGGCCCGGGTAGTAAACTTGGGCCCGGGTAGTAAACTTGGGCCCGGTTAGTAAACTTGGGCTCGGGTAGTAAACTTGGGCCCGGTTAGTAAACTTGGGCCCGGGTAGTAAACTTGGGCTCGGGTAGTAAACTTGGGCCCGGGTAGTAAACTTGGGCCCGGGTAGTAAACTTGGGCCCGGGTAGTAAACTTGGGCCCGGTTAGTAAACTTGGGCCCGGGTAGTAAACTTGGGCCCGGGTAGTAAACTTGGGCCCGGGTAGTAAACTTGGGCCCGGGTAGTAAACTTGGGCCCGGGTAGTAAACTTGGGCCCGGGTAGTAAACTTGGGCCCGGGTAGTAAACTTGGGCCCGGGTAGTAAACTTGGGCCCGGGTAGTAAACTTGGGCCCGGGTAGTAAACTTGGGCCCGGTTAGTAAACTTGGGCTCGGGTAGTAAACTTGGGCCCGGTTAGTAAACTTGGGCCCGGGTAGTAAACTTGGGCTCGGGTAGTAAACTTGGGCCCGGTTAGTAAACTTTGGCCCGGGTAGTAAACTTGGGCCCGGGTAGTAAACTTGGGCCCGGGTAGTAAACTTGGGCCCGGTAGTAAACTTGGGCCCGGGTAGTAAACTTGGGCCCGGTTAGTAAACTTGGGCCCGGGTAGTAAACTTGGGCCCGGGTAGTAAACTTGGGCCCGGGTAGTAAACTTGGGCCCGGGTAGTAAACTTGGGCCCGGGTAGTAAACTTGGGCTCGGTTAGTAAACTTGGGCCCGGGTAGTAAACTTGGGCCCGGGTAGTAAACTTGGGCCCGGGTAGTAAACTTGGGCTCGGTTAGTAAACTTGGGCCCGGGTAGTAAACTTGGGCCCGGGTAGTAAACTTGGGCTCGGTTAGTAAACTTGGGCTCGGGTAGTAAACTTGGGCCCGGGTAGTAAACTTGGGCCCGGGTAGTAAACTTGGGCCCGGGTAGTAAACTTGGGCCCGGGTAGTAAACTTGGGCCCGGGTAGTAAACTTGGGCCCGGGTAGTAAACTTGGGCCCGGGTAGTAAACTTGGGCCCGGGTAGTAAACTTGGGCCCGGGTAGTAAACTTGGGCCCGGGTACACATGAAAATGTTGCTCCAAGGGAACCAACGGTGGACAAACATCAGCTCGTAAGCCGCACGCGAGACTCTTCTGTGTTCACATTACGGCTCGCGAACAATTTATCAATTTAATTTTTTTTTGTTTAAAATATATGATGTGAAATACGTTTAACACGAAATCGTTTAAGAAGAAATATCCGTCAACGGTAAATAAAATACGATACCGCGCCGCCGGCAGTTACGAGGGCAGGAAATAAAAGAGAGGCGAGTTTTGTGTTATTTTCATAAAACTCTTGATTTGATTTCATAACATCTAACTTGGCTTTTAAATACACCGACAAAATTGAAGAAAAAAACCCCACAATAATAAATGTAGTCATAGTTATAAACTTGTCAACATCGTTTGGTCTTCCGAGTTCAACTGTTCTCTTTTGATGGGGTGTTAGTTTTATTAGGAGTGGACACAACAAACAAACAAAAACTTAAAAAAATAATTTAAAATTTAAACAAAATACAAAAAACACATCAAAGCAGCTACACTCTATTCTAATTTTAAAAATATCATTTAGGGGGTTGGGGGGGCATGGGTAGGATATCCCTCATTTCTGAAGCATATTTGCATACACTTAAAATATTGTTCATTTATTGACATTATCTTGACGACTTAACGTTTTAAACTTGGCCTCCGACCTTTTGACTTCTACAACCGTAATTACAGACTCAGTCGCTGTTTTAAATATAGTTTCCAATTATTGATATCATTACAATGCCGAAGGACACCCAACAATGGCGAATCCGTTGTTAATCCATTTATGAATAAACTGATCAAATATGAAGCAGGGAATTTTTAACATATTCATCGTTCAGCGGCGCAGCGTGGGTATGTGGCGCCCAGGGCAGAATCCAGATATGCCCCCCCCCGCCGATACGCACTGTCATCCTTTTTTCAAGACCTGCCTTTCTCCCCCGCCCCAACACAGATCGTCAAATTACTGGATCAAGTTTGTGAGGGGCACGGTGGTCGAGCGGCAGCGCGCTCAGCTGTCGTACTGTGGGGTCACGGGTTCGAGGCTCGGTGCTGGCAGGGTCTTTTTCCCGATGCTAAATGGCGTCATTGAGTCCACCCAGCTTCGAATGGATACCAGACATTTGTTGGTGAAGTAAAGGCTACGCATTGTGCTAGCTACGCAATCCCCCCACCCGGTATGCCGTGGCTATAGAAACCTGTGAACGCTCCTTCACGTGCCCCATAGACCAGCATGGTCTGAAAAGACTTGTAAAAGACAAACGACAATGACTAAACAAAATTATGAGTGACAATATAGTTCTACTAGCGGAACAATAAACTTGGAAGTACACACATTTTATGTACATGGGGAATGATTGTGTCAATTCTAAGCATAACCGCTGTTCGTAATCTATACACTGTGATTCTCAAGCTTGCCCACCTGTTTTTATGTCTCCAGTGAAAAGAAACTTTAACATCTATTCCTGAGTCTTTTCCCCGAACAGTCCCTGGCCCCAGCATTGATACATAGGCATTGATACATAGGCATTGATACATAGGCACTGATACATAGGCATTGATACATAGGCATTGATACATAGGCATTGATACATAGGCATTGATACATAGGCATTGATACATAGGCATTGATACATAGGCATTGATACATAGGCATTGATACATAGGCACTGATACATAGGCACTGATACATAGGCACTGATACATAGGCACTGATACATAGGCACTGATACATAGGCACTGATACATAGGCACTGATACATCGGCACTGATACATAGGCACTGATACATAGGCACTGATACATAGGCACTGATACATAGGCACTGATACATAGGCACTGATTCATTAGGCACTGATACATCGGCACTGATACATAGGCACTGATACATAGGCACTGATACATAGGCACTGATACATAGGCACTGATACATAAGCACTGACACATAGGCACTGATACATAGGCACTGATACATAGGCACTGATACATTGGCACTGATACATAGGCACTGATACATAGGCACTGATACATAGGCACTGATACATAGGCACTGACACATATGCAATGATACATAGGCACTGATACATAGGCACTGATACATAGGCACTGATACATAGGCACTGATACATTGGCACTGATACATAGGCACTGATACATAGGCACTGATACATAGGCACTGATACATAGGAACTGATACATAGGCACTGATACATAGGCACTGATACATAGGCACTGATACATAGGCACTGATACATTGGCACTGATACATAGGCACTGATACATAGGCACTGATACATAGGCACTGATACATAGGCACTGATACATAGGCACTGATACATAGGCACTGATACATAGGCACTGATACATAGGCACTGATACATAGGCACTGATACATAGGCACTGATACATCGGCACTGATACATAGGCACTGATACATAGGCACTGATACATAGGCACTGATACATAGGCACTGATACATAGGCACTGATACATAGGCACTGATACATAGGCACTGATACATAGGCACTGATACATAGGCACTGATACATAGGCACTGATACATAGGCACTGATACATAGGCACTGATACATCGGCACTGATACATCGGCACTGATACATAGGCACTGATACATAGGCACTGATACATAGGCACTGATACATAGGCACTGATACATAGGCACTGATACATAGGCACTGATACATAGGCACTGATACATAGGCACTGATACATAGGCACTGATACATAGGCACTGATACATAGGCACTGATGCATAGGCACTGATGCATAGGCACTGATACATAGGCACTGCTACATTGGCACTGATACATAGGCACTGATACATAGTCACTGATACATAGGCACTGATACATAGGCACCGATACATAGGGACTGATACATAGGCACTGATACATAGGCACTGATACATAGGCACTGATACATAGGCACTGATACATAGGCACTGATACATAGGCACTGATACATAGGCACTGATACATAGGCACTGATACATAGGCACTGATACATAGGCATTGATACATAGGCATTGATACATAAGCACTGATACATAGGCACTGATACATAGGCAGTGACAAGGTCGTGAATCTGGAAGCGCTCTATGAGTAACTTGGTTAAACAAAATAATACCAATACTAAAGCCATGGTAAATAACACTTGAAGGATACCAGGTAATTGTGAGGATGTGTGCTCCCATGAATACAGGACAACGGTACCTTGGAGGACTGAACCCCAAACTGTCTGATATATAACATACAGCCTACAGCCTACAGCCAAACTGTCTGATATATAACCTACAGCCTACAGCCTACAGCTTCTGTTTAAAAATAAACTCGAAATAATGTTCCAGAATACTATGTTTGAGAACCATTGTTACTTGAGCAGCTCATTGAATGGCAGTAGGGATCCCTGACACTACCACTGGCTGTCTTTTTTTAAAAAGTCCTTCGTATAAATCATCCCGCGAGCTATTCAATAAATTTCATCTCATACTGAGGCACGTTTCGTGGTTTAACCGTAGAGGAAATATGAAATGGGATCGATCGATCTTATCAAAGTTACACCAATCTTTGTCATTCAATAAGCACAAGAGTTTCGTGTCACCAGTGACACGTCACGCTGGAGTGAACATCGCGCGACCCTTTCATCTGATCGGGACGGTCGATGAAGGATCAATTGTCGCTGAGACAATAATCGGCCGGACAATGTCGTTGAAATGATCTAAGAAGTCGTTACAGAAGCACCATAGTACCATCATAGTACCATCATAGTACCATCATAGTACCATCATAGTGCCATCTTAGTACCATCATAGTGCCATCATAGTACCATCATAGTACCATCATAGTGCCATCATAGTACCATCATAGTGCCATCATAGTACCATCATAGTACCATCATAGTACCATCATAGTACCATCATAGTACCATCATAGTGCCATCATAGTACCATCATAGTACCATCATAGTACCATCATAGTACCATCATAGTACCATAATAGTACCATCATAGTACCATCATAGTACCATCATAGTACCATCATAGTACCATCATAGTACCATCATAGTACCATCATAGTACCATCATAGTGTCAGCAGTTCTTGAGTCCGTTACATAGTGCCATCAGTACTTGAGTCCGTTACATAGTGCCATCAGTTCTTGAGTCCGTTACATAGTGCCATCAGTTCTTGAGTCCGTTACATAGTGCCATCAGTACTTGAGTCCGTTACATAGTGCCATCAGTTCTTGAGTCCGTTACATAGTGCAATCAGTACTTGAGTCCGTTACATAGTGCCATCAGTTCTTGAGTCCGTTACATAGTGCCATCAGTAGATGAGTCCGTTACATAGTGCCATCAGTTCTTGAGTCCGTTACATAGTGCCATCAGTTCTTGAGTCCGTTACATAGTGCCATCAGTTCTTGAGTCCGTTACATAGTGCCATCAGTAGATGAGTCCGTTACATAGTGCCATCAGTTCTTGAGTCCGTTACATAGTGCCATCAGTAGATGAGTCCGTTACATAGTGCCATCAGTTCTTGAGTCCGTTACATAGTGCCATCAGTTCTTGAGTCCGTTACATAGTGCCATCAGTAGATGAGTCCGTTACATAGTGCCATCAGTAGATGAGTCCGTTACATAGTGCCATCAGTTCTTGAGTCCGTTACATAGTGCCATCAGTACTTGAGTCCGTTACATAGTGCCATCAGTACTTGAGTCCGTTACATAGTGCCATCAGTAGATGAGTCCGTTAAATAGTGCCATCAGTACTTGAGTCCGTTACATAGTGCCATCATTACTTGAGTCCGTTACATAGTGCCATCAGTACTTGAGTCCGTTATATAGTGCCATCAGTACTTGAGTCCGTTACATAGTGCCATCAGTAGATGAGTCCGTTAAATAGTGCCATCAGTACTTGAGTCCGTTACATAGTGCCATCTGTACTTGAGTCCGTTACATAGTGCCATCAGTACTTGAGTCCGTTACATAGTGCCATCAGTACTTGAGTCCGTTACATAGTGCCATCAGTACTTGAGTCCGTTACATTGTGCCATCAGTACTTGAGTCCGTTACATAGTGCCATCAGTTCTTGAGTCCGTTACATAGTGCCATCAGTTCTTGAGTCCGTTACATGAGTCCGTTACATAATGCCATCAGTACTTGAGTCCGTTACATAGTGCCATCAGTACTTGAGTCCGTTACATAGTACTGTTAGCATATGAGTCCGTTACATAGTACTGTTGGTACTTGAGTCCGTTACATAGTACTGTTAGTACTTGGTCCAGTTACCTAGTGCTATCAGTACTTGATTCCGTTTAATGTTTCATGACAAATTTTTTATTTGCTAACAATTTTAAGGTGAATAAATTTTTGAAGGACACGTCTTGTTGACTTCATTATTGGTATGAGAATCCTTGTAATCTAGTATGAGAATCCTTGTAATCTAGTCGATATTAACGACAGAGAATACATTTGTTGAATTATCTGTCGTCGGGCTAAAATAGGAGCTCTCGACACCTCCCCGTCAGATCACCCTCCTCCCACGAGCGTTACTCATTAACATCAATTAAACGAACTGCTAACAACCTTTCCCCCAGTTGTCATGTAGCCTCGCCTTGGCATCGTTTGGTATCTCTGTGTGGGCCTCACGAGAGGATGGGCGAGTGTTCGAATATCAGAACGAGCTTGCTGCGAGTAACAAAGTCATGGGGGATGCAATAACTCATGTTCCTTGCAGTGGTCCCCCAGAAAGCTGACAGATGGATATAAACAACGACATAAAAAAGAAATTGCAGAGAAGTCTTAATGTCTATTGATTAACATGTATGTAATAAAACAAAGTATTTTTTTTAATCGTTAGAAATGAAATGACGTGACTTTCCATCGATGTTCAAACGTCCACTCAAAAACCCCTACGTTGAAATGTCGTCAAATCTCCTAAACACTATTGGTTTAAGAAAAAAAATGTATATTTAAAGAAAAAACCCGTTACCTTGTACGATTTTATAGCAAAAATTCATAAAATTGTTTCCCTTTTCTGCTTGCTTTCCCCTGCCCTCCCCATCTCGGCTTTAACGTCCTATTGCATGACGCACTCTTCAAGTGTTACTACATTTCTTGGCAATTCTCTCACATTTTTCAACTTTTCTGTCATTTTGTCAACTTCCCTGTCATTGTTGACTACATCAACAATTTACTCCTGCAAAGTTCACAATGATAACTGAACGGTCGGATAATTTTCTGTCTTTGCCGATTTCTTTTCAATCTTGTGTATTCCTTGAATGATTTGCTACATCATTTGGTCATCCCTCTGCCATCATCGTCCAATCATTGAACCCCACACCTCTTTATACCAGGCACCCCCACATCTATGGACATGGCACTGGACATCTCCTCACATTGGATCAGCTGGGGTAAGTGCCTCCTGGGGTACTCGAGGGTTTATGACGTTTGCATCAGATCAAAACTCTGCAGTCAGCCGATATTTCTAAATAACATGTCATATGACCACTCTTTTATACCACCTTGTTTAGCTCGTGCTTCGGTCCTTTACACCATGGGGCGCCATCATCAGCCACGCTCCTTTACTCCATGGGGCGCCATCATCAATTATTTTGTGTTCCCTCCCCCCACCCCCTTGTGATTAGTGGCCAACCGTCTGCTAGACGTGTGACGGCTGCCTGTTGCCATGACAATTCAAAGACTCCAAAAACTACATTATGAAAACACAACTTTGCTAATGGCTTCTCTCTAACACTGAAATATGACCCCTGGCTAGAGACCCCTGGTCTGTCTGACCCTCGTCATATCCTCGTCCCCTGTCGGGTCTCTCTCTCTCTCTCTCGCAGAAAGGAAAGATAATTCAGAATAATGACACGATCAACATTTGACTTAGTGTTAGTCTGTCATAGATTTCTCAAACACCCCAAAAAGTAGCGAAGTTTGAGATTGTAATTTGTTAAGACAGACATGTGTAGAGGACAGGGGGCAACATGGAGGGGGACAACATGTCAACCAACAGATCTTAGACAGGACAAGGGGAAACATGGAGGGGGCCAGCGGGTCAACCAACAGATCTTAGACAGGACAAGGGGAAACATGGAGGGGGGAAAACGTGTCAACCAACAGATCTTAGACAGGACAAGGGGAAATATGGAGGGGGACAACATGTCAACCAACAGATCTTAGACAGGACAAGGGGAAATATGGAGGGGGACAACATGTCAACCAACAGATCTTAGACAGGACAAGGGGAAATATGGAGGGGGACAACATGTCAACCAACAGATCTTAGACAGGACAAATACAAGGACAAACTTGACTTATCTGTGTGGTTGTATGACAGGTAGTATGACAGGTAGTATGACAGGTTGTATGACAGGTTGTATGACAGGTTGTATGACAGGTTGTGTGACAGGTTGTATGACAGGTTGTATGACAGGTTGTGTGACAGGTTGTATGACAGGTTGTGTGACAGGTTGTATGACAGGTTGTATGACAGGTTGTGTGACAGGTTGTATGACAGGTTGTGTGACAGGTTGTACGACATGTTGTTTGACAGGTGAAGGTGTCATGGTCAAACAAGACAATTTGTAGTGGAGTCAAAGAAGTTGCCCATGAGATCAACGAGAGACGTAAACAATGAAAAGTCATTCATTTATTACTGTAAAATGAGACCGGTATATACCATCTAACAGTTGTTGAATGTAAATGAGGCCGGTATATACCATCTAACAGTTGTTGAATGTAAATGAGGCCGGTATATACCATCTAACAGTTGTTGAATGTAAATGAGGCCGGTATATACCATCTAACAGTTGTTGAATGTAAATGAGGCCGGTATATACCATCTAACAGTTGTTGAATGTAAATGAGGCCGGTATATACCATCTAACAGTTGTTGAATGTAAATGAGGCCGGTATATACCATCTAACAGTTGTTGAATGTAAATGAGGCCGGTATATACCATCTAACAGTTGTTGAATGTAAATGAGGCCGGTATATACCATCTAACAGTTGTTGAATGTAAATCAGGCCGGTATATACCATCTAACAGTTGTTGAATGTAAATCAGGCCGGTATATACCATCTAACAGTTGTTGAATGTAAATCAGGCCGGTATATACCATCTAACAGTTGTTGAATGTTGTATAACTCTTAACTGGCTGGCATTGTTCAAACCGTAATCTTATCTCCACCAAACGGACGATGTTTCGCCCTCAACTCCACTTGGTGTTAGCTTTGGTCGGCATGTGAGGTCATCGTTTCCCCCCCACCCCCTCCCCCCAGTCTTGTTTTTTCATGGGTCATTTTTGAACACCGGCTGGGACTGGAGTGGTGGTAGTCTCAGCCTATGTCAAATCAACTTTTTATTAGAAACACAACAAAATAGGTTTTTGATGGTATTAAATTAATGATCTTGTCAAACCGATGTTGTTTTATGAATGTTGTCAAACAGATGTGTTTTTTAAAATGATGTTATGCCGACATTTTTAAATGCGTTTTTTCTTGTTTGGGAAAAAATATCCGTTTTATTTTTAAAAAGTGCCCTCTTGAGCGGGAACCTGACTTGAAAGCTGATTCCACTCCGGTTTCTGTTGACTCCGACTGCACTGCCCTTATATGGTGTTGCCTCATATTCCTGTTGACCAGGCTAGCAGCAGATAACAAGGACGCATGCTACTCATTAAAGCCCTTTTTTTTCATTGAACTTGAAGCCAGCGTTATGTTATAGCGTATTGACTTGATATTTTTTTAACGTCATCTCAAACAAATAGAGAAACTTTGGCCTCGTTAAAGTTGCCCCCTCCCCTCGATTCCCTCTCGTAGGGATGGGTCCTCTCGTGTCTAACATGGGTCCCCAAAGCAGCGACGCTATCTATACACCGAAGTCTAGAATGTTGACGATGTTCATGTGGGATAATTCAGTGGTCCTCAAATTTTAGACTTATTTTTGCCGGCCATAATGCAATTTGTAAATCGTTATGTTGAATAGCGATATTGTTTGGTAAATGGGACGCGATAGCCAGAGGTCCTCAAAACTTTTCCCTTTAAACTGCACGGATGCGCGGCCACGTACATGTCTGACCAACACCGCGCAGCAGTTAAGAATTACCGCGCAGCAAATTTGGTAAATTATTCCACAAAAAACTCGATTTATTATACTTTGCACACGATGCATTGTACTTTGCACACGATGTATTCTACTTTGCACACGATGTATTGTACTTTGCACACGATGTATTGTACTTTGCACACGATGTATTGTACTTTGCACACGATGTATTGTACTTTGCACACGATGTATTGTACTTTGCACACGATGTATTGTACTTTGCACACGATGTATTGTACTTTGCACACGATGTATTGTACTTTGCACACGATGCATTGTACTTTGCACACGATGTATTGTACTTTGCACACGATGTATTGTACTTTGCACACAGACAGCGAACCTTAAAGGTACATTGGTCCTCAAGTTGTGTGGTGTCAAATTTAAAGTTAAATATGCAATCAACATAAGGTAATAAACATTTCATATGAAAATTTGGCTAGCAATTACCATTATTATTTTTTTTTGACATTTCAAAATATCGAATACCATCAAATAATCTTGACCAGGGCACTGTTGACACATGCCAACTTCAGACCTTGACCAGGGCATTGTTGACACATGCCAACTTCAGACCTTGACCAGGGCATTGTTGACACATCCCAACTTAAGACCTTGACCAGGGCGTTGTTGACATATCCCAACTGCAGACCTTGATTAGGGCATTGTTGACACATCCCAACTTCTGACCTTGACCAGGGCATTGTTGACACATTCCAACTTCAGACCTTGACCAGGGCATTGTTGACACATCCCAACTTCAGACCTTGACCAGGGCATTGTTGATACATCCCAACTTCAGACCTTGATTAAGGCATATTTGAACATGTCCTGCCATACCTATGAACGTATTATGTTCAATTCATGAACTACTTCTTGTTCTGAACATTGGCTTAGATATTTTATTTAATCATTATTTTCTGTAACATAGACCGCAGCAAGTATTGACCTCTTCTAATTTTGACGTACACGCAGACTGCCCCTTGTCCAAAAATTGCCCCTTGTCCAACACTTGCCCCTTGTCCAACACTTGCCCCTTGTCCAACACTGGCCCCTTGTCCAACACTTGCCCCTTGTCCAACACTTGCCCCTTGCCCTAATCTCGATGTTGTATTTTACTAAACTTGTCTTTGCCCTTGACCTCCTCACCATTTTGTCCTTGACCTCCTCACCATTTTGTCAGCCATGTTCTCTTGACTGTCCTCTTTGATTCCTTTCAAAAACAATTTTTAAAAAAAATCTGTCCCACCTCAGCCCGAGGCCTGGGATCCCCCGATACTCGAGCTCCGTGGCGAGTGATTCAAAGAAACTTAAAACCAGGGAACCATCGCGCCGTTAGCACTGGACGCAGACTTTGTTTTTGTTTGACTGAATCCAATCTTGGTCCCTGATGAATGGTTTGTTAAAACATGTAATTAAATTTTTCTCTCTCTAATTTTGTTGCTGTTTTGTTTGCGCCCAGAGCGTGTGAAATGGTGAATGTAAACCTTTGGGTGATTGCATACCATCGACAAGCTTAAATGGATGGTAGCATGGATTGTTTTAAACCAAACACAATTTCAGTTTATTGTGTTCAATTCTTTGAGCTGGTCCGCCACTGAGAGAATTCTCGTTTCCGTGTTAAAGACTTTACTAGATAGTTTGTTTGATTATGTACGAGAAATGTCAGTTTCACACATGTCATCATGAAAGAATCGAAAATGTCATCATGTCAGTATCGAACAGGTCACCATGTCAGTATCGAAAATGTCAACAAGTCAATATAATAATAAAAATACATTGATAATGAATATAGCGCTGTACGCCAGTAAGTAACTGGGCTCACGGGGCTTTAAATAAAGATAATTATATACATATGTAAGTATTAAATAAACATTCATATCCTAACAACCTCATAAATGACAGTACTGTACACAAGCTGCGTTTATCATTAGAAGAAATGTTGCTTAATTAATTTAGAAAGTAAAGTTTAAAGTTTAAAGAGATGTGTCTTAAGTGCAGTCTTGAAGACCTTAGTAGTTATAATAATACGGATGTGTAATGGTAGAGAATTCCGTCATGCCAATATCTAACATGTCATTATGTCAGATTGGCGTCACTGACATTGTCTGCTATTCAAAGCACCCCCTACCCGCCCCAGACACTTTTCTAGCATGTAAACAGCCAACACACCCCATGTCCACGCCACTCCCACCCCGCCCCCCGGCCGTGTTGTCCTTATTGAAAGTATCCCGCCACTAGTCCAATTGAGTGTGGCCATATATTGAGTGTGGCCAGATATTGAAGATGTGAATTGAGTGTGGCCAAATATTGAGTGTGGCCAGATATTGAAGATGTGAATTGAGTGTGGCCAGATATTGAAGATGTGAATTGAGTGTGGCCAGATATTGAAGATGTGAATTGAGTGTGGCCAGATATTGAAGGTGGGAATTGAGTGTGGTCAGATATTGAAGGTGGGAATTGAGTGTGCTCAGATATTGAAGGTGGGAATTGAGTGTGGTCAGATATTGAAAGTGGGAATTGAGTGTGGTCAGATATTGAAGATGTGAATTGAGTGTGGCCAGATATTGAAGATGTGAATTTAGTGTGGCCAGATATTGAAGGTGGGAGTTGAGTGTGGTCAGATATTGAAGATGTGAATTGAGTGTGGCCAGATATTGAAGATGTGAATTGAGTGTGACCAGATGTTAAAGACGTGAATTGAGTGTGGCCAGATGTTGAAGATGTGAATTTAGTGTGGCCAGATATTGAAGATGTGAATTGAGTGTGGCCAGATATTGAAGATGTGAATTTAGTGTGGCCAGATATTGAAGATGTGAATTGAGTGTGGCCAGATGTTGAAGATGTGAATTGAGTGTGGTCAGATATTGAAGGTGGGAATTGAGTGTGGCCATATATTGAGTGTGGCCATATATTGAGTGTGGCCAGATATTGAAGATGTGAATTGAGTGTGGCCATATATTGAGTGTGGCCATATATTGAGTATGACCATATATTGAGTGTGGCCATATATTGAGTGTGGCCATATATTGAGTGTGGCCATATATTGAGTGTGGCCAGATATTGAGTGTGGCCATATATTGAAGATGTGGAGGCAAATCTTGTTACGTCCATCACCCCAACAATGGTTGCAGTGGTGAGGGGAGTGGGGTGGGGGTGGGGGCATTCACGCTCTGCTCCCCTCAGAACCCACATGAAATATTGCAGAGTCGATAGAGGCAAGGGCAGGGTCAGCGATAGAGCGATGGTGAAAGAAGATGAAGTGTAGGAGAGAGGGAATGAAAGAAGAGGGAGTTTAGGAGAGAGGGGATGAACGAAGAACATAAATAGACTTTGTCTCAAATTTTGTAAGTTATACAATTTAACCAACGAATTAAACCACTGACTATCTGTGGATTAACCATGACAATGGCTGTATACACGGTTTTACTAAATGTTGTTCGATATACACAGTATAACTAAATGTTGTTTGCTATACACAGTTTAACTAACCATTGTTTGCTCAGAAGAACGTACCGTAACTATAAAATCCGATGTAACAAATCCAAATTAGATCCCATTAAACTTATAATCGGACAATCTCACAATGACATTATTCCATCTCATCACTTCAGGCGGGAAACTCAGAACATTTCTTTTATCTGACGGGTAAACTCAGAACATTTCTTTTATCAGACGGGAAAACTCAGAACATTTCTTTTATCTGACGGGAAAACTCAAAACATTTCTTTTATCTGACGGGAAAACTCAGAACATTTCTTTTATCTGACGGGAAAACTCAGAACATTTCTTTTATCTGACGGGAAAACTCAGAAAAGTTCTTTTATCTGCAACTGATGTCACCACAGACAAGAAACTCGAGAGTTTAATTGGCTATTTCTTTAAATAGCTGAATAAATCTAAGTCATTTAAAATGTAAATGAAAATCCTACATAATAAAAGGCTATGTTCCGTGCTGTCATAGATAGCGATTGGTCCCTCAAACACATATGACTCCTACAGCCAATCATATTGAAGACATTTACGCCATATACGCGGACGTTTAAAACGAGTTATTTTTGGTGCAGTATTCCTTCCAAGACTTTATTTTGTGTTATGCGCGTTGGGATTTATAGTCAAAGGCTCTGTTTGTAGGGGTTATTTTATTTAACTATAATGAATAGTATTTTTGACGTGATGCACATGTATGCCGGGCGAGACGGCTGTTGGGGGCGTTACAACATGCGACCAAACAGTGGCGGAACGTCCTTGGACGGGTTTGTTGCTCGTATTGAAATAAATCGCAACAATGGATATTTTGCCAATGTATGTAGTGAAAACCAAATTGGCAACCAAACTTTGGTCGGACCTGATTGTTAGTATGAGCATACATGCAGCTATAGCAACGTATTTGTTATCAACGTATTTGTTATCAACGTATTTGTTATCAACGTATTTGTTATCAACGTTTTTGTTATCAACGTATTTGTTATCAACGTATTTGTTATCAACGTATTTGTTATCAACGTATTTGATATCAACGTATTTGTTATCAACGTATTTGTTATCTACGTATTTGTCATCAACGTATTTGTTATCAACGTATTTGTTATCAACGTATTTGTTATCAACGTATTTGTTATCAACGTTTTTGTTATCAACTTTTGTTATCTACGTATTTGTCATCAACGTATTTGTCATCAACGTATTTGTCATCAACGTATTTGTTATCAACGTATTTGTTATCAACGTATTTGTTATCGACGTATTTGTTATCAACGTATTTGTTATCAACGTATTTGTTATCAACGTATTTGTTATCAACGTATTTTTTTATCAACGTATTTGTTATCAACGTATTTGTGGTTAGTTGTTGGTAGTATCGTCAATAATACAAAACTACATCAAAAAGGGGGTGGGGGGTAATTGTTGATCATTCGAGAGTCATTAAATATGCAAGTACTTAACACGCCCTGGGCGCTGGTGTGAAACACACACGAGCCGTGTTCTCAGCTACTCAAATATTGTTGCCAAACATGTCACGTGCCATTCTTTTGTTGTTGAACTCGTGGCCAACACTGATGGCCTACCATCGCCACCAGGATTGATACTCAACCACCCATGGGGTTACCAAACATCTACCATGTCTTGTAACAACTACCATCTCTTGTAACAACTACCATCTCTTGTAACAACTACCATGTCTTGTAACAACTACCATCTCTTGTAACAACTACCATCTCTTGTAACAACTACCATCTCTTGTAACAACTACCATCTCTTGTAACAACTACCATCTCTTGTAACAACTACCATCTCTTGTAACAACTACCATCTCTTGTAACACCTACCATCTCTTGTAACAACCAGCATCTCTTGTAACACCTACCATCTCTTGTAACAACTACCATCTCTTGTAACAACTACCATCTCTTGTAACAACTACCATCTCTTGTAACAACTACCATGTCTTGTAACAACTACCATCTCTTGTAACAACCAGCATCTCTTGTAACACCTACCATCTCTTGTAACAACTACCATGTCTTGTAACAACTACCATCTCTTGTAACAACTACCATCTCTGGTAACAACTACCATCTCTTGTAACAACTACCATGTCTTGTAACAACTACCATCTCTTGTAACAACTACCATGTCTTGTAACACCTACCATCTCTTGTAACAACCAGCATCTCTTGTAACACCTACCATCTCTTGTAACAACTACCATGTCTTGTAACAACTACCATCTCTTGTAACAACTACCATCTCTGGTAACAACTACCATCTCTTGTAACAACTACCATGTCTTGTAACAACTACCATCTCTTGTAACAACTACCATGTCTTGTAACAACTACCATCTCTGGTAACAACTACCATCTCTTGTAACAACTACCATATCTTGTAACAACTACCATCTCTTGTAACAACTACCATCTCTGGTAACAACTACCATCTCTTGTAACAACTACCATCTCTTGTAACAACTACCATATCTTGTAACAACTACCACCTCTTGTAACAACTACCATCTCTTGTAACAACTACCATCTCTTGTAACAACTACCATCTCTTGTAACAACTACCATCTCTTGTAACAACTACCATCTCTTGTAACAACTACCATCTCTTGTAACAACTACCATCTCTTGTAACAACTACCATCTCTTGTAACAACTACCATCTCTTGTAACAACTACCATCTCTTGTAACAACTACCATCTCTTGTAACAACTACCATCTCTTGTAACAACTACCATCTCTTGTAACAACTACCATCTCTTGTAACAACTACCATCTCTTGTAACAACTACCATCTCTTGTAACAACTACCATCTCTGTAACAACTACCATCTCTTGTAACAACTACCATCTCTTGTAACAACTACCATCTCTTGTAACAACTACCATCTCTTGTAACAACTACCATCTCTTGTAACAACTACCATCTCTTGTAACAACTACCATCTCTTGTAACAACTACCATCTCTTGTAACAACTACCATCTCTTGTAACAACTACCATCTCTTGTAACAACTACCATCTCTTGTAACAACTACCATCTCTTGTAACAACTACCATCTCTTGTAACAACTACCATCTCTTGTAACAACTACCATCTCTTGTAACAACTACCATCTCTTGTAACAACTACCATCTCTTGTAACAACTACCATCTCTTGTAACAACTACCATCTCTTGTAACAACTACCATCTCTTGTAACAACTACCATCTCTTGTAACAACTACCATCTCTTGTAACAACTACCATCTCTTGTAACAACTACCATCTCTTGTAACAACTACCATCTCTTGTAACAACTACCATCTCTTGTAACAACTACCATCTCTTGTAACAACTACCATCTCTTGTAACAACTACCATCTCTTGTAACAACTACCATCTCTTGTAACAACTACCATCTCTTGTAACAACTACCATCTCTTGTAACAACTACCATCTCTTGTAACAACTACCATCTCTTGTAACAACTACCATCTCTTGTAACAACTACCATCTCTTGTAACAACTACCATCTCTTGTAACAACTACCATCTCTTGTAACAACTACCATCTCTTGTAACAACTACCATCTCTTGTAACAACTACCATCTCTTGTAACAACTACCATCTCTTGTAACAACTACCATCTCTTGTAACAACTACCATCTCTTGTAACAACTACCATATCTTGTAACAACTACCATCTCTTGTAACAACTACCATCTCTTGTAACAACTACCATCTCTTGTAACAACTACCATCTCTTGTAACAACTACCATCTCTTGTAACAACTACCATCTCTTGTAACAACTACCATCTCTTGTAACAACTACCATCTCTTGTAACAACTACCATCTCTTGTAACAACTACCATCTCTTGTAACAACTACCATCTCTTGTAACAACTACCATCTCTTGTAACAACTACCATCTCTTGTAACAACTACCATCTCTTGTAACAACTACCATGTCTTGTAACAACTACCATCTCTTGTAACAACTACCATCTCTTGTAACAACTACCATCTCTGGTAACAACTACCATCTCTTGTAACAACTACCATCTCTTGTAACAACTACCATGTCTTGTAACAACTACCATCTCTTGTAACAACTACCATCTCTTGTAACAACTACCATCTCTTGTAACAACTACCATCTCTTGTAACAACTACCATGTCTTGTAACAACTACCATCTCTTGTAACAACTACCATCTCTTGTAACAACTACCATCTCTTGTAACAACTACCATCTCTTGTAACAACTACCATCTCTTGTAACAACTACCATCTCTTGTAACAACTACCATCTCTTGTAACAACTACCATCTCTGTAACAACTACCATCTCTTGTAACAACTACCATCTCTTGTAACAACTACCATCTCTTGTAACAACTACCATCTCTTGTAACAACTACCATCTCTTGTAACAACTACCATCTCTGTAACAACTACCATCTCTTGTAACAACTACCATCTCTTGTAACAACTACCATCTCTTGTAACAACTACCATCTCTTGTAACAACTACCATCTCTTGTAACAACTACCATCTCTTGTAACAACTACCATCTCTTGTAACAACTACCATCTCTTGTAACAACTACCATCTCTTGTAACAACTACCATCTCTTGTAACAACTACCATCTCTTGTAACAACTACCATCTCTTGTAACAACTACCATGTCTTGTAACAACTACCATCTCTTGTAACAACTACCATCTCTTGTAACAACTACCATCTCTTGTAACAACTACCATCTCTTGTAACAACTACCATCTCTTGTAACAACTACCATCTTGTAACAACTACCATCTCTTGTAACAACTACCATCTCTTGTAACAACTACCATCTCTTGTAACAACTACCATCTCTTGTAACAACTACCATCTCTTGTAACAACTACCATCTCTTGTAACAACTACCATCTCTTGTAACAACTACCATCTCTTGTAACAACTACCATCTTGTAACAACTACATCTCTTGTAACAACTACCATCTCTTGTAACAACTACCATCTCTTGTAACAACTACCATCTCTTGTAACAACTACCATCTCTTGTAACAACTACCATCTCTTGTAACAACTACCATCTCTTGTAACAACTACCATCTCTTGTAACAACTACCATGTCTTGTAACAACTACCATCTCTTGTAACAACTACCATCTCTTGTAACAACTACCATCTCTTGTAACAACTACCATCTCTTGTAACAACTACCATGTCTTGTAACAACTACCATCTCTTGTAACAACTACCATCTCTTGTAACAACTACCATCTCTTGTAACAACTACCATCTCTTGTAACAACTACCATATCTTGTAACAACTACCATCTCTTGTAACAACTACCATCTCTTGTAACAACTACCATCTCTTGTAACAACTACCATCTCTTGTAACAACTACCATCTCTTGTAACAACTACCATCTCTTGTAACAACTACCATGTCTTGTAACAACTACCATCTCTTGTAACAACTACCATCTCTTGTAACAACTACCATCTCTTGTAACAACTACCATCTCTTGTAACAACTACCATCTCTTGTAACAACTACCATCTCTTGTAACAACTACCATCTCTTGTAACAACTACCATCTCTTGTAACAACTACCATGTCTTGTAACAACTACCATCTCTTGTAACAACTACCATCTCTTGTAACAACTACCATCTCTTGTAACAACTACCATCTCTTGTAACAACTACCATGTCTTGTAACAACTACCATCTCTTGTAACAACTACCATCTCTTGTAACAACTACCATCTCTTGTAACAACTACCACCTCTTGTAACAACTACCATGTCTTGTAACAACTACCATCTCTTGTAACAACTACCATCTCTTGTAACAACTACCATCTCTTGTAACACTACCATCTCTTGTAACAACTACCACCTCTTGTAACAACTACCATGTCTTGTAACAACTACCATCTCTTGTAACAACTACCATCTCTTGTAACAACTACCATCTCTTGTAACACTTACCATCTCTTGTAACAACTACCACCTCTTGTAACAACTACCATGTCTTGTAACAACTACCATCTCTTGTAACAACTACCATCTCTTGTAACAACTACCACCTCTTGTAACAACTACCATGTCTTGTAACAACTACCATCTCTTGTAACAACTACCATCTCTTGTAACAACTACCATCTCTTGTAACACTACCATCTCTTGTAACAACTACCACCTCTTGTAACAACTACCATGTCTTGTAACAACTACCATCTCTTGTAACAACTACCATCTCTTGTAACAACTACCATCTCTTGTAACAACTACCATCTCTTGTAACAACTACCATCTCTTGTAACAACTACCATCTCTTGTAACAACTACCATCTCTTGTAACAACTACCATCTCTTGTAACAACTACCATCTCTGGTAACAACTACCACCTCTTGTAACAACTACCATATCTTGTAACAACTACCATCTCTTGTAACAACTACCATCTCTTGTAACAACTACCATCTCTTGTAACAACTACCATCTCTTGTAACAACTACCACCTCTTGTAACAACTACCATATCTTGTAACACCTACCATCTCTTGTAACAACTACCATCTCTTGTAACAACTACCATCTTTTGTAACAACTACCATGTCTTGTAACAACTACCATCTCTTGTAACAACTACCATGTCTTGTAACAACTACCATCTCTTGTAACAACTACCATCTCTTGTAACAACTACCATCTCTTGTAACAACTACCATCTCTGGTAACAACTACCATCTCTTGTAACAACTACCATCTCTTGTAACAACTACCATGTCTTGTAACAACTACCATCTCTTGTAACAACTACCATGTCTTGTAACAACTACCATCTCTTGTAACAACTACCATCTCTTGTAACAACTACCATCTCTTGTAACAACTACCACCTCTTGTAACAACTACCATATCTTGTAACAACTACCATCTCTTGTAACAACTACCATCTCTTGTAACAACTACCATCTCTGGTAACAACTACCATCTCTTGTAACAACTACCATCTCTTGTAACAACTACCATGTCTTGTAACAACTACCATCTCTTGTAACAACTACCATGTCTTGTAACAACTACCATCTCTTGTAACAACTACCATCTCTTGTAACAACTACCATCTCTTGTAACAACTACCATCTCTTGTAACAACTACCATCTCTTGTAACAACTACCATCTCTTGTAACAACTACCATCTCTTGTAACAACTACCATGTCTTGTAACAACTACCATCTCTTGTAACAACTACCATCTCTTGTAACAACTACCATCTCTTGTAACAACTACCATCTCTTGTAACAACTACCATCTCTTGTAACAACTACCATCTCTTGTAACAACTACCATCTCTTGTAACAACTACCATCTCTTGTAACAACTACCATCTCTTGTAACAACTACCATCTCTTGTAACAACTACCATCTCTTGTAACAACTACCATGTCTTGTAACAACTACCATCTCTTGTAACAACTACCATCTCTTGTAACAACTACCATCTCTTGTAACAACTACCACCTCTTGTAACAACTACCATCTCTTGTAACAACTACCATATCTTGTAACAACTACCATCTCTTGTAACAACTACCATCTCTTGTAACAACTACCATCTCTGGTAACAACTACCATCTCTTGTAACAACTACCATCTCTTGTAACAACTACCATCTCTTGTAACAACTACCATCTCTTGTAACAACTACCATCTCTTGTAACAACTACCATCTCTGGTAACAACTACCATCTCTTGTAACAACTACCATCTCTTGTAACAACTACCATCTCTTGTAACAACTACCATCTCTTGTAACAACTACCATCTCTTGTAACAACTACCATCTCTTGTAACAACTACCATATCTTGTAACAACTACCATCTCTTGTAACAACTACCATCTCTTGTAACAACTACCATCTCTGGTAACAACTACCATGTCTTGTAACAACTACCATGTCTTGTAACAACTACCATCTCTTGTAACAACTACCATCTCTTGTAACAACTACCATCTCTTGTAACAACTACCATCTCTTGTAACAACTACCATCTTTTGTAACAACCAGCATCTCTTGTAACACCTACCATCTCTTGTAACAACTACCATCTCTTGTAACAACCAGCATCTCTTGTAACACCTACCATCTCTTGTAACAACTACCATCTCTTGTAACAACTACCATCTCTTGTAACAACTACCATCTCTTGTAACAACTACCATCTCTTGTAACAACTACCATGTCTTGTAACAACTACCATGTCTTGTAACAACTACCATCTCTTGTAACAACTACCATCTCTTGTAACAACTACCATGTCTTGTAACAACTACCATGTCTTGTAACAACTACCATGTCTTGTAACAACTACCATCTCTTGTAACAACTACCATCTCTTGTAACAACTACCATGTCTTGTAACAACTACCATCTCTTGTAACAACTACCATCTCTTGTAACAACTACCATCTCTTGTAACAACTACCATCTCTTGTAACAACTACCATCTCTTGTAACAACTACCATCTCTTGTAACAACTACCATGTCTTGTAACAACTACCATCTCTTGTAACAACTACCATCTCTTGTAACAACTACCATCTCTTGTAACAACTACCATGTCTTGTAACAACTACCATGTCTTGTAACAACTACCATCTCTTGTAACAACTACCATCTCTTGTAACAACTACCATGTCTTGTAACAACTACCATGTCTTGTAACAACTACCATCTCTTGTAACAACTACCATCTCTGGTAACAACTACCATCTCTTGTAACAACTACCATGTCTTGTAACAACTACCATCTCTTGTAACAACTACCATCTCTTGTAACAACTACCATCTCTTGTAACAACTACCATGTCTTGTAACAACTACCATCTCTTGTAACAACTACCATCTCTGGTAACAACTACCATCTCTGGTAACAACTACCATGTCTTGTAACAACTACCATCTCTTGTAACAACTACCATCTCTTGTAACAACTACCATCTCTTGTAACAACTACCATGTCTTGTAACAACTACCATGTCTTGTAACAACTACCATCTCTTGTAACAACTACCATCTCTTGTAACAACTACCATCTCTTGTAACAACTACCATGTCTTGTAACAACTACCATCTCTTGTAACAACTACCATCTTTTGTAACACCAACAATCTCTTGTAAGACCCACAATCTCTTGTCACACCTACCATCCTAGTTAAACCTACTATCCCAGTTAAACCTACCATCTTAGTTAAACCTACTATCCCAGTTAAACCTACCATTCTAGTTAAACCTACCATCTTAGTTAAACCTACCATCTTAGTTAAACCTACTATCTTAGTTAAACCTACTATCTTAGTTAAACCTACCATCCTAGTTAAACCTACTATCCCAGTTAAACCTACCATCTTAGTTAAACCTACTATTTTAGTTAAACCTACTAACTTAGTTAAACCTACCATCTTAGTTAAACCTACCATCTTAGTTAAACCTACTATCTTAGTTAAACCTACTATCTTAGTTAAACCTACCATCTTAGTTAAACCTACTATCTTAGTTAAACCTACCATCTTAGTTAAACCTACCATCTTAGTTAAACCTACTATCTTAGTTAAATCTACCATCTTAATTAAACCTACTATCTTAGTTAAACCTACCATCTTAATTAAACCTACTATCTTAGTTAAACCTACCCTCTTTTGTAACACTTATGATTCCTTCAATCGCCTACAGGAAATCCTAAAGTTGAGGGTCACGTGATATTTAATATCATTTTTATTACGTGTCTGAGAACTAATCCCCGAGTAATACCGTTGTGTGGAAATAAAATTCTGTTTGAATTCTGCCATTGGAAACCGGAGACCGTTCAATCTAGATTTTACAAGCGCCATGTAACACCAGGTCTCTGAGCAGCAGGGCAAGTGGACATGTTCAGGTCAGACCTAAGAAAATCGGGCTTAAGGCTTTTGTTTGTTTCTGAGTCTTTTTCTTTTCTTGCCGAGGCCTGTAAATAGAAACGGATTGTTTCCAACAGAAGATCGCCATTCAGAAGAAAGAGAAACATTCACTTTCGTCATAAGAAACATTCACTTTCGTTGCAGGAAATGTTCAATTTCGTTACAATAAAAGTTCACTTTCGTTATTAGAAACATTCAGTTTCTCTATAAAGCCAGTGAAATAATACGGCATTTCATCACGTATGACATCACAACTGGGAGCTGCATGAAGGCGATTAGATAGTCGAACAACTCTGTCTCATTTGATGGAAAGTTTCTCACGCGGCACATCTAATCTTGCGGCACATCTAATATTGCGGCACATCTAATCTTGTGGCACATCTAATCTTGCGGCACATCTAATCTTGCGGCACATCTAATCTTGCGGCACATCTAATCTTGCGGCACATCTAATCTTGCGGCACATCTAATCTTGCGCCACATCTTATCTTGCGGCACATCTTATCTTGCGGCACATCTAATCTTGCGGCACATCTAATCTTGCGGCATATCTAATCTTGCGGCACATCTAATCTTGCGGCACATCTAATTTTGCGGCACATCTAATCTTGCGGCACATCTAATCTTGCGGCACATCTAATCTTGCGCCACATCTTATCTTGGGGCACATCTTATCTTGCGGCACATCTAATTTTGCGGCACATCTAATCTTGCGGCATATCTAACTTTAGACACTCAAGTGACGGCGTTCTTCACATTCATTTTGTGTGATGGTACGAACTCTGACCTGGAGGCCTGGCAATGACCCTGGCAATGTCGTCAAAGCTGGACCAGCTGACCAGCTGTGGCCTTATGTTTATGATGGATGGGCTGTGACCTATATTTTATGACTGCCAGTTGAAATGTCGTAAACATTAAAGAACGTTAGAGAGATACGTTGTCATGGAAACACGAGCGAGCGACACACAACAAAGACTGCCACTAATTAACAGGTCTAGTGGGAAGTTCATACATTTGAACTATCTTTTAGAGCTGACTTCGTATCCATTCTAATATTTAGTTCGGTTAAACCAGCGGTTCCCAACCTGTGGGTCGCGACCCCCAAGATGGGGGTCACGACGGGATTTCATGGGGTCGCCAACTCTTGACTAAAATATACTCACAATAAGCCAAATTTGCTCGATTTTGTAAAAACGTTATTGAAAATGACTTGAATTAAAATTTCACGGGGGTCGGGGGTCACTTTTATAAAAAGAGGTCACCACCCAAAAAAGTTTGGGAACCACTGGGCTAAACCATCATTGAGAAATATCTATATTTGAGAAAATAACTAAGTTCAATAATGGGATCTTAAATGGGCTGAATATTAAATGACTACATTTGGTTTCTAGAGAAAATGCTTTCGTCAAGTTGGTCTGACTATAAATGAAAAATGAATCTTTCGGAAATGCAAATTCCTCTGCATGAAAAAAATGGACTGAGGGAAATACTTGGTGCACCAAAGCCTCTATAAGAATACAGTCTCTCTTACCAGAGCCTCTATAACAATACAGTCTCTCTTACCAGAGCCTCTATGACAATACAGTCTCTCTTATAAGAGCCTCTATAACGATACAGTCTCTCTTACCAGAGCCTCTATAACAATACAGTCTCTCTTATTTTTATTTTTATTTAACATTTAAGTTTTTATTTACTTCTAAACTTTTACCTATAAACGAATTATGGAAAATATGCGCAATTGGCGCAGCTTGTATTTTTATGGTGCATATTCGTTTACGCAGTCCTGGATCACACTACGATATCATGTAGGAACAATTTTGGGTTTCATTTTTTAATATTTGTTTACCACACACACACACACATTTTTCTGAAAAAAAATGTTTACCCTAAACTTCCATTTTAATATTACGTCTAATCTCATAACCTCAAAGCTAAACAGTTCAACAGCTAAGGGGCCGTCCATAAAGTACGTCACGCTCCAGAGGGGGGAGGGGGTGTAAGAAAGTGTGACAGTTTGTGACAGGGGGAGGGGGTCCGGCCATGTGTGACGTTACGGTGTTTTATATTAATTTTTTAATTATTTTGCTAATAAAAAACAAAATTTTTGTTCGAAAGTGTGACGTACTTTGGGGGGGGGAGGGGGGAGGGGGTGTCCGAGATCTGTGAGTTTGTGACGGGGGAAGGGGGGAGTTATAAATGGTCAAAAATATCGTGACGTACGTTATGGACGGACGCTAAACAGCTAAACACATAATGATTTTTTCTACTAAAGAAGAAACTCCACGCTCTGGACGCAGGTCCCTAACTCCCACACATATTTGCTACTAATCTAGCCTCAAAATTTGTTTATCATTTACCAAGAATCATGCGATGCTTATACATTAGTACATTACCCAACAGATGATACGATTTACAACGTGATAGACGTGCTTGCGACCAGAGCTATTAGAACACAGCGTGACTCACCATTAGGATTTTACTTTTTGGAGAGTCGAGATCGCCAGATTGAGATTCAATCTCGACTAAAATATATTTACCTGCAGTATCGATGTCAGGTTTCTTGGAATGTCTCTGTTCTTGGATAAAAACAACTCATCCTTTCTCCATAACTTGGTTTGTTTAAGCTGTTTATTCTGTACCTGCCATATTTATCCAAACCCTCATCTAAGCGCACAAGGTGTGCATTCCCGACAGCATTCCCGACAGCAATAAATTGAAAAGTGAATCAAAACATCAGCTGATGCTGGCTACCCTTATTATCATTATTTTACTGTTAAATCCTCTGTCAACATTCAGACAGTTACTAACTAAATTTAGCCACATATACTGACTGCGAACAGCGACGCGCTAATGAATTAATTGACAGTGTTGAAAGATGCCATGACGCAATATCCGCCCACGTCAAGTATACATCACTGCAGAACCTCGCTAGAGCCTCGTGTCCTAAAAAACAAATATGAAATATCTTGTTATTGTCTGTTCTCGAAATGGTGGACTCCTTAAATAGACGGCATGACAGCTAGGCGGGAAATTTCGTCTATGTCCAGTCTGTAGACGAGCGGTCAAAACAACTGACCATGCGCATCAGCTCCAGAAATCGAAATTCTGTCACGTCGTCTGCCCAGAAAATCACGTGCGTCGTTCAATAACAGGGTCACCAACGTCCACTCGGTCGCTGGTCAGCGTCTTATGTAGTCTGTCTGATGTCTGAGTCAAGCTGACCAGTGGGGTGGACCTTTCTGTTCACTAGAGGGTGTAGGGGTCTGTTAAAATGATGCTTGGAGACGAGTTGACCAGTGTCCTTTGAGAGTGTCTCAATTCTGTGATTTTATCATTGGTAAAACAATTGTGAATGCCTTCAGCCATGGCTCGTTGTGAATGTCTTCAGCCATGGTTCGTTGTGAATGTCTTCAGCCATGGTTCGTTGTTAATGTCTTCAGCCATGGCTCGTTGTGAATGTCTTCAGCCATGGCTCATTGTGAATGTCTTCAGCCATGGCTCGTTGTGAATGTCTTCAGCCATGGCTCGTTGTGAATGTCTTCAGCCATGGCTCATTGTGAATGTCTTCAGCCATGGCTCATTGTGAATGTCTTCAGCCATGGCTCATTGTGAATGTCTTCAGCCATGGCTCGTTGTGAATGTCTTCAGCCATGGCTCATTGTGAATGTCTTCAGCCATGGCTCGTTGTGAATGTCTTCAGCCATGGCTCATTGTGAATGTCTTCAGCCATGGCTCATTGTGAATGTCTTCAGCCATGGCTCATTGTGAATGTCTTCAGCCATGGCTCATTGTGAATGTCTTCAGCCATGGCTCGTTGTGGCAGGTTAAACTCTATCTTGTGTTAGACTCTACACCGACAATCTAATCGGTGTACCCACAATTTAGTCTCTGTATTTACAAGTTACTCGTGATATTTTTATTTCTTTACTACACCATGTACAAAGAACCATTTCCCTTTTTTTGCCATTGTCATCATTCAACAGTCATCAGGTTCATGTTTCGTGTTTGCTTATTTTTTGAGTTAATATTATTTTCCCTTATTTTAGGGCCATAGATGAGGTACCCTGAATGAAGGTACATTACTTTTTCCCAAGTTCACGCAGAGGTGAGGTACCCTGAATGAAGGGACATTACTTTTTCCCAAGTTCACTTATCTACAATTCCACAGCTCTCATAGGCCTACTTCTTATAACATTATGGTCAGCTCAACACAGCTACCTGGGTTAGGCGAGTAAACAATACTGGATATTTATACTTTTACATTACTAGACATTTCTAGTTTTACAATACTGGACATTTCTATTGTGTTAATACTGGACATTTCTTGTTTTACAATACTGGACATTTCTAGTTTTACAATACTGGATATTTCCATAGTGTTAAAATTGGACATTTCTATAGTGTTAATACTGGACATTTCTAGTTTTACAATACTGGAAATTTCTAGTTTTACAATACTGGAAATTTCTAGTTTTACAATACTGGACATTTCTATAGTGTTAATACTGAACATTTCTAGTTTTACAATACTGGACATTTCTAGTTTTCTCTTTAAGGTTTCAAGTTGTCTGGAAATATTGCGTATGTTAATTACTCCTCCAGTGCCTCACCCGCCCAAACAAAGAGTTTTATCCAATAACATGTTGTGACTGGTTATTGTGGATTTATCATAGGCGGCTCCAAAAGCAACTGTCAACAACATACTGGAGACTTAGGTTACATTTTCTGGTGGTTCAAATAATTATGTGTGTATGTTAGGGCTGCGGAAATTAACGATTAATTTCTCGATTAATCTTTAAAAAATTAAACGATTAAATTATTTTTAACGATTAATCGAACCATCACTTAAAAATTATTGGAAGTCAAAAAGAAAAAAAAATTAAAAAAGTATCGGCCGATAAGTAATAACAAATTTCCTGACGATTACACGAACATTTTGGTTTTAAACTATTAACTTACGGGAATGTTCAAAATGTTGATAAAGTTTGCCTACCATGGTTCTAACACTTCGCCTACTTATCAAACCAAATGAAAAGCGTATTAAGCTAATGGCAGTAATGGAGTCTGACTCAGAGACAGAAAATGACGACAGCTCTTCTGATGAATTACTGCGTTATATAAAAAATGGAGATGAAAGTTATTGAATCCATTAAACCTCTACAATGGTGGAAACTTAATGAACACCGATATCCGATAATGTCATTTCCTTGCCAAGACCGTTTTGTGCATACCAGTTACCTCAGTTCCATGTGAATGATTGTTCAGCTCGACTGGTTATATTGTCAATTAGACCCGCTCATCACTTGAACCAAATAATGTCAACACACTTGTCTTTTTTCGTAGTTGGTTAAAAGATGACATATAAAGGAGACATTCCATTGTTATTTAGATTTTCAAAAAGAACGTTTAATAAGTGTTACTTATGACATCATACATTTTTAATTTTTGCTTTAATCGAAAGTAACGATTAATTAATCATTACTTTTTCAAAAGTTAACGCTAAAATTTAAATTAATCGTTAACAACCCTAGTGTATGTGTGTGTTGATATGTGGCTTCGTGTGTGGTTGTACGTGCCTGTGAGAGAGTGTGTGTGTGTGATTGTGTGTGTGTGATAGTGTGTGTGTGATTATGTGTGTGATTGTGTGTGTGATTGTGTGTGTGTTGATATGTGGCTTCGTGTGTGGGTATTTCATGCATGTGTGGTTGTACGTGCCTGTGAGTGTGTGTGTGTGTGTGTGATTGTGTGTGTGTGATTGTGTGTGTTTGGATCTGAGTGTGGGTATGTGTAATTATGAGTGTGGTGGATTATATTACTTTAAAAGTATCATTAAATACTTTCTCTATCCTATTTCTTGGTTTGTTTGTAGAATAATTTTTTTTTACCCAAGCGATATCTTAATTTTTAATTTAAAAAAAACACTGGAAAGATTACAATTTAAATATTAAACTGACCAATAAAAACTATCAAATTTATTGAAAACTTAAACTAGTTTGTATAAAAATCTTAAATTTAAAAATAAATAATTTCCCGCCGTTTGTTAATTGGTTCTTCCAAGTTTTTAGTAATGGTCTCGTCTATAACACAATACGCGGATATTTTTACTAGTCAAACTCATGGTTTTTGTCACGAGTTGAGAGTTACATTAGAAATGGAGATTTCCAATAATCCGTGAGATGGTTACATCCAAGTATTTCCAATAAGCCGTGAGATGGTTACATCCAAGTATTTCCAACAAGCCGTGAGATGGTTACATCCAAGTATTTCCAACAAGCCGTGAGATGGTTACATCCAAGTATTTCCAACAAGCCGTGAGATGGTTACATCCAAGTATTTCCAACAAGCCGTGAGATGGTTACATCCAAGTATTTCCAACAAGCCGTGAGATGGGTACATCCAAGTATTTCCAACAAGCCGTGAGATGGTTACATCCAAGTATTTCCAACAAGCCGTGAGATGGTTGCATCCAAGTATTTCCAACAAGCCGTGAGATGGTTACATCCAAGTATTTCCAACAAGCCGTGAGATGGTTACATCCAAGTATTTCCAACAAGCCGTGAGATGGTTACATCCAAGTATTTCCAACAAGCCGTGAGATGGTTACATCCAAGTATTTCCAACAAGCCGTGAGATGGTTACATCCAAGTATTTCCAACAAGCCATGAGATGGTTACATCCAAGTATTTCCAACAAGCCATGAGATGGTTACATCCAAGTATTTCCAACAAGCCATGAGATGGTTACATCCAAGTATTTCCAACAAGCCGTGAGATGGTTACATCCAAGTATTTCAAATTTCAATTAACTTTTAGGAAAACATGAGATATCTGAGATCAATGCGTTTAGAATTACGTCATTTACGTCATTTACGTCATTTACGTCATTTACGTCATTTACGTCATTTACGTCATTTACTCGATTTCGAGAAGATAAAAAAATGTTGACAACAGAGTGTAGCACAGGTAACTCTGGTTAGTTAGGGATGGAAATGTGATGAGTTACATCCCTTGCGTAACGTATGAACCTTATACTTCAGGCTCATATAAAAACTTGTATTTCCAATAAACACTTGTTATTTCTTGTTTTAACATGTCTGCAGCAGTCAAATTTAACAATCCTCGGTTTTCCCCAGCTTCAACGGGTCGAACTGTGATTAGACTATCGACAGAGGATAATCCTATTGGTGCAGACCGGTCTAAATGGATTATCGACCCCTGATGGGCCGGGTTACGCTAGAACCGACCCGTCGTGTTCATGATGCCACAGTTGCCTGCCCCTGACACAGCCGCCCGGGGCAGTAAGGAGTTACCGGCCCGCCACGAAGATTATGGGCTTTAGTTGTCTGCGTTATTTACAATATTTATCAATGAAATGAGCGATGCCAGGTTTTTTGATGTTCTAACATTTCGGAGACGACGACGGGGAAGGGGGGGACGACTTCTCAGTTATTAAGCCCAAGTACTCATTCAAGCAGTTCTCTATAGGGTTGATCATTTCTAAGACCGGAAAACGTCATAGCTCAAAGAGTAATGTTCTATCTTTAGATTACATTTTAGCGGAACAATGCTTTACAGCGTAAATGAAGTCGAATCACTATGTTCTTTAAATTGTTAGCATAATAAAATTACGAAACTGTTTTGCCATTTTCAAGTCCAATTTTCTGTCTAAAATTAACTAAGAATTAACAAATAGCTGAAAAAATACATCCTTCTCCATATACCTACATGTACACATTGACTCGTAACTTTTATTAAATTTTTATGAAATCTGTCCTTAAAAAAGATAAATATAGCCCCAATATTTCTATTAATAACTCTCCGCCATATTATGACAAGGCCTATTGCAATGGGCAATGACAGCCTGTGACAGCCTGTGACAATGGTGAGGGAAGGGGATGTGACTATTTTTAAGGTGAACTTTGAACCCAAGCCTATCATCTTTTGTGTGGTGAACTTTGAACCCAAGCCTATCATCTTACTATCATCGTGTTGTCTTCTCCTGTCAGCATGCACAGGATTGTCCTCCCCTGTCGCCTTACAACAGAGTTGCGTGCCGCTGTCAGAATCGACCATTGTTTGCCAGTGAGAGCGTCATTGGTGTAGATCACGTGAAATAACCCATTCAGTCTTTCCAGCCTGTCTATACAACATGAGCCTATTACAGTTTTGTCAAACTTTGCCATCAAAGACCTTAACAGACACGTTGTCTGTCGTGTGTCTTTGTTTCTTGTCTTGGTGACTTCTTTGTGAGATACTTCTCCACCAACTCTAAATGACTTTATTCGGTCTCCTCTCTGTGTCACTGATAGCTCCCCACCCCTTTTCATTGCAACGTTTGCTTTTTGTTCTCCATTATTTTTTCCACATCTGAAAGTCTATCCCTTGGGTCTAATAACTCTTAAAACAATGACAAATTCTTCATCTTTCATTTCAATTAGCCATCTCCCGTATTTTCTTTTCTCTCAATCACTCTCCCTCTACTCACTTCTCTCAATCACTCTCCCTCTACTCACTTCTCTCAATCACTCTCAATCTACTCACTTCTCTCAATCACCGTCCGTGTACTCCCCTCTAGAAAGTGTTTAATTCCTTTTAGCCTCGGTGCTTCATCGGATGTGTGGCTATGTTGCAAACGTATCAGAGTGTGGCCGTGTGTGTGTGTGTGTGTGCGCGCGCGCCCGTGTATGTGTTTTAAATTAGCACTTCATCTCTCCCCCTCCCTCCCTCCCTCTCCCTCCCTCCCTCTCCCTCCCTCCCTCCCTCCCTCTCTCTCCCTCTCGCCTTTTTCGCATCACATCAATTTTTCCACTCTCTTTGTTCTCCTCCACCACTTGCTGGAAAAAAAAGTCTGGCCAGTATTTAAATTATTTGAATGGCGATCTAAAGAATTTGGCTCATTTAGGGTGTGTGTGTGTGTGGGGGGGGGGAGAGGAGGGGCCCCGCGGTCTCATTTCTGTTTCAACTTTTTCATTAAAATAATGAATTTAAATACCCCGCCCCTCAACAAAGCAAGTCTTTATTTTAACGACGGATCGGTCAGTAACATTACCTACAGCTCTGGTACTCACTATCATGTCTTGTCCTTTGGAATAATGGAGGACAGTAACATTACCTACAGGTCTGGTACTCACTATCAAGTCTTGTCCATTGGACTAACGGAGGTCAGTAACAATAATTACAGGTCTGGTACTCACTATTAAGTCTTGTCCATTGGACAAACGGAGGTCAGTAACATTACCTACAGCTCTGATACTCACTATCAAGTCTTGTCCATTGGACTAACGGAGGTCAGTAACATTACCTACAGCTCTGGTACTCACTATCAAGTCTTGTCCATTGGACTAACGGAGGCCAGTAACAATACTTACAGGTCTAGTAATAACTATCAAGTCTTGTCCATTGGACGAAGGGAGGGCTAGTAACAATACTTACAGGTCCGGTACTCACTATCAAGTCTCGTCCATTGGGATATCGGAGGCCAGTAACATTACCTAAAGGTATGGTACTCACTATCAAGCCTTGTCAATTGGACTGAAGACGTATGTACAAGAACAGGGATTCTAATAAAATAAAACCGTAAAAAGAAAGTTTTTGACTATAAATCAAATACATATGAGACATAATTAAAAGTATTGATCATGTTCAAACGCGACAAACATTTACATACTGAATCTGCCTTAACTCCCCTTTGCTGTATAACCCGAGCGGGGGAGGGGCGGGGAAGAGGTTAAAGGTCTGGTCACCGATCGCTGGACCAAGTTCAGCGTGACACGTAAAATGTAAACAAAAGCACGCCGGTACATCGATGGATGGCGTCAACGCGTGAACTGAACTGGCACGTGAAAGAAAAACAATAACAAACCGTGAAATTGAATTACATACGTTGTATAGAGATAAACTACAAATGCATTAATTTAATTACAGTACGATCGATCCATCTGAAAGTTTGATACGATGCATTGTTAGGTGACACCAGTCTATGTGGCTAATTTCAGCTCAATGTCATCACGGGAAGTGGGTCATTTTTGACTTTTGTTTTTCAGCCCTCCCGAACGACCGACCGCGAGCCCAAGACAGAGAGACAGAGAGTCAGAGAGAGACGGCGGTGAAGTTAATATAAGGGATTTAAAAACAACATATTTTAACACCAACTTAAATGAGATTCTGATAAAATTTTAAGTTTTCTTTTTAGCTGTCCGTCCTCCTCATCCTCTCGCTTTCTCCTCCGCACCCTCTATCTTTCTCCTCCTTGTATCGTTCCTTTGGACCCGACCAGACCGTCTGTTGTATTTCTCCGAAGAAGTCCTCCAATATGACTCACGGATTGCATAGTTCAACAAGTTGCCGCCCCTCAAAAGCCCTCTTTAATTCACAGTCACTCGCCCGGCCGTCGTCCTTAATTCGATTGATCCACGAGCAAGACAGAGAATTAATGTCACTGTAGTCTCATACCATTAGCCCTACGCCACGAGACAACGCTGAACCGGGTTCAAATCTGAAGGCGTGAACTTGAGAATCCCTGGCAAAAGTCAACAAAGCTTTATGCACCTCTTGTCCTGTCTCTCAGGGCTGTTCAGGTTATTGTCCTATCCCTCAGTGCTGTTCATGTTGTTGTGTTATCCCTCAGTGCTGTTCATGTTATTGTCCCATCGCTCAGTGCTGCTATAATTTCCCTATCGCTGGGTACTGTTCATATTATTGTCCTATCCCTCAGTGCTGTTCATATTATTGTCCTAGCCCTCAGTGCTGTTCATATTATTGTCCTATCCCTCAGTGCTGTTCATGTTATTTAACCCCCTCCCCCCAAATCCACGACCCTGAGCTGTCATGAGGTGACGCGTTCATGTCCAGTCATCTGACAACATTACCTCCACACAAAATCACTCCATCCAACGTTACATATATTATATCCATATATCCATGCTTTCTACATATGTCCTTCAGATAGTTTTTTTCTGTTAATTTCTTTGCTCCTTTTAAATTCTTCATCTCTCCCCCTGGTCACAATTAGTTATCACATCAACTCTGCCCTTCTCCACCCTCCCTCTCTTTTAATCTCATCTTCCAATCTGCGCCCTTCCTCCCCCACCCGCCATTCTCTAGCCCAGGCGCCTCCCCCCACCCCCATTTAAGGCGAGGAAACACATGCACTTCCCGCCCCCCCCCCTTCAGCTACGCCTCTGACGTGGGTTCAACCTGAGACGACTTTCTTCAAATGTCATTCCTAATTACAAAGATATCCGGTGTCGAAGTATGTGGACGTCCAGGTATATCGTGTTTACAATTGGTCGTTTAAACAGTTTAAAGAAGCTATTTAACTCATTATTTCCTGACTTTACTCCCGTAAAGTGTCTCCAATTGATTTATTGTTTTAACGTTGTCTGGAAACTTAGGAGAGCTAAGATTAACTCATTAAAGTCAATAGCACAAAAAAAGGAGAAAAAAAAGAAAAAAAAAGAAAATGGCTTGCCTTTAATGTCTACTTTAGGTTTAGTGTAATTTGATGTTAAGAAGAGTTTGAATGACGGGAGCTTTGTAGGATAGACCAGAAATGGGGTAATATAATGGTACTATGTGGTAATAGGATAGGGGTAATTTTATGATTCCTGGGTTAAAAATGATATAATACGGGGGTAAAGCGATAGCATGCTGGTCGCTGGGTTTACTTTGAGGGGTAAGCAGGAGTTAGATGATGGCAATGTTCCCTCTAAGGTTCGTTGTTCCGTGTGCAAAGTAAAAAAAACAACAACTCGTGAGCAAAGTTGCACAGCTTTCATTTTGGATGAAATATTTTTCAAAATTTGCTGCTCGGTATTAGTAAACTGCTGCGCGACGACGATCATATATTTGCGTAGCCGCGCAGCTTAAATGTAACATTAGTGATGGCAGGTTGATGGTAAAATGGGATAACATGTTTGTTTTATATGGTGGTAGGCGAGGTGTAATTATGATGGTACACCGGGGTAATACGACGGAAGGGTAACAGAAGGTAAAGCTAAAACTATATTATACCTGGCTGTATGAGATGTAGTTCAGTTTTGAACTAAATTCTAAACATAACTTGGCCTCTTCTCAGAGCTCAAATAATCTTGTTTGGCTCATACAAACATGGTTGGCTCATGCAAACATGATTGGCTCATACAAACATGGTTGGCTCATACAAACATGATTGGCTCATACAAACATGATTGGCTCATACAAACATGGTTGGCTCATACAATCATGGTTGGCTCATACAATTATGATTGGCTCATACAATCATGGTTGGCTCATACAAACATGGTTGGCTCATACAAACATGATTGGCTCATACAAACATGGTTAGCTCATACAAACATGATTGGCTCATACAATTATGATTGGCTCATACAATCATGGTTGGCTCATACAAACATGGTTGGCTCATACAAACATGATTGGCTCATACAAACATGGTTAGCTCATACAAACATGATTGGCTCATACAAACATGGTTAGCTCATAAACACATGATTGGCTCATACAATTATGATTGGCTCATACAATCATGGTTGGCTCATACAAACATGGTTGGCTCATACAAACATGGTTGGCTCATACAAACATGGTTGGCTCATACAAACATGATTGGCTCATATAAACATGATTGGCTCATAGAAACATTATTGGCTCATAGAAACGTCATTGGCTCATTAAGAAATGAATGGCTCATATATAAATGTAACAAAAAATGTTTATACGTTTAAAAACTAATTTTTAGGTAATCTCCCTTTGTAAAAGAAATTTAAGATACGAACCGTCGACATACAAACACCCAGTGATATCGATACCTCCGACATACAAACTCCCGGTGATATCGATACCTGTGACTGGCCTTCATTTTGGCATCAAGATGTCATCTGTCAATAAGGATCGCGCCGTCGCCTAATGACCCACGTGACGTGTTGGCCCATAGACTCAAAGACTCGACGTCCTGCCGCGAGTTGACAAATCGATCAGAGTTCTCTCTCGTGTCGCCGCTGGCATCACGAGCTGGAAGTGACGTGAACCACACGAGCCGCGGTCGAGCTCCATTAGGTCTGATGTACAGCGGCAATCTTCTTACGTCTAGCCTCGTAGTGACGCCGCCCAGGAGTATCGGGGCAAAGTTGATGTTGTTTGTGGTGGTGGTGGTGGGGAGAGTGGTGGCGTCTCGATACATCTGGTCAACCATCTTTGACACGAGAGGACACCGACAGTAGTGTCAGACGAGGGTGTGGCGAGGGTGTTAAGATCTTAATGTCGCCTGTGTGCCACACTCATTCACAACCACTCTGAAATGAATGACGTTTGAACGTTAAACTTCAATGTCGGAGTATAATAGTGACACGAGATACATACTCCACAGAGTAAATTCATTACCTACCCCCCTCCCAAAGAGCATCGGACTCGCCTTATTTATCAATTATTTTTCAATTAAAATAAAATGATTGTACGCTTTATAAAAAATAACACAGTAAACAATTATAATACAACTCTAAATTTAACCGAATAAGAAAAATAATTACATGTTCAAAGTTCATTTTTACAGTCGTCACCTGCTACTATCACAACTGAAAAAAAAATTGACCAAACCAGTTAATTTTAGGTTTCAGTGGTTCTCATGCTATTGCCGACAGAACTCTCTATTCACGCCAGTGTGACAACCATTTTGTGTAATCAATCACGTTTGAAAAAATAAAACTTGGAATAAATTAATGAAGTGATATGTAAGAATCATTTACTTTCAGTTGTAACATTTTCTAAGACGACAGTGGTCAAATATCTTCTTTAAGTCGTGTAACTACAAAAATTTAGTCCCGTCAATTACAGGTACCAATCTACAGCAAAGTAGTCCCGTCAATTACAGGAAGCAATGTACAACAAAGTAGTCCCGTCAATTACAGGAACCAATCTACAACAAAGTAGTAACGTCAAGTACATGTACCAATCTACAACAAAGTAGTCCCAACAATTAGAGGTACCAATCTACAACAAAGTAGTCCCGTCAATTAGAGGTACCAATCTACAACAAAGTAGTCCCGGCAATTAGAGGTACCAATCTACAACAAAGTAGTCCCGACAATTAGAGGTACCAATCTACAACAAAGTAGTCCCGTCAATTAGAGGTACCAATCTACAACAAAGTAGTCCCGGCAATTAGAGGTACCAATCTACAACAAAGTAGTCCCGGCAATTAGAGGTACCAATCTACAACAAAGTATTCCCGTCAATTAGAGGTACCAATCTACAACAAAGTAGTCCCGTCAATTAGAGGTACCAATCTACAACAAAGTAGCCCCGTCAATAAGAGGTACCAATCTACAACAAATAAAAAGTAGTAAGAAAAACCAACATGTCTCTTACTCGTACACATCGGTCTGAAAGATCTTGTCCCGTGATAAGCCAACTTTCAACTGTTCAACTGGCGACTGAAACAAGTTTCTCTATTTGCATATTTAGGTGAGACATGAAGTTATGCATTGACAGCTGATTGACGTATGTTACTGTGTTTCAAGTCCACCCCAACCCCCTACTACCTGCTATAGAATCACTTGAGATTCATGGGTACGAGTTCAACAAAAATATTCTAAATTATGATATGGGGTACGTGGTAGCCATATTTAGAACCACCGGGGACCTGAAATAGAAAGGGGAAGTCAATGTTGATCGAATCGGAGACGACTGTGAAATGACTTAAGTCAAAGGACGCTTGTCGTGGCTGTTGGCAAACTTCTGAGATGATTGAATCAATTTGTCCGATTGAGTTGGGACAGATAAGGGCAGACCATTGAGGAAATAACTGTGCATGTGAGTTATCTCCCCCCTCCCCCCACCAGTTCAGGAGCTTGGAGGGGGGAGGGGGGTCAGTTTCACACCTTCTCATTTTAGAGAAGAAACAAAAAACTGGATTCAGTAAGTTGGAAATTTTAATGACAGGTAAGGGAGGTGATGTGATAAGATATGTGATATGGCAAGATATGTGATGTGACAAGATATGTGATGTGACAAGATATGTGATGTGACAAGATATGTGATGTGACAAGATATGGGATGTAACAAGATATGTGATGTGACAAGATATGTGATGTGACAAGATATGTGATGAGACGAGAGTTTTGACACACAACATGTGAGCTATATGTTGGTCAACTTTCCACGCACAAATGGTCATCTCACATGGTCATCTCACATGGTCATCTCACATGGTCATCTCACATGGTCATCTCACATGGTCATCTCACATGGTCATCTCACATGGTCATCTCACATGGTCATCTCACATGGTCATCTCACATGGTCATCTCACATGGTCATCTCACATGGTCATCTCACATGGTCATCTCACATGGTCATCTCACATGGTCATCTCACATGGTCATCTCACATGGTCATCTCACATGGTCATCTCACATGGTCATCTCACATGGTCATCTCACATGGTCATCTCACATGGTCATCTCACATGGTCATCTCACATGGTCATCTCACATGGTCATCTCACATGGTCATCTCACATGGTCATCTCACATGGTCATCTCACATGGTCATCTTCTAATGTTCACATGGTCATCTCACATGGTCATCTTCTAATGTTCACATGGTCATCTCACCATGCACTGGATATAAAGAACACAAATATAGGTTTTGGATAAATCAACTGAAACATGAAGACACCAAAGATAGAATCAATTATGTCCACTAGAAAAAGTCTAACCCTATTCAAACAGAATTACTGTTCACTTTGTTTATTGGCCTGTATACAAAATGTTGGCCTTTGTTATCACTGCATATCTTTTGGAGATTTCATTTATGTTTGCCCAAGGCCAACAATACAAGCTTCGTATCCAATGTAGTGACAAATATTTTTCACCCTTAACCGAGAGCTACCATTTAAAGTTTAAGGACAATATAAAGCAGGGATTCTAAAATGTAGGTGTACGTACCTTCTTGCGTGAGCAGACAGACTTATAATCTATGATGAAGTGAACCAATCCGGCCTCAGACATGTTGGGACCAAAATCTCGCCAAAGCCTCCTGAGATATAAACATCTTTTTTGTAATCGCGAGCACGGGGAACGTCACGTGCTTCATTTACATAAACATGACTTAAGGGGCGGAGAGTAAGGGGAGACAGATCGGACACTTCATGAATATAAATAAAAATCTTTTCATGCCAGGAAGGGGTATTCTCTCCTAAAATAATTGAGTGACGTCACCAAAGCGTGTACAATGAAAAGTTGAGAGCGTCTCTACCCAGCAGACGCGTCATGTTACAAGTGGTCTAAATCAGAACTTGATAAAAGCAAAATTATGTGGGGAAACTTAAGAATGATATTGGTAAAAAATCTTCGATCAAGTGATTGTCGTCGCATACTGTCATATATTTAAAATGAAAATGTTTTGCTTTATTTTAGTGCATGGTCATATATTTAAAAGTGCTTTCAATGATACAAAATAAAAGTGAATCTTTTGGCAATGAAAGAAATTGATCTAGACCAGGGGTGCGCAACCTGCGGCCGTACGGCCGCATGCGGCCGTGGGAACGAAAATGTGCGGCCGTGGAAATCTGTTAAAATTATAATAACCTGCGGCCTTCAAATACTTGCAATTTGGCAATATATTATATAAAGTTGTACACGAAATATCGAATATTCATTTACATTCTTAGGCAATTGTTATTGCGATACAAATGATGACTCCGGTAGCTGTAGCGTTTAGCGCTCTGATATTGAAATAGCTCTAGCTACGCTGGTGTTAGGCTACAGCTGTAACTAATGAGGGCAGGCCTTTGAAGTTCAGCCGCCTAATATTGAAGCACGCCGAAACCGTACGATGCGAACATTCGCTGTGTCGTGCTTGCTCTGTGTATCATATAGAATGGGACTGCGATAAAAATTTTATATAACGCTCTGAGTAACCGTGTAACCCGCCGGTCAAAGGAAACGGATTATTCTTTGCTTCCTCTGTCGCGCGATAGCGTGCAACGCCGTCGAAGTATTATTGCCGAGCAGCTGAAGCTCTCCGTGCAGGCAAAGATTGACAAGGAGGGCAGCCTGTTTGCAATGGCTGTTGATGAATCTACGGACATTTCAGATTCAGCGCAGCTACTCATATTCATTCGCACACAATCCACAACATTTGAGTTGTTCGAGGATCTGCTCTCCACGTAGACACTCGTTACTCAAACTCGAGGAGAAGACATATTTTTGGCAGTTTTAAAAGCTTGCATCGACTCGCACGTTCATGTGAAGAACCTGCGAGGCATCTGTACAGACGGCGCGCCTGCCATGGTTGGTAAGCAAAATCGCTTCGTGGCTAAATTTTCCGATTATGTGTTGAAGGATCACGGTAATGACCAGCTCATAAATCTGCACTGCATTATTCACCAGGAGGCACTGTGTTATAAATCTGTTGATTTGGATAACATTCTGGAGGATGTGAATCGCATTATCCTTTTCATTCGCGCGAATGCCAATTCATACAAATTCTTCACACAAATGATTCGTCGGCTGAAGATATTCTGTACCACACAAGCGTTTTTTTTTGTTTTCTCAGGAAGAAACATATCGCCGTGTTCTGCTGCTAGAAAAGAAATACTGGAATTTTATGCCACGAAAAACAAGGACTGCCCACTGCAGAACCAGGCCTTCTTAACATCTCTAGGCTTCCTTGTAGATTTGTTAATATATATCAACTGCCTAAACGAGTCTCTGCAAGGCAAAGGAACAACAGTTTGCCTCATGCACAGAAGAGTACAGGATTTATGTGACACATGTCGTTTGTTACAAAGTCATATCCAACAGCTCAATCTCTATCATTTCCCGAAACTCACCGCTCTAATCGAGAGTCATGAAATAATAAAAGATGACATTCCGGCTACGGCCTTTTCAGGCGTCCTCGAAGCGATGTTGTTTGAATTCACAGAACGTTTTCAGGATTTCGAAAAGATCTCAGAAAATTTGAGACTCGTTGCTTCTCCACATTTGGTTGTGGACTGAAGAGTGCGCCGTTGGATGTCCAAATGGAACTGATCGAACTAAAAAATAACGCTCAGCTTGCTAAGAGGACAAAAACGATCTACTGGAGACATGGAAAGTAGCTGTGAAGTATCCCAAGCTTCGTGAAATAGCAAGAAACACTCTCGTGCTGTTTGGAAGCACTTACATGTGAGAAGCGTCATTTTCACGAATGAAATATCTCAAGAACAAATATCGAACCCGACTGGTGGACACCAATCTGGCGTCAGGAATACGACTGATGATATCCAGCGAGTGCCCGAACTTTGCACGACTCTCGGCAAACATCCAAGAGCAAGGCAGCCCCTAATCTCTGGACTGCTAAGTTACATGGACAGTGTTAGTGAAGCAGCTTATCACTTATTCAATTATTTTGTTCTCAGTGTACTAATGCCACTTAAAAATATACTCATGCTGTGCGTGTGTGACATGATGTTAGGTTTACATGACAATGTTCAATAAAGTAGAAATGTAAGAGAATATCGATGGGAATGTTTTTGTTTGTAATTAAGCACTGTTTTTGCCTACAATGCGTTATGATTATGTCATTATTATCTCACGTTGACTATTACGAGAGGTAAACTTTTGATAGTTACCGTTTCGTTTTTCAGTGAAAATTTTTTGGCGGCCGTGGCAAAAATAATTTTTTTTAATGCGGCCGTCAATAGCCCAAAGGTTGCGCACCCCTGATCTAGACACATGATGTTATTATTAAACATCAAACCTAGCACTACCAGTGTTAAGAGAGTCATTTACAATTTGGCTTTACTGACTGCTGAATCTTTCTCTTTTAAAATTTGAAGCAATAAAATTTATTTTTAATTCAAGTATTTTTTTAAATTTGAAATTAAATCCCTAAATTTTCAATTTGACATTATCTATAAACGGGTCATAAACTAGTCTTAATAAAAAAAAACTATCGTTCATTATTTCAGACCTTCTTTGACCAGCAGGAGTCTACACTTCTACACAAGTTGATAGATACACACACACAGGAGTATACACAAAAGAAAGAATTCAGGAATCTCTAAGGTAGGAAAGTTCACTTTATTTTACTTTGTTTTGTGATATTAATAAACAGCTTCAACACTTTAAGTGTTCTTTTTTTCAGGATTAACGATTGTTGAAATTGCACTCCATGTTGTACTTCTCTTGTTGTACTTGTTGAAATACTTGATGATTGTTTGCGTCATAATGTTTAACATAAAACTCTATAAGACTATACTATAGCATTATAAATCAATATTAAAACTGCAGTCTTCCAACGTGCCATAAACTGTAGATCCCAAAACAACTGTGTGTAGAACGCTAGCACCGTGTGAGTGTCCAGTATATCAACCATCCTAGTTACTGCCTACATACCTTGTATATCATCAAAGACATAGTAGAGCGTGTCTGACCATGTAGGCGACAGTGTTAAAGGAATTCTTCGTTCTTTTTTTTTATTACCGGAAACATAAATAGCAACAGCAAGGCAAAAAAAAAGCTGTTACAATTGAAATGTCTGTGTAGTTTTCACACTGAAATATGTCTGTGTAGTTTCCCCAGGAAATATGTCTGTGTAGTTTCCCCAGGAAATATGTCTGTGTAGTTTCCCCAGGAAATATGTCTGTGTAGTTTTCACACTGAAATATGTCTGTGTATAGTTTCCCAATTTTGTAGCGCGTGCAAATCAGTAGAGACCAGACTCAAAGCTTTTTTTATAAGAATTTTGGATTTATGCCATTCGGAACACAACCAATTTCAAGGTCAGGATTCGGTAGCAACTTACGTCCAAACACGTTTTGTGTTTCCGTACAGATTTGAAATTAAGCACAGATTAGACTCATTGAAAAATAGACAATGCAATTGATGTACTTGTGTGAGTTTTGAAAATTGTAATGTTATTGTTGTTAATAGCATCAATACTAAGTTACTTTGGAACTAAACCTGGTATTTAAGCGCCGGTATATATTTTTTTAAAAAATCAGTTAATTTAATTATTTGCAACAAACTTTAAAGGTGACCTTACAGAGGAAACATGCTATGGACTATATTAAAGAGCACGAATCAATCGATTATAAATACATAAAGTTATTAGGTCGATAGTTTCGATTTTTTAACAGTCCATTTGATACTTAACCCGTTTAGCCGAATATTTGGTAATGGAAACACTCAACAAACAGTCAACAAACAGTCAACAAACAGTCAACAAACAGTCAACAAACAGTCAACAAACAGTCAACAAACGACCTCTCTGCTCCCTGAACACAGGACGTAATCAGCGCCGCCACGAGTTGCGAGCCGTGGCTCATCCACGCGTACTAACGAGGCGAGTACGAGTAAATAATTCATTCAATCATGCTCACGGCTACAAGCTGAAAGAGCGCAAAAGTTGATGACGTCTTTTCATCTCAGCCATTCTCATTTTAAATGGGCGATCACCAAACGGCATTCACCGTTTGTTAGAAAATGTTAGTGAAAGTCATGCAACAATACAGCAGACAGGATAATAAGATAGAGCAGTAATCGACTAGATAAGTACGTTATAATGTTGGCCTTATCTTGTATTGTCCATGCTTGCCCAGTTGGCCTTATCTTGTATTGTCCATGCTTGCCCAGTTGGCATTATCTTGTATTGTCCATGCTGGTCCAGTTGGCCTTATCTTGTATTGTCCATGCTGACCCAATTGACCTTATCTTGTATTGTCCATGCTTGCCCAGTTGGCCTTATCTTGTATTGTCCATGCTGGCCCAGCTGGCCTTATCTTGTATCGTCCATGCTGGCCCAGTTCCCAGTTTGCTCAAAAGAGAAGACTTGGGACACTTTTAAATGGTCAATAAATTTACATTTTTAGACCAATGCAAGCGGTATTTGAGATAAAATGTGAGAACCACTTCAAAATGCGAATAAAATAATATAAAATTTTAGGATCACTACCAGGTGTAAGGAAAAAAAAATGTTAATGAAACAAATGTATTCCCTTTGTAATAAATGACAGTGTCAAATAGTGTGAGCAATTAAAAAAAAATAAAACGAAGCGTAAAGGAACGAAACAATCTGTGTTCAAGTGTAGGCGATAAAGTTATTGACTCTGCTACCAAGGTCACACATTCTCTCTGATTGTCAGAGACCGCTCTTTAATTGCCGCGCTTTCACGAGAGGTTTTTCTACTCAGCCATTGTGCTATCTAATTGAGATTTCATGTCGAGGCTGCAGGCCCCGACGCCATGCGCATGCGCACCACCATATTGCTTCCGTTCGGTCCGTCAAAATGAGAAGATGCGAATTAGTGGGGGGTGGTAGGCTGCCGGAGAGGGTACAATTAATGGATGTTGAGGTAGAGATATTGTATCGTCCACGTCTGGGGAATAGCCATTAGAAAGGTGTGTAGATGTGCACCAGGGGATGTAGGTGTGTCACTCGGAGTGTGTCAATGTAACTGTTTGTGCAGTTTCACTTCCGTTTGCGTAGCGGCTTACTTTGGGTGAAATTGGTTTGTTATTACAGGTGTAACTGTGCTATGCTTGAACAGGTGTAGCTGTGCTATGTCATTGTTGCTACGGGTGTAACTGTGCTATATTACAGGTGTAACTGTGCTATGATATTACAGGTGTAACTGTGCTATGTTATTACAGGTGTAACTGTGCTATGATATTACAGGTGTGACTGTGCTATGTTATTACATGTGTAACTGTGCTATGTTATTACAGGTGTAACTGTGCTATGATATTACAGGTGTATTACTTTCAAAATCAGAGGTGTGTCACACTCAACCTCGGTAGATTTAAGTTTCAAAATACAGTAGTAACAAACAAAATTTCTCTGGTCGTCCATCTTAAAGGTTAAGGAATTTAAAGAAATATCAAATGTTATAAATTATTCAACTCTTCAAAACAAAAAAACAAAGAATCAACAATCGGGCCAAATTTAATAGTGAACCTACAATGAAAGTATGGTTAAATGCTGATGTCTGTTGGCCATTACTTTGCAACTGAGGAAGGCGACTTGCCGACACGTTTGTTTGTTTTTCCTGTTGTTTCTTACTTTGTTTATGAACAACTCTCTAACTCTCTAACTCTCTAACTCTACCAAATCTGATTGTAGTGTCACTTATCTTATCACAAGGAGTAGGGGCGTGCATATCATGACTGTCAATACAAGACCTGGGTCGTCAATGTCAATCATGTTATTTCGTGCATCCATGACCTCCATAACGTCCATAACGTCAATTACCTCCATAACATCCATCACGTCAATGACGTCCATAACATCCATCACGTCAATGACGTCCATAACATCCATCACGTCAATGACGTCCATAAAATCCATCACGTCAATGACGTCCATAACATCCATTACGTCAATAACGTCTATAACATGTATTACGTCAATGACGTCCATAACATGTATCACGTCAATGACGTCTATAACATGTATCACGTCAATGACGTCTATAACATGTATCACGTCAATGACGTCCATAACATCCATCACGTCAATGACGTCCATAACATCCATCACGTCAATGACGTCTATAACATGTATCACGTCAATGACGTCTATAACATGTATCACGTCAATGACGTCTATAACATGTATCACGTCAATGACGTCTATAACATGTATCACGTCAATAACGTCCATAACATGTATCACGTCAATGACGTCTATAACATGTATCACGTCAATGACGTCCATCACGACAATAACGTCCATCACGTCAATGACGTCTATAACATGTATCACGTCAATGACGTCCATAAAATGTATCACGTCAATGACGTCTATAACATGTATCACGTCAATGACGTCCATAACATGTATCACGTCAATGACGTCTATAACATGTATCACGTCAATGACGTCTATAACATGTATCACGTCAATGACGTCCATCACGTCAATGACGTCCATAACATCCATCGCGTCAATGACGTCTATAACATGTATCACGTCAATGACGTCTATAACATGTATCACGTCAATGACGTCTATAACATGTATCACGTCAATGACGTCCATCACGTCAATAACGTCCATCACGTCAATGACGTCTATAACATGTATCACGTCAATGACGTCCATAACATGTATCACGTCAATGACGTCTATAACATGTATCACGTCAATGACGTCTATAACATGTATCACGTCAATGACGTCTATAACATGTATCACGTAAATGACGTCTATAACATGTATCACGTCAATAACGTCCATAACATGTATCACATCAATGACGTCTATAACATGTATTACGTCAATGACGTCCATCACGTCAATAACGTCCATCACGTCAATGACGTCTATAACATGTATCACGTCAATGACGTCTATAACATGTATCACGTCAATGACGTCCATCACGTCAATGACGTCCATAACATCCATCACGTCAATGACGTCTATAACATGTATCACGTCAATGACGTCTATAACATGTATCACGTCAATGACGTCCATCACGTCAATAACGTCTATCACGTCAATTACGTCTATAACATGTATCACGTCAATGACGTCCATAACATGTATCACGTCAATGACGTCCATGACATGTATCACGTCAATGACGTCTATAACATGTATCACGTCAATTACGTCCATAACATCCATCACGTCAATGACGTCTATAACATGTATCACGTCAATGACGTCTATAACATGTATCACGTCAACGACGTCTATAACATGTATCACGTCAATGACGTCCATCACGTCAATAACGTCCATCACGTCAATGACGTCTATAACATGTATCACGTCAATGACGTCCATAACATGTATCACGTCAATGACGTCTATAACATGTATCACGTCAATGACGTCCATCACGTCAATGAAGTCCATCACGTCAATGACGTACATCACGTCAATGACGTCCATAAATTCAATGACATCCATAACGTCCATCACGTCAATAACGTCCATCACGTCCATCACGTCAATAACGTCCATCACGTCAATGACGTCCATAACGTCAATGACGTCTATAACGTCCATCACGTCCATAACGTCCATCACGTCAATGACGTCCATAACGTCAATGACGTCTATAATTTCATCACGTCAATGACGTCCATAACGTCAATGACGTCTATAACGTCCATCACGTCAATGACGTCCATAACGTCAATGACGTCCATCACGTCAATGAAGTCCATAACGTCCATCACGTCAATGACGTCTATAACATCCATCACGTCAATGACGTCTATAACATGTTTCACGTCAATGACGTCCATAACGTCCATCATGTCAATGACGTCTATAACATCCATCACGTCAATGACGTCCATAACGTCCATCACGTCAATGACGTCTATAACA